>JAVVLW010000018.1:4052656-4606656 GCA_034401795.1 Chaetoderma sp. LZ-2023a
CTAAAAATATAACTTACCAACAATCTGCGTTGGAAATATATAATGCTATTCCTAATAAAAAAAACACCCTATTACTAGAGTCGGCCGAAATAACAACAAAAAATAATACACAAAGTTTATTATTAGCGTCATCAGCAGTTCGTATCGAGGCTACATCAGCAACAACTGTGGTGGCAACGGCACTTACCGATAATGGATTAGCTGTTTTACGTCATTTGAATAAGACTTTATCTGTATTTCTCGAATCTAATGATGACAAATCTTCCGCATTTTTATTTTCAAAACCTGATCTATCATTGGAAGAAGTATCACGCATTAAATCACCAAATGTACTACAAGTATTACGCTCATTAAAAGATGATTTTATAAGCGATACAAATGATATTTTTGTTGCGGGGATATTTGGCTTTGATTTACTGGAAGCGGTTGAAGACTTACCCCCTGTAAACTATGATAAAAACACTTGTCCTGCATATGTATTTTATATTGCCGAGACCCTTATGAAATCAAATCATATGGATAAAACTTGTGAAATAATAGGCTTTGTTTTTGGCAATGATAATACCAAAGTAAATATAGCATTGTCAGAATTAGAAAACATACCCGCCTTACCAATTATAAAAAATATTAATTTTGAAAACAAAGAAATAAAACTTAATGTGAATATCAGCGACAAGAAATTTCGCTCAATGGTCAATACTTGTAAAGATTATATTACCGCTGGTGATGCATTCCAAATTGTACCTAGTAGAGTATTTTCTATGCCATGTAAAAACCCACTTAGTGCTTATTCAAATTTGAAAGAAATAAACCCTAGTCCATATATGTTTTATATTAATGACCAAGATTTCACAATTTTTGGTGCATCACCTGAAAGTGCATTAAAATATACTAAATCTAACAATATAGTTTCACTATATCCAATCGCGGGAACACGTAGTCGTGGGAAAAATATCAATGGGTCAATCAATTTTGATTTAGATTCTAAGTTAGAACTTGATTTACGTTTAGATACCAAAGAAGTATCTGAACACATTATGTTAGTTGACCTAGCCAGAAATGATATTGCAAGGATTTCAAAACCTGCAACACGAAATGTATCAGCATTAATGCAAATTGATAAATACAGCCATGTTCAACACCTTGTTAGTGAAGTTCAAGGACAGCTAAGGGATGATTATGATTGTCTTCATGCCTATCAAGCTTGTATGAATATGGGTACACTTACTGGTGCACCTAAGGTTCGTACATCACAAATTATCCGCGAATTAGAATGTATTAAACGAGGTAGTTATGGCGGTGCAGTTGGTTATATAAACAGCAGTGGCGATATGGACAGTTGTATTACAATTCGTTCTGCTTTTGTAAAAGACGGTGTAGCATATATCGGTGCAGGGGCAGGCGTAGTGTTAGAATCTGACCCACAAGCAGAAGCTAATGAAACACGTTTGAAAGCAATGTCAGTAATAACTGCTATTGCAAATTCTCACGGCTATACACTTAACAGTGAAGAAAACTAAAATGACTAATAAAGTTCATACTTTTGTATTAGACAATGTAGATTCATTTATTTTTAACTTAGTAGATCTTCTTTATACATTAACTGATGATATTTCAATTTACCGTAACACAACACAAGTAAATATTATTATTGAGAAAATGGAAGCCGTAGAAAAAACTGGTGACAAACCTGTGCTACTATTATCCCCTGGTCCAAAAAGCCCATCAGATGTTCCTGTTATGGGTAAACTTATGAAAAAATGCAAAGGTAAATTCCCTATTTTAGGCATATGTTTAGGGCACCAAGCAATTATAGAATACTATGGCGGTGTCGTTAGCGGTTGTCAAAAAATTATGCACGGGAAAAAATCTAATGCTGTATTAATTGACCATCCTATATTTGACGGTTTGGGCAAAAATATTTCTGTTGCTAGGTATCATTCTTTAACCGCAACAAAAATGCCTGACAATCTACAAATGATAGCAAAAACAGACGACGCTGTTATGGCTGTTGCTGATGACGCTAATAAAGTAATCGGTTTTCAATTTCACCCTGAATCCATCCTAACACCACAAGGGGAAATTTTGTTACAAAATACATTTAAGTACCTAACTAAGAAAGATTAGAATAATGAACACTATTGAGCAAATTTTACAAAAAATATATTCTAAAAAAACTTTACACAGCAACGAAATGCAAACTATATTTGATTCAGTTATGTCAGGTGAAATGGATAACAATATTTTATCTAGTGTATTAACAATTTTATATATGCGCGGGGAAACTGCAGAAGAAATATCTGGAGCCGCCAGGGGTATGTTAAACAATGCCAAAGAATTCCCTCGTCCTGAATACTCATTTGGTGATATTGTGGGTACTGGTGGTGGTGATTACAATACAATCAATATATCAACCACTTCTGCAATCATTGGTGTAGGCTGTGGATTAAGAATATGTAAGCACGGTAACCGTAAAGTCACTTCACTGTCTGGTTCAGCAGATGTTTTATCTGAATTAGGTTTAGATTTAAACGCATCACCTGAAAAATCAAGACAATTACTAGATAACGCAGGTATATGTTTTTTAATGGCACCTAATTATCACCTATCTGTTAAACACGCCACAAGTGTTAGAAAATCACTTAAATTTAGAACTATTTTCAACATATTAGGACCATTGATAAACCCATCTCGCCCTGATTATATTGTTAACGGTGCTTTTGATAGAGATTTATTACCAACAATTGCATTTGCTCATAAATACTTAGGGTTAAAGCAAGGGGCAATGGTTCACGGTTCAGGTCTTGATGAAGTATGCTTGCACGGAAAAACCGACATTGTTGAATTAATGCCTAATGGCAATATTGAAGCAATAGAAGTATCACCATCTGACTTTGGACTACCTGAAATAAACGTAAGTGATATAGAGGGTGGAAATCCACAAGAAAATGCTCAAGTAATACGTGATATAATTAACAACGAAGGTAAAGAAGAACATGTCAATGTAGTTTCAGCAAATGTTGCATTATTATTAAGAACTGCAAGTGTTGAACCAGACTTAAAAAAAGGTGTTGATATCGCCAAAGAAGCAATTGTAAATGGAAAAGCAAAAGAAGCTCTTGCCGTAATTACTGAATAAAGAATTATTGAGTAAATAAATTATTTAACAATCACTTAATAAGAACACTTTAATTAATTAAGTAAAATATCACAACTGGTAATATCTAAGTCAAATAACGTTTTCGTTCTTTTAACGGCATCATTTCTAACAATACTTGATTAAAACTTTCCGAAGAACATGTCCCGACAAATTTATATGCACGCTCAATAAACTCAATTTGAGCAGTGGTAAGCTCATTTTCTAACCAAACTCCTTTTTTTGTTAAGCGAAGAAGCTTTTTGCGTTTATCAATTGTGTCAATAACCTGTTCAACGAAGCCATAACCCATTAGTTTGTCTAATACTCTATTTAGACTCTGTTTAGTTATTTTCAATATACTTAACAATTCCGACACCGTCATATTTAGGCTAGCGACCTATAAAGTAAATTGTACGGTGATGTGCACGACCTAGGCTTAATCATCTAATATTTTATCTGAGACATCTGTAAAGTCCCTGTACGCATAAAAAACATTTCTATTGTTTTTCGTAACTCTTGTTCTTTTTCTAGCTATTCAGTGTCTTTTTTCATATCAACCATATTGACATATATACCTTATACTAGTAGCGTTTAAAAGAATAAAGAATCTAAATCAAGGAATTAAATTATGACTATGCAAGACAGAGATGGGTTTATTTGGGTTAATGGCGAATTAATTCCGTGGCGTAACGCTACGGTACACAGCTTAACTCACGGATTACACTATGCATCATCTGTATTTGAAGGTGAAAGATCGTATAATGGAAAAATATTTAAGTCTAAGCAACATAGTGAAAGATTACTAAACAGTGCAAAATATTTAGACTTCACAATACCATATAGTATTAACGAATTAGAAGAAGCAAAATACGCTGTAATAAAAGCAAACAATCTAACGGATTGTTACTTGCGTCCATTTGCATTCTTAGGATCTGATGCCTTAGGGTTACAAGGAACTGGAATTGATGTTAATATAGTAATTGCCGCTTGGGAATGGGATTCTTACTTCGGCGAAGATAAAATGAAAGGATTGCGCTTTACTATGGCGCAATACCGCAGACCTGACGCGCGAACTATCCCTTGCCACGCCAA
The DNA here is from genome assembly GCA_034401795.1 of Chaetoderma sp. LZ-2023a. Classification (NCBI taxonomy): domain Eukaryota; kingdom Metazoa; phylum Mollusca; class Caudofoveata; order Chaetodermatida; family Chaetodermatidae; genus Chaetoderma; species Chaetoderma sp. LZ-2023a. The sequence continues at coordinate 4,056,888 of JAVVLW010000018.1, forward strand.
AGCTTCAGGTCTTTATATGATTTGCACTATTTCTAAAAACAAAGCTACTGCTGATGGATATGACGATGCACTTATGCTTGATTATCGTGGATATATTGCTGAGACAACAGCGGCAAATATATTCTTTTATATGGACGATGGGAAACTTCACACGCCAAAAACTGATTGTTTCTTAAATGGTATCACGCGTCAAACTGCGATTGAAATCGCTAAGAACTTAGGTATTGAAGTAGTTGAACGACATATTACTTTAGAAGAATTATCAAATGTAAAAGAATGTTTTATTACTGGTACAGCAGCAGAAATTATGCCTGTGCGTGAAATCGCTGATACTTACTCATTTACCCCTGCGGAGATTTGTCAGAAAATGTTAAATGCTTATGACAAACTTGTTAGAAAAGTGTAAGGAAATATTAAATGATTACTAAAGTAATAATTATAATTGGCATATCACTTGCATTACGATTTATGTTTAAAGCTATGTTCAAATATAACACCCCTGACCCACAGGACAACGATGATGAAGTTATTGATTTAGAAAAAGGCAAAGACGGTAAATATCGTCAAAAAAACAAATAATAATAATATTAATTATCAATAATCATCTGTTGGATAAGATTTTAAAACTTTTTCCCAATTTTTATAATCAGGCATTACGCTTTTAACAAACGTCCAAAATGGTGGTTGATGGTGTGGATGTCTTTGATGGCAAAGTTCGTGCACAATTACATAATCTATGCATTCTATAGGTGTGCGAATAAGAGCAATATTAAGGTTCATCGTATGTGTTCTTTTTTTAATACTGAGTACACCATTTACCGATGATGACATAGACCCCCACCTAGTTGACATCTGTTTTATAACCAACTTAGTTTGCGGTGATGCATCGGGAACTAATGGTATCCAATATTTAACCCTTTCAGCAAATAACTTACTTGCTTCACGACGATAGAATGATTTAACACTAAGCCTTACAGCAACACTATCGCTATCACGAACTGATATTATGTTGCCCTCGAGCAATGTATCTTGTTTTTGATTTACACCTATTTTAAATATGTAATAATTACCCATAAATACAATTCTACCACCGTCTTCATAGACGGGTGCTGTTCTTTCTCTACGAGAATTTACTAGATCTATTTTATTGGCAATCCACGATATGTTTTCAGTAGCTATTTTTTTTAGCGTGCGTTTCATCGTATACATTGGACTGTGAATAACAACAGTTCCAACGCTTTTTATTGATATTGATACACTTTTGCGTTTAGTTCGCTTTATCAAGCAAGTATAAACGACATCACTATCCTTTATATCAAATGTTTCATCTTCTTTTTTTGCCAATTTAAACATAATCTTTTTATATCATTATTTAAAATATTAGTAAATTTATTCCCACCGCAATTGTAATTTATGGTAATAAATTATTTATAAGTTAATCACATAATCACTAATCAAGGAATAAATTATGTTGAATAGAAAGTTCTCAATAGCACCAATGATGGAATGGACAGACACTCATTACCGTACCTTTGCCAGAATTTTAACAAAACATACATTATTGTATACAGAAATGGTTACAGCACCTGCCCTTGTTTACGGTGATATGGACAGACATTTAGCATATAATGACATTGAACATCCGCTTGCAATACAATTAGGTGGAAGCGATGTCAATGAGTTGACAATTGCCACCAAACATTGTCATAAATATAATTATGACGAAATAAATCTTAATGTTGGATGCCCATCTGATCGTGTTCAAAATGGTAAAATAGGTGCTATTTTAATGCGTGAACCATTATTAGTTGCACAGTGCCTAAGTGCTATGGCAGACAATACAGATAAACCAATTACTTTAAAACACCGTATTGGTCTTGATAAAGATCATGATTATCAAACTGTTAAACGCTTTGTTGAAACCGTAGCAAACAATAGCACTTGCACAAGCTTTACCGTTCACGCTAGGGTTGCTGTCTTAAAAGGTCTTAGCCCAAAAGATAATCGCCAAATACCACCGCTTAAGTATAATTTCGTTCATAAGCTAAAGCAAGATTTCCCTGAATTGGAAATTATTATAAATGGTGGCATAGATAGTACTGATATGGTAATTGACCAATTAAAGCACATTGACGGAGTAATGGTTGGGCGAAGTGCATACCAAACACCATATGATATGTTGGCTACTATTGACCGTGATATATTTGATGATGACCATAAAATACTTAGCAGAGTTGATACAATAGAGCAATTTTTACCATATGTTAAAAAACAACTCAAAAAAGGTATTCCATTAGGTGCGCTGATGAGACCCACAATGGGGATATTTCATGGGCAAAAAGATGGGAAACAGTACCGTAGGTATTTAAGCGAGAATATGTTTAAAGATGGCGCAAATATTGACACTGTAGAAAAATCCCTAGAATACTGTCGTTAACAGATATATTTTTATTTATATAATTAATTTTTAGCAAAAAAAAATGCCGGAGAACTAAAGCTCAATCCGGCAAGTTGAACAAGGAGCCTTCATGCAAAACTAATTACTTGAAGATTTAAGTAAAATATACTAATGATTCACATATATGTAAAATGCTAATACTGAAACTCTGGTATGCATATTCTGCATAGCAAGTATTTACATTTCCTTTAGAGCTATTCATTACAAAAAGCTTATAAGACTTGCGAATCAAAGCGATTTTATATATATTAAATGTCTAGTAAACAGTAAATTATTATAAAGTATAAGATATGATTTTTTTTGATTTTGTTCTAAATTTAAAATCATCACTGATAAAATTAAAATTTAAGTACTATGTATTAAGGGATTTAAAATTATGTGCGGAATTATTGGAGTCGTTGGTACAACGCATGTTAACCATTATATTTTTGATGGACTTGGACTATTACAACACCGCGGACAAGACAGTGCTGGAATAGCAACCCTACATAAAAACAAATTTTACCTTCATAAAGATGTAGGTTTAGTTAACGACCTTTTTGACATAGAAACATTATCTAGCTTACTTGGTCATGTTGGTATAGGTCATGTTCGTTACCCTACGGCTGGTAATCCAGGTGCAACTGAAAGCCAACCCTTTTATGTTAACGCTCCACATGGTATAATGCTTGCTCACAATGGTAACCTTACTAATGTTGATGAACTAACTAAATTACTGCACAAATTAGAACGCCGTCACTTAAATACAGATTCAGATTCAGAATTACTTTTAAATTGCTTCGCACATGGGTTAAACTCATCAGATAATGATAACCCAACTCCAGAAGCCGTATTCCAAGCAGTAAAATTCATTAATAAAAATGTTCGCGGTGGTTTCGCTTGTACAGTAATTGTAGCAGGACTTGGATTAGTCGCGTTTCGTGACCCTAATGGCATTCGCCCATTAATCTTAGGTAAACGAAGTCATAATAACGGCACTGAATATATGGTTGCAAGTGAAAGTGCAGCACTTGACATCACAGGGTTTGAAATAATGCGTGATATTGCACCTGGTGAAGCAATTATTATAACAAAAGAAGGTGAACTTTTTACTAGTATTTGTAGTGAAAAGACAGAACTATCACCTTGCCTATTTGAATTCGTATATTTCTCACGACCAGACAGTGTGATTGACGGCATAAGCGTTTACAAATGCCGTGTTGATGCAGGGCGTGCATTAGGGGAACATATCTCAAATATTTGGCCAGATAAACAAATTGATGTTGTAATTCCTATCCCTGAAACAGGACGCGTTGCGGCACAAGAAATAGCTGCAAAATTAAAAGTTCAATATCGTGAAGGTTTTGTAAAAAACCGTTACATTGGTAGAACGTTTATTATGCCTACAGCAGATGGTCGTACAAATTCAGTTAGACGCAAATTAAACCCTATCCCAACAGAATTTAAAGGTAAAAATGTTTTGCTTGTTGATGATTCAATTGTACGCGGAACAACTTCAAATAAAATTATTGAAATGGTTAGGGGCTTAGGTGCAAAAAATGTATACTTAGCATCGGCATCTCCAGAAGTTAAATTCCCTAATGTATATGGAATCAATATGCCAACAAGAAGCGAATTATTAGCACACAATAGGTCTAATGAAGAAATTCGTGACTACATTGGCGTTGATGCACTTGCATACTTACCACTTGAATACTTAAAACAGGCTGTTCAAATACAAAATCCTAATATAACGCAATTTGAAGACAGTGTATTCTCAGGTAATTACATAACAAATGATGTTGATGATGAATACCTTAGCAACCTTGAACAAGGTCGTCAAGATGCAATCCATGCAGAAGAAAAAAGACTTGCATTCTTAGCAGATAACTTAACCGCTAAATTATAATAATTATATTTTTTTGTAGGAAAAATAATGAAAACTTTTATTGGACATTCCGCTCTTTCAAAATTTAAAGAGAACAAACTATTAACCAAAATTCAATCTAAAGTTAATGGAATTACAAACATTAATGCCAAGTTTGTTCATTTCGTTGATGATGCCGATAACCTTAATAACGAAAAATTATCTATATTAGAAGATTTACTTAATTATGGTAAAGAATGGGGAAGTAGCAACACAACAGGAATAACATTTGTTGTTGTCCCTAGAATTGGAACAATATCCCCTTGGTCATCAAAAGCAACCGACATTGCTCATAATACAGGATTAGATATAATACGTATGGAACGCGGTGTTGTCTTTGGTATTGATGGTGATATCACAGACCAAGAACTAAAACAAATTAAGTCATTAGTTCACGACCGTATGGTTGAAACAATTATTCTTAACATTGAAGATTGTGTACAATTATTTCAAAGCTCTGAGCCTCAACCACTAAGCCATATTGATGTGCTTAATGATGGAACTAATGCACTAATATCAGCTGATAAGTCATTAGGACTAGCACTATCAAAACAAGAAATGCAGTACTTAACGCAAAGTTATACTGACCTAGGTCGTAATCCAACTGATGCTGAATTGTATATGTTTGCACAGGTCAATTCTGAACACTGTCGTCATAAGATATTTAACGCATCGTGGGATATTGATGGACAGGCACAAGAAAAGTCTCTGTTTTCAATGATAAAAAACACTACAAATAAATCTCCTGATGGCGTAATGTCAGCTTACAAAGATAATGCATCAGTAATTAAAGGTTCTAAGGCTGGACGCTTTTACCCTGACCCGACAACTTGCACTTATGGGTATAGTCAAGAAGACATTGATATCCTAATGAAAGTTGAAACGCATAATCACCCAACAGCAATTGCTCCGTACAGTGGTGCCGCAACTGGTGTAGGCGGAGAAATTCGTGACGAAGGTGCAACAGGACTAGGCTCTAAACCAAAAGCAGGTTTAACGGGATTCACCGTTTCAAACCTAAATATCCCAAACTTTACTCACTCTTGGGAAAACAGTTCTGGTGATAAAGGACATGGTAAACCTGACCATATGGCAAGTCCATTACAAATTATGTTAGAAGCCACTATTGGTGGTGCAAGTTATGCTAATGAATTTGGTCGTCCAAATTTAGCTGGATATTTCAGAACTTATGAACAGTCTGCATTATCTAGTAATGGTGAAGAAGTATATGGATACCATAAACCTATTATGATTGCAGGAGGTATAGGTAATATTCGTAGGACTCATATTAACAAAGGTGATATTAGTGCTGGGTCTAAGTTAATTGGTTTAGGCGGACCAGCAATGCGAATTGGTCTTGGCGGCGGGGCTGCATCAAGCGTTGTATCAAGCGAAGGTAATGCAGAATTAGACTTTGCATCAGTACAAAGGGACAATGCTGAAATGGAACGCCGTTGCCAAGAAGTAATCGATCGTTGTTGGCAAATGGGTGATGACAACCCTATTTCATTTATTCACGATGTTGGCGCAGGTGGCATTTCAAATGCATTCCCTGAACTAATAAAAGACGGGAACATTGGTGGTAATTTTGAATTGCGTCAAGTAACAGTTGGTGAAAATGGTATGTCACCAATGGAAGTATGGTCTAATGAATCACAAGAACGCTATGTAATAAGTGTACCTGAAGAAAACTTAAATATTTTTGATAGAATGTGTAAACGAGAACGCTGTCCATATGCGGTTGTTGGCGAAGCAGTTAACAATAACCATTTAACGCTAAGCGATAGTCACTTTAATAATAATCCTGTTGATTTACCTATGGATATATTATTTGGTAACACACCTAAAATGCACCGTGAGATATCACGAAGTATTGTTAAACAAAAACCATTCGATATTAACGGAATTGAATTAAATGACGCTATTGACAAAGTTCTTAAATTACCTACTGTTGCATCAAAATCATTCTTAATTACAATTGGCGACCGCAGTATTACTGGTATGGTTGCCCGTGACCAAATGGTTGGCAAATGGCAAATACCCGTAGCTGACTGTGCAGTAACAACATCAAGTCTGAATTCCAATACTGGTGAAGCAATGGCAATGGGTGAAAGAACGCCTCTAGCAGTAATTAACGCCCCTGCATCAGGTCGTATGGCTGTTGGTGAAGCAATAACTAACCTAGCTAGTAGCTATATAAAAAATATTTCAAACATTCGCCTTTCTGCAAACTGGATGACAGCAGCAGGGTATGCAAATGAAGATGAAAAATTATATGATACTGTAAAAACAATTGGTATGGATTTCTGTCCTGACTTAGGAATTGCAATCCCTGTTGGCAAAGATTCAATGTCTATGCGTACACTGTGGAAAGATGACAATAAAGAAAAATCTGTATTATCGCCTATGTCATTAATAATAACAAGCTTTGCACCTGTTATTGATGCACGCAAAACACTAACACCTGAACTCAAAGATAATTTAGGTGAAACAATTTTACTATTGTTAGACTTATCATCAGGTAAAAATCGTTTAGGAGGTTCTTGTTTAGCACAAGTTTATAATGAAGTTGGTACAGATAATCCAGATGCTGATGCTAAAACATTAAAAGCATTCTTTGAAACAACTCAAATGTTGAATTCTAACGAAAAGATAATCGCATATCATGACCGTTCTGATGGTGGTTTAATAACAACACTTGTTGAAATGGCATTTGCTGGTAAAACAGGACTAAACATTAATCTTCAACAAGGTGAATTATTAAGCCAGTTATTTAATGAAGAATTAGGTGCTGTAATTCAAGTGAGAACAACAGACAAGGTAGAAATTTTAAAATCTTATATTGATAGTGGAATAACTGCTGTTGAAATTGCAACTTTAAATAATGATGACACTATTAAAATAATTGATAGTAATTCTAACATTGTTTATGTAAATTCTCGTGCTAGTTTACAACAAACTTGGGCAGAAACTTCATACCGAATACAGGCGTTGCGTGATAATGCTGATTGTGCTAAACAAGAATTTAATTCTATTTTAGATACTGCAAATCCAGGGTTAAAAGTTGATGCTAGCTTCAATATTAATGATGATATAACTGCGCCATTTATTAACTCTAAAAAACCTCGCGTTGCAATACTTCGTGAACAAGGTGTAAACGGTCAAGTTGAGATGGCTGGTGCTTTTCATACCGCTAGATTTGAAGCAGTAGATGTTCATATGTCTGACTTACATAACGGTGATGTTACATTAAATGATTTTAATGCATTGGTTGCTTGTGGTGGATTTTCATATGGTGATGTATTAGGTGCTGGCGGTGGTTGGGCAAAAAATATTTTATATACACCTAAATTAAAAGACCAGTTTGAACAATTCTTTAATCGTCAAGACACTCTCGGACTTGGTGTATGTAACGGTTGTCAAATGTTTGCTCAGCTAAAACCTATTATTAATGGTGCTGAAAACTGGCCGATATTTATTAAAAATAATTCCGAACAATTTGAATCTCGTGTTTCAATGGTTAGAATTGAAAAATCTGATTCAATTTGGATGGATTCAATGGCAGGTACGCTTGCCCCAGTGCCAGTTGCTCACGGGGAAGGTCGTCCACTATTTGAAAACAATGAACAAGAAAATTCTCTGCTATCTAGCAATCAAATTGCAATGCGTTTCGTTAATAATTATGGTAAAGCAACAGAAGTTTACCCAAGTAATCCAAACGGTGCAATTGATGGTATAACAGCATTAACAGCAAATGAAGGGCGTGTTCATATTATGATGCCACACCCTGAACGAGCATATCGTAGTGTATCAAATTCTTGGTACCCTAATGATTGTAATGAATACAGTGTATGGATGCGAATGTTTAGAAATGCTCGCAAGTACTTAGGTTAAGAATATTATTTAAAAAGGGATTTTATAATGTCAGGTTTAAAATATGAAGATGCAGGTGTTAATATTGAAGCGGGAAACGAAACAGTTGAACGTATAAAAACACATGTAAAAAAAACATTTACAACTGATGTACTTACTGGATTAGGTGGATTTGGTTCACTGTACTCATTAAAGACAATATTAAATGAATATGATCACCCTATTTTAGTACAATCTATTGATGGCGTTGGAACAAAAACAAAAGTTGCTGTTCACTGTGGTAAATTTGAAAACTTAGGTTATGACTTATTTTCAGCTGCAACTAATGATATTGTTGTTATGGGTGCAAAGCCTATTACATTCCTTGACTATGTTGCCCACGATAAATTAAACCCTGATGTTATGGAACAACTTGTTAAAGGTATGTCAAAGGCATGCGGTGAATGCGGTGTATCACTTGTTGGTGGTGAAACCGCTGAAATGCCAGGTGTATATGTTTCAGGTGAAATTGATATGGTTGGCGTTGTTTCAGGAATTGTTGAAAAAGACAAAGTTATCACTGGTGCAAATATTAAACCTGGCGATACAATATTCGGTTTAACTTCATCAGGTCTTCATACAAATGGTTATTCATTTGCTAGAAAATTATTCTTTGATGTTGCAGATAATAACCCTGATGATACTTACCCAGAATTAAATAGTATAACTGTTGGTGATGCATTACTAGAACCACACATTAACTATACTAACATTATCCGTGATTATCTAGATGCTGATCTTGACATTAAAGGTATGGCGCACATTACGGGGGGAGGCTTTATTGAAAATATTCCGCGTGTCCTACCAACTGGATTAGGTGTCAAAATTAATAAAGGCACTTGGGATATTTTACCAATTTTTGAAGTAATGCAAAAAATTGGCAACATTAGTGAATTTGAAATGTACCGATCATTTAATATGGGTATTGGTATAGCAATAATTGGCGATAAATCTATGGAAGAAAAATTACAACAACTTGGTGAAAAATACCCACACATTAGTGTAAAAACTATTGGTGTTGTAACTGACATTGCAGGAATGGAAATAGTTTAATGACAATAATGAATGAAGACACAATTCGCAACGCAATAAGCAACTGTTTAACAAAAACAAATTTACCCTTACCTAACAAGTATACTGGTAAAGTGCGTGATATCTACTTCATAGAAAACTTAAATAATAACAGCAACATTAGCGTGCTAATTTCAACAGATAGACAGTCTGCATTTGACCGTTTACTTGGCGCTGTTCCTTTCAAAGGGCAAGTTCTAGCTAGTGCATCTGCATGGTGGTTCAACCACACTAAACACATTGTATCAAATCATATGATTGCAATGCCTGATCCTAATGTAATTATTGCCCGTAAGTGCCGTGTTCTTCCAATTGAATTTATTGTGCGTGGTTATATAACTGGTACAACATCAACCTCATTATGGACACAATATGACAGTGGCGTTCGCAATTATTGTGGTGTTGATTTTAAAGACGGAATGGTAAAAAATCAAAAGCTTGAAAACAATGTTCTTACCCCAACAACAAAAGAAGCTGATCACGACCGCCCTATTACGCCAAAAGATATTATTGCCGAAGGTTGGTTAACACAACAAGAATGGGATTTTGCATCACAAAAAGCATTAGAATTATTTGAATTTGGTCAAATTAAATCTGAAAAGCATAATTTAATTTTAGTTGATACAAAATATGAATTTGGTGTAGATGAAGAAACAGACGATATTATTTTAATTGATGAAATTCATACGCCTGATAGTTCTCGTTTTTGGATTAAAGATACTTATCAAGAGCGTTTAAAAAAATCATTAGAACCTAATAACATTGACAAAGAATTATTCCGTTTATGGTTCGCTAAAAATTTCGACCCATACAATGACAATGAAATGCCACAAGCACCTGAAGAATTAATTATTAAATTATCTAGTAAATACATTCAACAATATGAAATGATAACTGGAGAAAAATTCACAGTAGAAGATAGTAGCGTTAATATAAATGAACGCATAAAAAGAAATGTCTTAAATTATTTAAATATGTAAGGATAAAACAATAATGCGTATTTTACTTATTGGCTCTGGAAGTCGTGAGCACGCCATAGCAATTGCTGTATCAAAAAACAATTCATCTGAATTATTTTGCCTAAGCGGAGCAACAAATCCTGCAATAAAAAAACTAACTGTTGATTATAAAATAGCATCTATTACCGATATTGATACAATAGTTTCATATGCAACAGAAAATAACATAGAACTTGTAATTATTGGTCCAGAAGATCCACTAGAAGTTGGTGTTGCAGATGCTCTTAAAACTGTTAACATTAAGGTTGTTGGGCCAACAAAAAATCACGCTCAACTGGAATCGTCAAAAGGTTTTACTCGTCAATTAATCGCTGATTACAATATTGATGGCAATCCATTCTTTAAACAATTCAAATCTATGGACGGTGTAGAAGAAACACTAAATAATTATGCTGAACGATTTGTAATTAAAGCTGACGGTTTATGTGGTGGTAAAGGTGTTGTTGTTTGGGGCGACCATTTAAATACAATGGAAGATGCTGTAAAACATTGTGAAAAGTTAGTTGCAAATGGTTTACCATTTGTTATTGAAGAAAAAATTGATGGACAAGAATTTTCGTTAATTTCATTTACAGATGGCAAAAACTTAATTCATATGCCTGCAGTTCAAGATCATAAACGCGCATTCATTGGTGATATGGGGCCTAATACTGGCGGTATGGGTACATATTCTGACGCCAACCACTTATTACCATTCTTATCATCATCTGATTGTGAAAAAGCAAAACAAATAAACAAAGCTGTTGTAAATGCCTTGCACAATAAATTTGGAACTCCGTATCAAGGTATTTTGTATGGTGGTTTTATGACAACAAAAAATGGCGTTAAAGTAATTGAATATAATGCACGCTTTGGCGACCCAGAAGCAATGAACTTACTAACATTATTTGAAGGTGATTTTATTGAGCTAGTTAATGCTATTTCCACTGGTAATATTGATAAAGTGCCTTCTACATTCTCAAACAAAGCAACTGTTTGTAAATATGTTGTACCTAATGGATACCCTGACAACAGCCAAAAAGGATTCAGTGTAGATATTTCCGAAGTTGATAACAGCGTTCATTTGTTTATGGGTTCAGTTGATGAAAAAAACGGGCAATTAATTGCCACTGGTTCACGCACAATTGCTATATTAGGACTAGGTGATAATATTTCTGAAGCGGAACAAAAAGCTGAAATAGCCATTAACAAAATAAAAGGTGATTTATTTCACCGCCCTGACATTGGCACTAAAGATTTAATTAACCAACGCATAAAACATATGAATAAATTGCGTGGGAATATTTATAAAGAATTATAGGTTTTAGTAATGACTTTAAATTTAATTATAATGGGTTCAACACGAGGTTCAAGTATTCAAGGATTACTTGATAAAATTAACACAGGGGAAATTGATGCAAAAGTATCATTGATTGTTTCTGATCGTGAAAATTCCCCTATTTTAAATCGTGCAAAAAATCATAATATTAAAACTTATGCAAAAAATCTGAAAAATATTGACCGTGAACAATATGATTTAAAAGTAATTGAACAAATCAACAAGCATAATCCAGACATTATTTTAATGGTTGGTTATATGAGAATTGTTAGTGAAAGATTTACTCGCGAATATGTAGGAAGGTTAATTAACATTCATCCTTCATTACTTCCTGCACATGCAGGGTTAATGGATTTGGCAGTACATCAATCCGTATTAGATGCAGGCGACAGTGAAAGCGGCTGTACTATACACCAAGTAATACATACTGTTGACAGTGGTAAAAATGTGTTACAATTAAAATGTATCGTGGAAAACAATGATACTGCTGAAACATTAAAAAAAAAAGTTCAAACGCTTGAAACAAAAGCGTGGATTGAAGTAATAAAAAACTGGAAAAAGGACTAAGAAATGAAATCATTAGTAAGTGTTGTAATGGGCTCAAAATTTGATTGGGACACAATGAAAGAATGTTGTCAAATATTAGATAGCCTTAATATTCCATATGAAACAGAAATCGTATCAGCACACCGCACACCTGATAAAATGTTTAAATTTGCTGAAAATGCAAAAAATCGTGGAATTCGCGTAATAATTGCAGGTGCTGGTGGTGCCGCACATTTACCTGGAATGATTGCTGCTAAAACATCAGTACCTGTGCTTGGTGTTCCAGTACAATCAAAATCTTTAAATGGTCAAGACAGCTTATTATCAATTGTACAAATGCCTGCGGGCATACCTGTTGCAACATTTGCAATTGGTATTGCAGGTGCAAGAAATTCAGCTTTATTTAGTGCGTCAATTCTTGCAAATGATTTTGAAAAAATATCAACAGCACTTGATGACTTTAGAAACAATCAAACAAAAACAATATTAGACAATCCAAACCCAGCTAATTAAAGGACATAAAAATGAAAATTGGTATTATAGGTGCAGGTCAATTAGCAAGAATGCTGTCTATTGCAGGAACGCCACTTGGATTAAACATATCTTGTATTGGTAATTTTGATGACTGTGCGAGTGATATAGTTAAAGATATTGTTGATATTGATTTATCTGATACTGATGCTTTAATATCATGGGCAAAAACTTGTGATGTAGTAACATTTGAAAATGAAAATATTGATTGCTCATTAATTGAAAAATTAAACAATACAACAAATGTTTATCCACCTATAAAAGCAATTAAAATGGCACAAGACCGATTAGTAGAAAAAACAATGCTGAATGACATTGGCATTGAAACTGCACCTTTTGCAGATGTGCGTAGCTTAACTGAATTACAAACAGCCGTAGAAAAATACGGTCTTCCTGCAATTGTAAAAACACGCCGTTTTGGTTATGACGGAAAAGGTCAATTTCCATTGAAAAAAATATCTGACATTGAGAAATGTTGGGACGCAATTGGTGAGGCACCTGATGGTTTAATATATGAAGGTTTCGTTAATTTTGACTTAGAAGTTTCACAAATTTGTTCTATTTCAATGAATGGTAATATTGAACTTTACCCACTAACGCAAAATATTCATAGCAAAGGCATTTTAATTGAAAGCATTTCTCCATTTTCAAATGATAACTATCACACTTTACAACAACAAGCGTCTGATACTATAAAAAAATTAGCTACTGAACTTAATTATGTGGGAACGCTAGCAATTGAATTCTTTGTTTATGGTGATAAAATCATTGCCAATGAAATTGCTCCACGCGTTCACAATTCTGGACACTGGACTATTGACGGTTCTAAAACTTCTCAGTTTGAAAATCATATGCGTGCAATAGCGGGGTTATCACTTGGCGCAACAGAAAGCGTACCAACTGTAATGCTAAACTGTATCGGTAATATTCCTGATATCAAAGATACTTCAAATATATCAAGAGCAAAACGCCACGACTACAATAAATCAGCAAGACTTGGACGCAAGCTTGGGCATTTAACTATTGTTATGGATTCTGATAACAGTAAGTCATCCCTAACAAAATTAAAAAAGCTAGTTGCTAATTCTTTAAATTATTAAAACAATTACTTAATTTTTTAGGTTATTAACAAATCATGTATTACTCATTTTTCATATACAAATTATAACTTTTAATACAACATTAGCTGTTAGTGATTTTTATTTATTAATCACTTTTTTATCCATTAATCACCTTGCCCTGAATTAGGCGAGAAATGGTCTTCAAACTTATTTTTCACATCACGCCATTTATCTGCATCAGGTTTTGCATCCCTTCTATCCGAAATATTAGGCCATTCTTCACTGTACTTACGGTTCATTTCTAGCCATTTATCGGCTTTTTCATCTGTATCAGGATAAATTGCTTCTACTGGGCATTCTGGTTCACAAACACCGCAATCAATACATTCATCAGGATGTATAACTAAAGTATTTTCCCCGACATAAAAACAGTCAACTGGACATACATCCACACAATCAGTGTAAACACATTTAATACAAGCTTCGCCAACTACATAAGTCATTTTAATTTCCTATCCTGTTTAAATATTAATGGCGGAAATGACGCATTCCTGTAAACACCATTGCAATTCCTGCTTCATTAGCAACATCAATTACTTCTTTGTCATTACGTGAACCACCTGGTTGAATAACCGCTGTAATTCCAGCATCAATACAAATATTTAATCCATCCGCAAATGGGAAAAAGGCATCACTAGCCACAACAGAATTTTTTACTTTTTCAAATAATTCTGCTTTTTCTGCACCAATTCTAGCTGAATCAACACGACTCATTTGCCCTACACCAATACCAACCGTTTGCCCATCACGAGCATAGGTAATTCCGTTAGATTTAACATGTTTACACGCTTTCCACGCAAATAGTAAATCATTCCATTCTTTTTCAGTTGGTTTACGCTTCGTAACCACTTCACAATCATTTTGTTTAATACAACCACTATCACGGGATTGAACTAATAAGCCACCTGCTAAAGTTTTAACATTATCACCACCATCATGAATATTACAAACATCACCTGTTTCTAAAAGTCTTAGATTCTGACGAACTTGTAATTTTTCTAAAGCTTTCGCAGTAAACTTAGTTGCAATAATAACTTCTATAAATATATTGCCTAAATTATCAACCAAGTTTGCATCAACTTCACTGTTAAATGCGACAACACCACCAAATGCTGATACAGGGTCGCTAGATAATGCTTTTTTCCAAGCCTCACTAACATCCGCACCAACAGCTATACCACATGGATTAGCGTGTTTAATTATAGCACAAGCAGGGTTTCCATATTCGCAAACCATTTCAAATGCGACGTCACTATCATTAAGGTTGTTATATGATAATGGCTTGCCTTGTAACTGTGTTGCTTTCGTTACACCTGTACGATTTTCATATGTTGTGTAAATAGCTGCTTTTTGATGCGGATTCTCACCATATCGTAAAACTTCTTTTAACTCTCCAACATTGAACATAGTTGATGGAAATTCTTCGCCAACTTGTTTACTTAACCATAATGAAATGTGTGCATCATATTGTGCAGTGTGTGTAAAAGCTTCTAATGCAAATTGACGACGAGTTTTATATTTAGTAACACCACCGTTACTGTTCATTTCTTCCAGTACTGTTGCATATTGGTCAACATTAGTTACAATTGTTATATACTTGTGATTTTTTGCTGCTGATCTAATCATTGATGGCCCACCAATGTCAATATTTTCAATACAGTCTTCAACACTAGCCTCAGAATTAATAGTTTTTACAAATGGGTACAGATTAACAATAACTATATCAATCGGTGATATAGAGTGCGTTTCCATCGCTAATATATGTTTTTCATTATCACGATCAGCAAGTATCCCACCGTGAACTTTTGGATGAAGTGTTTTTACACGACCGTCCATAATTTCAGGAAAATTTGTATGAAAAGAAACATCTGTAATAGCAATTCCTGCTTCTTTCAATGTTCTTGCTGTCCCGCCAGTTGATAATATTTGAATTTTATGTTTAACTAAACCTTCTGCAAATTCAATTAATCCTGTTTTATCTGAAACAGACAATAAAGCACGAACTATTTTTTTATCCTTAATCATTTTAATATACCTTTTCTATAATTAATGGCTATTTTATAGCCCCTACTTCATATTATTGCAACAGAATATTAAACGTTGAATCACTACCTAACTTAACTATTATAATCTAAAGACCACTTGATAACTATATTTTGTCCAATAGTTTTTGTCGTTAATACTATTTGTTGAGTTTTACGCATAGCGCTATCTATATCCATATAGAAACTATCTTCAATCGTTACATTTGCGCCAGACGCTTTAAATTTCCACGCCTGCTTTCCAGACCTTAAAATAGTCTCGTTACCATTTTTCAATCCCAGAACATCAACATTAGGGTGTAAATGGAATCTTGATACAACATCGTGAATACCTATAACTTGCTCAAGCTTATCTTGTCCACGAATTTCTGAACCTTCATCATTAACTGCGATTATACGCTTTAGAACTGAACTACAAATTTTTACAAAGCCAGTATGCTGACCTTGTAACATTTGCCATCCTGATTCTTCAATTATAGATAATTTTACTTCTGCATTTCGTGAATTATTATTAAGTGAAAACGCATTACGATCATCAATTGTTATTGTGTTGTGTGCTGCACTATCTTTACAAGGTGTATACATTGGATGATCACTTGATACACCATAACCACAATTTACAAAAATTCTTTGCTTTTTGTGTGTAAGTTCAAAACTTAAAATCCCCGCATCAACATCAGATAATTTTGGACGGTTACCACAATCAAATAAAATAACTGTTTTATCTGCTGTTAATCGTAAAAAACCACTATCTTCTAAAACATTAGGAACAACTGTTTTCGTTGCGTATCGTTTAAACATTTGTTGCACCAAATATTCATCACCCGACCAACCCGCCATATGTGCCATATTTCCATCTGCGTAACGGAAAAATTTTAATGCTGAAAGCATTTTTTTGATGGAATTATTTAAAACATTAGGAACATCTTGTTGCATTTTGTATAATGCTGATTGAACCATTATTGCATCTTTTAAAAACTTAACCTGCGTTGTCAAACAACGAGATATTACCATACCATCAAGGCAAACATTGTCTTCTAATATTTGACAGAATTTTTGTACATAAATATTAATATCATCAATATTATCATTAGTACTTAACTTACCTACAATTAGTCCTCGCATAGCAGTAAGACGACCTGAACAAATAGCACAATCCTTACCTTCTGTTAAAGCAAGATGATTTATATGTTGTGTAATAGACTTATGAAAATCATCGCGAACTTTTTTTTCGCACTGTTCCATAAGGTTATCATAATGACATAACCATGAACTTAATCTACGGGCAACAATATCACTTCGCCAAATTGGTTGTGTTATCTCTTCATTTTCCTTTAACCACTGCTTTAACCAATTATAAGCTGTAAAATTATTATTGGGAAAATTAGATGCACGCAAATCATAAAGCCATTCAAAGCTATGCACTGCTTCTTGCCACGAATATGGAGCATCTTCTGCAACCCAAGGATTTTCTAAATAAACTTCTTTATGTCCTACAAATTTAAAAATATTTTGTAAAATATCATCACCACGGCTACTATCGCCAATCCAAATTTGTGGTAGTGATTGTATGTTTTCTACTAATTTAGATTGTGTCAACTGAGTATATATGAATGGTATACGCACCAAAAGTCTTACTAATATATTACCAAAATTTATACGCATCATAATATCTTTCGCTAATCATATCTTGGATTTTAACAATTTTACTTAACAACCACGCATCTCAGAAATATTATCAGCATAAGCATCAACACCGCCTTTAAATGTAGCTGTTCCTGCAACTAATACATTTGCACCAGCTTCAATTGCAAATGGTGCAGTATCAACAGTAATACCACCATCAACCTGTAAATCAATATTACGATTACTAGCATCAATTATTTCACGAATTGCATAAATTTTATCCAATTTATCATGTAAGAATTTCTGACCGCCAAAACCTGGATTTACTGTCATCACTAATACCAAATCAATCATATTAATAACTGGTTCAATTACTGATTTATCTGTACCAGGATTAAGAACGATACCAGCTTTAATCCCAGTGTCTTTAATAGATTGTATTGTACTATGTATATGTGGCGTTTCCGCATGTACGGAAATAATATCAGAACCTGCTTGAACAAAGTCGTTAATATAGGGATGTACAGGGTTAATCATTAGGTGAGTATCCATAATTTTATCTGTGTATGGTTTAATAGCACTAAGTACACATGCACCAAATGAAATATTTGGCACAAAATGACCATCCATCACATCAATATGAATCCAGTCAGCACCAGCATTATCAAGTGCCTTGATTTCTTCGCCTAATTTAGAAAAATCACTAGCTAAAATAGATGGGGCAATTAATACATTATTCGCCATTTTCATTCAATCCTTTTAATATAGTATAATTACGACTTATTATACTATATTAAACAATTTTTAGAAACAACTAATACGCAAATATTATTTGGCTTATTATAAAAAAACTATGGGTTAGTAATAGTTGGTAATTTTCTTATCTGCAATGATTCAATTCTTCGCGGATCAGAATTAACAATTATAAATTCCAGACCTGAAAATTCATGCTTAATAATTTCACCACAATTAGGTACACGCCCCACTATATGCATTATTAACCCGCCAATTGTGTCAATATCTTCATTGCGTTCTTCTTCGCTTAAAATTTTACCAATTTCATCTTCTAAATCATCTAACAATAAACGAGCGTTAACATCAACTCCACCAAAATCATTACGAGAAAACAATATTTCATCCACATCATGTTCATCTTCAATTTCACCAACAATTTCTTCAACAACATCTTCAATTGTCACTAGCCCTTCAACACCGCCAAATTCATCAACTACAACCGCAATATGTAAACGTTCCAAACGCATTTGCAACAACAAATCAAGCATTCTCATACTTGGTACAACAAATATAATGCTACGCATTATTTCATTTAAATCAGGTTTGATGCCCTTAACTAACGCTGGAAGAACATCTTTAATATGAACCATACCAACAACATTATCTAAGTTGTCATTAAATACAGGATAACGAGAATGCGGTTTAATAACCATATGTTCAACCGCTTTTTTAAACGACATATTTACATCAATAGCATTAATTTCAGAGCGTGGTATCATAATATCTTTTACAGTGGAAGTGCCAACGCCAAGAATATTACTGATTAAACGACGCTCATAATCATCCAAAGGAGTTTCTCTGTCGTCATGTTTCTCCAATAAGTATTCAAGGCTTTCCTTGATACCATCATCACTTTTTGAAAATATAGACCTCAATAACGAAAGAACCCCATTCGGTTTTTGCTTTATGCCTTTATTGAGGGCTTCACCAGAATTGGAATTATCACTCATTGTTATTACTTTTACTCCATTAAATTTATGCAATTAACACTAAATTATCACTCAACCTATTATTGTATGCCAAAAAGTACCCCTTTGCAATCGTTAAAGAGTTATCCAATAACATTGGTTCCTTCATATGGATTAGCAACCCCAACAGTTAATAAGATTTCACGCTCCAATTCTTCCATTTCTTCTGCTTCATCAACCGTTATATGGTCAAAACCTAATAAGTGTAACATACCATGTATTAACAGATGGATTAAATGATCATTAAAAGTTTTTTTCTGACATTCACTTTCTACAACAACCGTTTCAAAAGCAATAATAATGTCGCCTAATGTTTCACTGTAATTAGGGTTATTTTCAGGTAATTCAATACCATCCCTAGCAGAAAATGATAACACATTAGTTGGCTTATCTTTACCACTGTATTGATTGTTTAAATTCTGAACGAAATTATTATCTGCAAGAACCACCGACACATCAACATCACCTAAGTCAAAATGAGGATAAACTGCCTCACAAGCCTTAATCACCAATGACTGTAATGACTTGTTCCAACGATCAGATTGATATGTAATATCAACAATAATAGACATCAAATTAGCCCTAATACTTTCCATCTTATTTCTGTAATTTTAATGGTTTTAGGTTTGGTATTTCTAAATAGATGTGGAAGCCACCTGAAGGCGTACCTACGGTAGCTTCAAAATCTAAATTAAGATTTTTTGATAATTTATCAAAAGATTCAATTCCCCCATTTTTGGGGTCAACATCCACACTAGGTCATCTGGACCTAATACCCAACCAAAATTACCATTATGTGTTAGTAATTTATCTTTTTCTATTTTTTTACTAACCCAATTTTTTCAATGGGAATTTTACCATTTAGAGGTGTCAAAACCTTACCATGGTGTAGATATTGTGTAAAATCTTTTAACATTATTTATTAACCTTTTTCGTTTAAATCCATATCCAAAATAGCTGCCTCGCGTTTTAACTCACCTAAAATAAAGTTTGAACAATTTACAATACTACTTTCACTACAATTATAATCTTCATCATATTCTACCATCTTTTGAATTGTCAAATAGCTAATTCCTGTACCAGATTTAATATACCCTGATTTTCTATTTTTTAATATTTTTTGAATCTGATTTAACGTCAGAATTTTATTATTACTCATTTTTTTTTATTTCGTCACAACCTAACTATTAGGTATAACTAATAGGTATAATCTAAATATTATTATAACATATATACGTCATAATGTCAATTATTATTATAAAACAGTTAAATTCTATCAACCTCAATGGTTAATAAGATATCCAAAACAGACGTTATTGTAAATTATATTGACCATTGAGGTAAATTAATAATAATAGTTGATATTATTTTGAAATAAAGTGAATTTAATTATCGATATATTATCGATATCATGTAGTAATTTAATAGCATCACGCAAACCTGATTTTACTGATTTTGGTAAATCAACTTGTGAAATATCACCCGTAATAATCATTCGTGCATTTTCACCTAAACGAGTTAAAAACATCTTCATTTGCATAATAGTTGTATTTTGCGCCTCGTCCAAAATAATAAAAGCATTTTTCAATGTTCTACCACGTATATATGCAAGTGGCGCAATCTCTATTTCGCCAGATTCTAATTTACGATTAACAACATCACCAGGCATGCATTCATATAATGCATCATATATTAGACGCAAGTACGGATCTACTTTTTCTTTTAAATCACCTGGTAAAAATCCTAAACTTTCACCAGCTTCAACCACTAGACGAGTAATAATAATTTTATCCACAACACACCGCTAGTAAGCATTGATACGGCTTAGGCAACAGCTAAGTATGTTTACCTGTACCAAGCAGGACCGACACCGAAACACAATGTGTTTTTTGCATTGCTTGTATATAGCTAAACTGTGTTGTGCTACGCCCTGAAATATGTTTCCGAGGCGTAATAATAGTTGCCGATGACACATCGCCAAGTAAAAAAATCATTATCAGAAAATCTAATGGCTGAATCAACATCTGCCATTTCAATGGCATTACCATTATCAACTTTGTTATACAAAAATTCAATTGCATTACGAGCAGAAAGTACACTTTCTTTTTTTCCGTGAATTGTAAGTTCTCCTCCACGGTGATTAATTATAATTTTCAAAGCTTTTTCAATATACAATAAATTTTGGGATTTATATACTATTCTACCCTAAACTGATCTATTTTGTTGACTTGCATAATGTTAAGTGTTATTATGTAATATAACATTATAATATAGATAGGTTAAAAATTATGAAATTCACAAACTTAATACAAGTAATAGAATTTTTTAAAACTGAAGAAATATGTATTTCATATTTTAAAAATATAATATGGGGAAACGGTTCTTTTTGCCCTAAATGTGGTTGTTCTGATAAAATATATGAAATGAAAGATAAAAAGAATTTTAAATGTGGTTCATGCGATAGGCGTTTTACAATAAAAACAGGAACGATATTTGAAAGTTCAAATATATCATTAAAAAAATGGTTCACTGCTATTTACTTAATAGGATGTCATTCAAAAGGTATTTCATCAGTTCAATTATCAAAAGATATAGGTGTAACTCAAAAAACTGCTTGGTTTATGTTGCATAGAGTAAGGGAAGTAAAAGAAAGTGGTTTTATTAAACTTAAAAATAATGTAGAGATAGATGAAACATATATTAGGTGGTGAAAGAAAAAAACAAACACTATAATAAAAGAATAAAAGAATAAAAGGAACACAAGGTCGCAGTGTAATTTCAAAAACGCCTGTTGTTGGTGCAGTTGAAAGAAAAGGAAAGCTAATAGCAAAATCTGTAAGTAAGGTTAATTCTAAAGCATTACAACAAGTTATTTTTAATTGTATTGATATTGGTTCTACAGTTTACACTGATGAATTTAGAGCATACAATGGTATAAGTTCTTTTTATAATCATAAAGTAGTTAATCACGGCTCTGGTGAATATGTAAGAAATGATAGTCATACAAACACTATTGAAAGTTTTTGGGCATTATTTAAGCGTGGGTTTATTGGAATATATCACCAAATGAGTGCTAAACATTTACAACGCTATATTGATGAATTTGTTTTTAGATATAACAATAGAGATAAAAGTATTGAAGAAATATTTAGCATTATTATTAAGTAATAGTGTAAACAAAAGACTTAAATATAAAGGTTTAATATGTTAAGTAAAAAAAATAAACAAATACATAGTCTTGATGATTTTTTGCTTGGCATATCAGACTATGGCAAAAGCAAGATAGAAATTCAATCTAAAAAAGCATTGCCGTTTGTAAAGTGGGTGGGTGGCAAAAGAAGTATACTATCCACAATTATGAAATATTTACCTGCTAATTTTAATAATTACTACGAACCATTTGTTGGTGGTGGAGCAATGCTTTTTAATATGAGACATAAAAAATCATATATTAGTGATATAAATACTGAATTGATTACTACTTATCTTGTTATTAAAAAAGATGTTAATAAATTAATAGAATGTTTAAAGAACCATAAGAAACATCATAATGAAGAGTATTTTTATGAAACAAGAAAAAATCAATTCCCTGATGATTCTATAGAAGTTGCAGGTCGTTTTATATACCTTAATAAAACTTGTTATAATGGATTATATAGAGTTAATAAAAAAAGTGAGTTTAACGCTCCTTTTGGTAAATATAAAAATCCTAATATAATTGATGAAGATAATCTATTACTGTGCAATCAATACCTTAAAGATATTAATATAAAATATGGAGAATTTGATAATATAAAGCCTAAAAAAAATGATTTTGTTTATTTTGATCCACCTTATCACGAAACTTATTCTGGTTATAATGCAAATATTTTTGATGAAAAAAAACAAATTGAATTAAGAAAATTTTGTGATGTCTTGACACAAAAAGGTATTTTGTTTATGCTATCAAATAGCGATACATCTTTTATACGAGAACAATATTCTAGATATAATATAAATGAAATTATTGCACCGAGATTTATTAATTGTAAGTCTAGCAGTCGCAAAGGCGGTAGAGAGGTTATAATAACTAATTATGACACAAGGGGGTTCATTCAGCAGCTAACAAAACAGGTAAAAATCTTGAAGATTTTGTTCAGTCATCTTTAGAAAAACAACAATACCAGTTTATTGATAACAAGAGATTTTTATCTTGTTCTAAAACTGCAGAACAGCCAATATTTTCAAGTCAAGTTTATGTAGGTGAAACTGTATATGGTAAAAAACGATATTGTGATTTTATTTTTTATCATCCTAAATTTTTTCCTAACAATTATATAATTGAATGCAAGTGGCAACAATCAGGTGGTTCTGTTGATGAAAAATATCCTTTTCTTGTATTAAATATTAAAACACTAAATATTGATACTACAATATTATTAGATGGTGGTGGCTACTCTGATGGTGCAGAACTATGGTTAAAAAGTCAGGTGAGTGGTACTTTAAAGAATGTTTGGAATATGTCAACATTTCAAGCAAAAGTTAATAAAGGATTTTTAGGGTAGAATAGTATATAAATCCCTAAATTTTTATTATGTTCGCCAAATACAACTGGAATAGAACGATTATCATCAAATTTAATACTTAAACTATATTTAAAACTTAAAAAAACTTGTATCATTACAATAAAACAGCTAAAAGACTATATGCATAAAAATCAAATTCAAAGTATTTTAAAAACTTACCGCAAAGACATTGACCAACTGGATGATGATATTATTGTATTGTTAGTTAAACGATTTGATATTATTACGCAAGTTGCACAAATAAAAGGCAAACACAATATTCCTACACGCCTAGACGACCGCGTAG
Organism: Chaetoderma sp. LZ-2023a; assembly: GCA_034401795.1. Lineage (NCBI taxonomy): Eukaryota > Metazoa > Mollusca > Caudofoveata > Chaetodermatida > Chaetodermatidae > Chaetoderma > Chaetoderma sp. LZ-2023a. The sequence goes on from JAVVLW010000018.1 coordinate 4,081,052, forward strand.
ATGAAGTAATTAATCGCAATATTAAGAATGCTGCAAAAGTTAACTTAGATCCAAAACTTATAGCATCATTATGGGAAAGCATAGTGGACAGTTCAATAGACCTAGAAGAATATTTAATTAAAAAACAATAAATTAAATCGCAATAGTTTTAATTCTAAGTGCGTGAAGTTGCCCGTCACCAATTATTGATTTCAAACTATCCGTTACTAATCTTTGTTGTTGAACTCTTGATAATCCTGCAAATTTTTTTGATTGGACCACAACATTATAATGTGTTTGACCTGTTCCATTATCGCCGGCGTGACCAAGATGTTTAAATGATTCATTTATAACTTCAAATTCATCACCTAAAAATGCCTCACTAAGTAGTTGTTGAATTTTATCGTCTATTGTCATAGTAAATATCCTTAACTAAATTGTATTTTATATATTTTTATTTGTAATTTAAGCTATGTATTTTATTTATACTATATATTATGCAAGATAAAGAATACTTATTCGACAAATTTATTGAATAAACTCGATATCTGTCAAAATGATGCGTGTGATAATATAGGGTTACACCCTGCACAAAAATCCCTGCAAATTTAGGAGAATATATTTGGCTGTGCAAATCATGTGCTAGAACGCAATAATGAAAATTGGAACTACATAAAAATCTATCCGATGAACAAGTGGGGGAAATAATTCGCGATGATATGACTTGGGGAAGAAAAACAAAACCATTCGCAGGTAACAAATACAACACATCGCTAAGATTTCGTAGACCCATTTGGATTATTTGAAAAACAAACTACCCGTACAGAGAATATTAATTTTAGTCATATTCCAGATTAGCTTAAACAAGACTTAGTAACTTTAGAATTAAAGAAAATTGTTTCAATAGAAGAACTAAAACACAATATAAAAAATTGGTGAAGCTATATCACTCAGATATTAATAAAGATTCTAGTGAAGAAAAAATAAAACAAATAAATAGTGCATATGATAATTTAAAAGGTTATATTGTGTAGACAAAAGATACTAAAATAAAAAAGAAACTAAGGGTTAAAATGACACATTTTTCAATAAAAGACGAAATCGGATTAGATGCATCTGATACAATGGTATCTGCGAAAGAATTATTCGGACTAAACACTGATATGCAAGTACCTGCATTTTCTAAGCGATCTAAAATTGTTCCTGAAATTGACGAAGGTTATATTTTTGACCCAGACACAACATTCGCCATATTAGCAGGATTCAGCTACAACCGCCGTGTTATGGTTCAAGGATATCACGGTACTGGTAAATCTTCACACATTGAACAAGTTGCTGCACTATTAAACTGGCCTTGCGTTCGTATCAATTTGGACAGTCATATTTCCCGTATTGATTTAATTGGTAAAGATGCTATCGTATTAAAAGATGGTAAACAAATTACTGATTTTAAAGAAGGTATTTTACCTTGGGCGTTACAAAATCCAGTAGCATTAGTATTTGATGAATATGACGCAGGTCGCCCAGATGTTATGTTTGTAATTCAACGTATTTTAGAAGCAGAAGGCAAACTTACATTACTTGACCAGAACAAAGTAATTTCACCACACAAAAACTTCCGTTTATTTTCTACCGCCAATACAATTGGTCTTGGTGATACAACTGGTTTATACCACGGAACACAACCAATTAACCAAGCCCAAATGGACAGATGGAATATTGTATGTACTTTAAATTATCTTCCTCGTAAACAAGAAGTAAATATTATAAAACAAAAGCATAAGTCTACTTTAACTGATGAAGTTTATAACAATATGGTTGCTGTCGCTGACTTGTCAAGACAAGGTTTTATAGCTGGTGATATTTCGACAGTTATGTCTCCAAGAACTGTTTTATCGTGGGTAGAAAATACTTCTATATTCAAAGGCGATATTGATTATGCTTTTCGTCTATCATTCTTGAATAAATGCGATGAATCTGAACGCTCTATCGTCGCAGAATATTATCAACGATGTTTTGAAACTGATATAAAATCTTAAAGGATAATTATGTCTGACAATACTACTGAAATAAAATTTCACCCTGCATTACAGGAAACACCCGACATGATAGAGCGTCGCATCGCGGCTGCATTTCGTGCAATTGTAGCAGAAAAAGATTTAAATATTTCATTTGGTGCTAATAACGAAGGGTCAAATATCGGTGAAAATATTTGTCTTCCACGCCCAAAATCAGATTCAGTAAAAGATTTAAGGATTGCTCGTGGAGAAGCTGATTTTATGGCATTCAAACGCCGCTTTCACGACGCCAACAAGCACAGTCTTAATCACCCTAGTGATGATACACATGTATTATTATTTAATGCACTTGAAGATGCACGACTTGAAGCTGTTGGTTCTAATTCATTCAATGGTGCAAGTAATAATGTTAATCACGCACTAACCAGTCGTTATGAACGAATGGATATTGCACATACCGCAGAACATTTAGGCGAAAGTAGCTGGCCAGAAGCATTGCGATTATTCGCCCGAAAAGCTTTTATTGATAAAGATGCTCCAACATGTACAAAAGCCCTTACAAATTTATTTAAAAGTAAAAATGATAACCACTTGCAAAGTACATTAAATAAATTAAAAAATTGTTTATATGATCAAGATAAATTCGCCAAAACGGCTAAACAAATATTCTCAGTACTAGATGGTGATGCAGATATAAATGACAAGCAAGAGCAATATTCTGATGACAATAACATTGATGGAAATAATCCACCAACAGAAATGGGCGATAATGTAGAAGCAGATGATAGCACCAAACAGGAAGATATAAATTTAAACAACCAACAGAAAAATTCTGCACAAAGCGAAGAAGCTGGAAATTCAGACAATGATTTTGATGGCAATGAGCAAGAAGAAGAGGCAGATCCAACATTAAATTCAAAGCACAATCAAGATGATATTGATTATTCCCCACAATATAAAATTTATAGCAATGAATTTGACTGTATAGAAAATGCTTTTGATATAGCCGAAGAAAGCGAACTTTCTACACTACGTGAAAAACTAGATGAAATTTTAAAATCTTACATAGCATTAGTATCTAAAATTGCTAATCGCTTACAACGAAAATTACAAGCGCAACAACTTCGTTCTTGGAATTTTAATTTAGAAGAAGGTTTACTTGATGCGGCAAAATTAACTCGCATAGTAACAAATCCTATGCATTCTTTATCATTCAAACAAGAAGACGACAGCCAATTTAAAGACACCGTTGTAACATTGTTAATTGATAATTCTGGTTCAATGCGTGGTCGCCCTATTTTACTTGCGGCAATGGCTTCTGATATATTGACGCGAACTCTCAAGCGCTGCGGCGTTAAAATAGAGGTTTTAGGCTTTACTACATCACAATGGAAGGGCGGACAAAGTTTCAAAAAATGGGAAGAGAATGGTAGATCTGAAAACCCAGGACGATTAAATGACCTGCGTCATATTATATATAAATCTGCCAATGAACCATACCAACGTGCAAAGAAGAACTTTGGATTATTGTTGCGTGAAGGTTTATTAAAAGAAAATATTGACGGTGAAGCATTAAATTGGGCATTTAAGCGATTAAGCGTTAGAACAGAAGATAGAAAAATTCTTATGGTTATTTCTGATGGTGCGCCAGTAGACGATGCAACATTATCTAATAATACAGGAGGTTATTTAGAACGCCATCTACGTCATACTATTGAAAAAATTGAAAATACAAAAATGGTGGATTTATTAGCAATTGGTATTGGTCACGATGTAACAAGATACTATAAACATGCCGTAACAATTGCCAATGCAGAAAGCCTCGCAGATGTAATGATGAATGAGTTGATATCCTTATTTGAAACTAAAAAAAATAAGAAATAATCAAACTTTTAATTTGTACTGTATGGGACAATTCTTGTAATGGAATCTTCTTGGTATTCTTGTTTATCCTGACCCGCATCAATTACGCCTTGTCTAATTTCACGAGTCTTAACAAACCAATCAAATAAGAATTGACCGTCGTCTTCAGCCATTGCTTGTTTTAAACGGTTTAAATCATTTTCAAACAAAGTTATGATTTCATTTAATGCTGGTTTATTAGTCAAAAATATATCACGCCACATTGTTGGGTCTGAGCCTGCAACACGGGTTGCATCACGAAACCCACCTGCTGAATATTTAATAACTTCTTTTTTACTAATATCTGTAGCATTATCCTGTAACCCTTGGGCAGTTCCAACCAAAGTATAGCCAAGCAAATGTGGTATGTGTGAAGTAATTGCAAGAACCTTATCGTGGTGTAGTGCATCCATAATATCAACTTTTGAACCACTCAATTTCCACATTTCTTTTACAGTATTTATGCTGGCATTAGTATTGCTTTCCAATGGACATAAAATTACAAAGCGATTTATAAACAAACTATCAAAACCAGCACTTGGACCCGATTTCTCTGTACCTGCAATTGGATGACCTGCAATAAATTCACACCCCGTTGGAAGAACTGGAATCACAGCGTCAATTACAAACTGTTTTACCGAACCGACATCTGTTATAATTGCTCCCATTTTTAATGAACCATCCATAGCAAAAACAATACTTGCATATGTTGAAACTGGAGTCGCCAAAACAATAATATCCGCACCTTCAACCGTAGCATTCAAATCATTGTAAATATTATGACAAAAACCAAATTCTCTAGATTGATTTCGATAATCAGAATTTTTATCAAAACCAACTATACTATATAATCCAGTTTTCTTTAACGCTCTACAAAGTGAAGAACCTATTAAACCTAATCCAATAATCGCTACTTTTTTCATATTAAAAATCCATGTTCAGGATATAAAACCTCATCACCTTCACCAACATATGAATGTACAAGAAGTTGTAATATTTCATCTGAACCATTACCACAGACGATATTATTCTCATTAAGATTATGTATCTTAGCAATTTCTTTTCTAAGCTCACCAACACCACTACTTGGGTAACAGTTTAATGCAATACTTGAAAGTACTTGTTCAATATTCTTACTGTACCTAAGTGAATTTTCATTGGCACTTAAGATAGCAATATCATTTTTATCAACGTCGTCAATTGTATGGTTACCAGGAACAAAAATTGGCGACTTTAAAATACTTGATTTTGGAGATGTCTTAGTCATACTATTTTCCTATTCCACAAGCGAATGCACCTAATATTCTATCGCTTCCAAGTTCTTCTTTAAAACCTTCAACTGTGTAATATATATCATCATTGTTTTTATGTATTTGCGTTGCACCAACAGGAAGTGTTTTACCCACCGCAACAGTTCTATCATCACCACCTGATGGTTCCGGTTTTATATGTGCAAGTGCAAACACATCATAATCGCCATTGATTGTATCCAAATTGCCCGAAAATGGTAAACGAAAGATAACTGATGTTTGTTCCATATTTACAAGACCTGATACGGGTATAACTGCGATTGAAGTTTTTGATTTTTCAACAGACAGAACTGTTTCTTCTACACTGTTAAAATCTTTCATTCTAACAACTGACCCAAATTGGTCGCGTGCAACTTCCCAACAACGCATATCTCCATCTGGGGCATAAACATAAATATCGTAATCTGCTTGCAACAGGGTAAATGCATTAATCATTTCACGCCACATTCTCGCCAGTGATGCGAATGGAAAATCAGAATTGTGATTTTTGTACAATCTTCGGTGAATACTTGCTTCCCTAGATGAGCGAATTGCAAGTCCATTAACAAATTTAATAGACCCATCTTCGTTCAACGTCTTAGCCTTAGCAATTTCACTTGCCAATTCTGTACGCTTAACAAGTAACTTATGCATATCGTCATCAATAGAATCTATTTCTTGGCGTAGCGATTGTAACTGTTCAATATTATCTTTTATCATAGGAAGTAGTATGTATTTTATGTCAATTTATAGCAAGTATTTTAATTCATTTTTACAGAGTTTAAATACTTTTGTAAAAATCTTGTTGCAATTAATAGACCTTCATTATCAACTCCATGTGCTAAATTTGGACACAATAGAGTTTCTACTTCACAGTCATTTTGAATTAACATTTCACTTGCAAAGTTCATAAATTCAGGGTCAATAACACTATCAGCATCCCCGTGGATAAGACTAACAGGAGGCCTAGTTTAATTTCATCTTTTAACATATCAGACCCTGCAAGCATTCCTGAAAACCAACGACACAAACTAATTGTTCTTTTCTACGAGGTGCAGTATGCAGTGACAACATTGTACCTTGTGAAAAGCCAACAAGGGCAACTTTGTCTGCAGTTAAGCCAAAACGCCCCATTTCCTTATTAATAAATTCATCAAAGTGCGGGTGGGCAATTTGTAAGCCTTCAAAAATTGCATCTTTATCCATACTTTGCAATGAGAACCACTGTCTACCAAAACCAGATTCACACAGCTGTAAGGCGTCTGGCGAAACGAATGCAGTCGTTGGTAATGCGTGCGCAAAATGCGGAGCAAGTCCAATAAGATCATTTTTATCAGCACCGTATCCATGCACCAATATCACCAAACTATCTGGTTTATGTTCTAGTATATATTCTTCATAATTTAATGACATTTTCTATTCCTTAAAATTGCTATATTAAACATAGAATATGTTATACAATACATTAAATACCTATACAATAGACAGATTTAAATGACCCAACAAATAAAAAAACTTAAAACTCGGTTTGCACCATCACCAACTGGATATCTTCACCTTGGTCACGCACTTAGTGCGTACAAAGCATACAATTGGGCAAAAGCAAATAACGCAGAATTCATTTTGCGTATTGAAGATATAGACACAACTCGTTGTAAATAAATTCATACTGACGCTATACTAAACGATTTAGAATGGCTAGGTATTAAATGGGACGGCTAAGTGATACAGCAATCTAATCGTTTTGATATTTATAATAATGTAATTAATGAATTAAAATCCAAAGACTTATTATATCATTGTTTCGCCACTAAAAATGACATTAAAAATCACCCTGATATTAGCTTAGGAGCATACGGAATTATATATCAAAACATACGGACTAACACAAACCAACAAGATATTAAAAAGCAACTTGATGCTGGCACACCATATTGCATGAGATTAAAAGCAACAAAAGCATTAAAAATGTGTTGCAATCAGTATTTTACTGATGAAAATCATTCAACGGTCGTAATTAACAGCGAAGTTTGCGGTGATGTAGTAATAGTTAGAGAAAAAACCTAACATCGTACCACTTATCGTGTGTTGTCGATGATCATTTACAAGGTGTTACTGATATTATTCGTGGTAATGATTTGTTTGGTCAAACACATATACACCGGATTTTACAAGAAGTTCTTAACTACGATGAGCCACTATACCACCACCACGATTTAATAAATGATGGGCACGGAAAGAAATTATCCAAGTCTAATATAACACCAAGTCTTAAAAGCCTAACAATAAAGCACCTACCAGAAATTGAGAAATTATCACCTGAGCAAATTTTGCAAATGGCAATAATATAAAACAAATTTATCTCTGTAATTTAACTATATTTATTTAATACTTATTTGATTACATACATTTAAAATCCTTGCGTTGTAGCATAAAAAAATATAGGTTTCATATATGTATGATAAAAACAATACATATCTAAATGATATTCCTTGTGAACATGTTCGCTTGAGCAAAGACTATGCCTTAGAATTAGATTGTGGATTTGTATTAGACGACTACAATATTTCATATAAAACATATGGTAAATTAAATGCTGATAAATCAAATGCTATTATGATTTTTCACACACTTACTGGTGACCAATTCGTATCTGAAATCAATCCTATTACTGGAAAAAATGGATGGTGGAACCAAGTAGTTTCCCCTAATCGTCCTGTTGACACAGATAAGTACTTTGTTATTTGTGCAAATATTTTGGGCGGTTGCATGGGAACAGAAGGTCCAAAATCAATCAATGTAAAAACTGGTAAGCGCTGGGGATTATCATTCCCTGTAATTACAATTGCTGATATGGTTAAAGCACAAATCGCATTACTGGATTATTTATCTATTGATAAATTACATTCTATTGTTGGTGGTTCTATGGGTGGAATGCTAGCAATATATTTCTCCTCTAAGTTTAGCCACCGAACAAACAATGTAGCAATTATCGCATCGTCGCCACAATTATCACCACGCAACATTGCATTTAATGAAGTTGCAAGACAATCTATTATGGCTGATATAAATTGGTGTGATGGAAATTACGAAGATCAAGGCTCCTCCCCTGAACGCGGTCTTGCTATTGCAAGAATGGCGTCACACATTACATATTTATCAGAAGATGCAATGTATAAAAAATTTGGTCGCAACTTACAAAATGGTGACCAACTTGGTTATTCATTCCGTGAAAGCGATTTTCAAGTTGAAAACTATTTAAAATATCAAGGTATGAATTTTGTAAAAAGATTTGATGCAAATACATATTTATATGTAACGCGTGCAATGGATTATTTTGACATGGATAAAATATCTGATAGCTGTTTACTTGCAGATGCATTCGTGAATAGTAACAATCGTTTTTGCGTTATAAGTATTTCTTCTGATTGGTTACACCCAACTAAAAATTCTATGGAATTGGTTCATGCACTTAATGGTGCGGGTGCAAATGTATCATTTGCAGAATTACAATCTGATGCTGGTCACGATGCTTTCTTACTTGATGAACCTGAGTTTCACACTGTATTGTCAGGTTTTATTGAGGGGTCAAATGAATGATAAGAGAAGACTTTAAAGTAATAGCGTCTTTCGTACCTAAAAATTCACGCATACTTGATATTGGTTGCGATACTGGCGAACTATTAAATTACCTACGCAACGAACGAAAAGCCGAAACTCGTGGACTTGAATTATCAATGAGCAGTGTTAGTCAATGTTTAAAAAATGGACATAGTGTTGTACAAGGTGATGCAAATAAAGATTTAGAATTTTATCCATCAAACGCATTTGACGTTGTTTTATTATCTAAAACATTACAAGCAACAATAAAGCCACACAATATATTAAAAGAAATAACTCGTATTGGTGAAAAAGCGATTGTTGGATTTTCAAATTTTGGGCATTTAAGTGTAATATGGGACTTGATTACAAACAGTCGTATGCCTGTTACAAAATCCTTACCTTTATCGTGGTATGAAACGCCTAATATTCATTTTTGTACAATACGCGATTTTGCAAATCTATGTGATGATTTGAATTTAACAATTGAATCATTTGTAATTGTAAATAAATCTGGTAAGAAAATTAATACAAATCCATATTCTCACCGTGCAAATTTATTTGGTGCAGAAGCTGTCTTCGTAATATCGGATAAATCTTAAATGGCTAGATGGAAAATAACTATTGAATACTGTGGAAAACCATACGCAGGTTGGCAAGTTCAACGTGATCAACATACCGTACAAGGTGCAATTATGAGTGCCTTAAAAAACCTTTTCCATCAAGATGTAGTATTATATGGCGCTGGACGAACAGACAGCGGTGTTCATGCCACAGGGCAAGTTGCACACTTTGATATAGACAAAGATATTACTAGTAATAAGCTTCGCGAAGCATTAAATCACTTTCTATTTGAAGAAGATGTTTCTATTCTAAAAGTAGAACAAGTTAATGACGAATGGCATGCAAGATTTTCAGCAACTCAACGCCAATACCGTTATAGACTTTCTAATCGCAGGGCACCACTTACATTTGATAAGCATAATGTTTGGCACAATGGTGGATATATTTTAGATGCTGAAAAAATGGCTGAGGCAGGAAAATTATTAGTTGGTACGCACGACTTCACAACATTCCGTGCAATTGATGCGGTTGATCAGCACCCTGTACGCACTTTGGATTACTTAGAAGTAAACGAAGTTGGCGAAGAAATCCATATTACTTGTGGGGCTAAGTCATTTTTACACAATCAAGTTCGCTATATCACTGGGGCATTGTTACGTGTTGGTTACGGTAAATGGAATACTGATGATGTTCAACGATGCCTAGATGTAAAAGACCGTAACCAAGGTGGTCCACTGGCACCTCCACACGGCTTATACCTTACCAAAGTTATATATTAAATATTATTATTTTTTAGCAAGTAACCACGCAAAAATTCCTGCATCTAATGATAGTAATGCATTATATCCTGACAGTGAAATACCAAACAACGTCCATGCAGGGATATCACAACTAGGGATTGTTTCTGTTTCTAATGAACTTAGTAAACTACCTGAATCAATCGCAATCTTTGTGCTCTGTCCGCAGCTTTCTAAACCATCCCAAAAAGAATATTCAATACCAGCATGAAAAATTGCAAGTACCGTACCTGCAAACAAAATAAGACTTGCTAAATATAATAAGAGTTTCGCATTTTTAGGTGTTGCAAAAGAAATCACACCAATAATAATAACAATTGCCCAAGGAATGCGTTGATATAAACATAATTGGCAAGGTAAATATCCAAATCCAAATTCAAATATATACGCACCACCTAAAACAAAAATTCCATAAATTGATATTACTGTTGATGATACATTTCTAAAAAAAGATGACCTTCCAAACATTGATATAACCTTATATAATTATCTTAATTAGTGAAAATCCACCAATTAAAAGCACAAAAAATAAAATGCTTAATAGTGCAAAGTATTTATCAATAAATTTCAAAATTTTATCACCAAAATAATAAGTTAAAACAGCAAGTGCATAAAATCTAATCATACGACTTACAACAGCGGCCATAATGAAACTTATTAACGATAATTCTAATGCACCTGACGCAATTGTTATAACTTTATATGGTACTGGTGTTAATCCACCACCAAAAACAACCAACCAACCATAAACAGCATATAATTCTTTGAACTTTGCCATCTGTTCTATGTATCCATAGGCTCGTAAGATTGGCTCTGCAATTTCAACGTACAAGTATGTACCAATAAAGTAACCTGCTATACCACCTGCAACCGATGCAATAGTACACATTGTTGCGTAAAAAAATGCTTTCTTACGGTTGGCAAGCATCATTGGTATTAACATTACGTCTTGTGGGATTGGGAAAAATATACTTTCACTAAAGGCTATTAGCATAAGCCATAAAGTTGCACGCGGATGTTTTGATAAATCAAGTACTTTTAAGTACATTTTTCTAAGTGGCGATACCATTGTATTTATGATTTTATTCATCATTTTTATTAATCATTTTCATTTTTATTAGTCATTCGGAACAATACCAAAAATATTTAAAATAAGCAATTTAACTATATGAAAATTAATAAAAATTTTATATAATGACGAAATGACTGATACACCACATATTTTAATCATTGATGATGATTTACAAATTCGCGAATTATTACAATCATTTTTACAACAACAGGGTTGGTTAACTTCTACCGCCAAAGATGCAAATGATGCAAGGGAAGTATTACGTACTATCAAACCTGACTTGATATTACTTGATGTAATGATGCCTGGGGAAACTGGCATTGAACTTTTAAAAAGCATTCGTAAAAATGATGATATTGCGGTTATTATGTTAACTGCAAAAACTGAACTTGATGATAAAGTAGAAGGTTTGCTTGCAGGTGCAGATGATTATCTAACAAAACCATTTGAACCAGAAGAATTAATTTTACGTATAAAAGCAATACTGCGACGCATTCGACCTGATATTGATGCGCCAACGAAAATTGTAATTGGTACAATAGAGTATGATTGTGAGCGTGGTGTTCTTAGTCGTAACAACAAAGTTCTTAAACTAACAGAAGGTGAAGGGGCGTTGCTTACAGTACTTTCAAGTAACCCAGGCACTGTATTTTCTCGTGAAGAATTAACTCTAAAAGCAAAAATTGATGGCGGTGACAGAGCCGTTGATGTTCAAATAACAAGACTGCGTAAGAAACTAGAAGATGACTCTAAAAAGCCTCACTTTGTACAAACAGTTCGTGGCAAAGGTTATGTACTGCGTGTATAACAAGTAAAATATTCGATAATTTAGGAAGTTATTATGCTAAACAGATTATTTCAAAGGCAAACATTTTTAAGACGTTATATTTTACCTAAAACCATCTACGGAAGATTAATTGCATTAATCATAGTTCCTGTAATTATGGTACAAATAATCACATTAATTGTATTTTATGACCGCCACTGGAAACAGGCAACTCGCTCATTATCAAATAGTATAGTACAAGAAATTCAAATTGTTATTAAAACATACGCAGTCGATAATAAATACTCCAAAGCATTATCGCAGTCACTAAATATGGCAATGATACATAAAGATACATCTATGCCAAAAATTGAATCGTCAAATGATCCTACAGGTTCTATTTTTGTAAAATCATTCAATTCTTCAAAAATGAAAATAGATTATGATTATAATGTATCTATTCGTTTCGTTAAGCCAAATTCGGTTAATGTATCAATTGGTAATGAGTATGAATACTTCTCATTTATTTTTAATGAATACCGTTTATATACAACCGTAACTGCAAAATTAGTTTGGATGTGGACTATATTTGCAGGTGTCCTGTTTACTGTTATTGCAATTGCTGTGGCAAGAAACCAAGCAGTACCAATTACTAACTTAGCAAAAAGTATGATTGCATATTCAAAAGGGCAAAAAAAATCCATAGAAGGTTTGCCTTTACGAGGTTCAAACGAAGTTCGTACAGCTATTCATAATTTTAAAATTATGGCTCGTAGAATAACGCTACATCAACAACAACGCACAGATATGCTATCTGGTATTTCACACGACCTTCGTACACCACTAACACGAATGAAATTAATCCTTGCTATGATGAAAAAAGATAAAAACTCTGAAGGATTAAAAGAAAATGTAAGTAACTTAGAGGAAATGATAAATTCATATCTTGCATTCGCACGTGGTGAAAAATCAAGTATACCTGAGTTAATACATCTTCACGTAACCCTTAAACAGTTAGTTAACAAATGGAAACAATCTGGTAGGAATATTACATTTATCCAACACAATAAAGTTTCGGTAGAAGTCGGTAAAGTTGCAATCATTAGAATGTTTGAAAACATTATTTCTAATGCTATGTATTATGGGGGAAATATAGTTGTCAAACTTAGTAGTGACAACGAAGACGCTATAATAGAAATCAAAGACGATGGCTGTGGTATTCCAAAAGATAAATTAAAAGAAGTGTTTTCTCCGTTCGTTCGCTTAGAAGAATCTAGAAACAAAAGAACAGGTGGTGTTGGGCTTGGGCTAAGTATTGCATTAGATATTGCCACAACACATGGAGGAACAATCACTCTGTCAAACTATAAAGAAAAATCTGGATTAATTGTAATTATTCGCCTGCCTATATCATTAGATGCTTAATCCATAATATTAAGCTTAGAAAAATATACTAGTCATTTATTCAAATATATATATAATGCAGAAATATTTTAATTAAAGAATAATCATATAATAGGTACAACAATGTCAAAAGAATTAGTGTTTTCAGGTATTCAACCAACAGGTCAATTAACGCTAGGTAACTACTTAGGGGCTTTAAAAAATTGGGCAGAAATGCAAGAAAATCACGACTGTATTTATTGTGTTGTAGACCAACATGCAATCACTAATTTTCAAGACCCAATTGCATTAAAAAATGCAACTCGTGAAGTTGCCGCAGGTATAATTGCATCAGGTGTTGATGTATCAAAAACTATTTTATTTCACCAATCTGGTAACCCTAACCATACTGAACTTGGTTGGTATTTCAATTGTATCGCACGTATGGGTTGGTTAAATAGAATGACTCAGTTCAAAGAAAAATCTGGTAAAAATTCGGAAAAATCATCTGTTGGGTTATTTGCATATCCAAACTTACAGGCTGCCGATATATTAGCATATAAAGCAACACACGTTCCTGTTGGGGAAGACCAAAAGCAACACTTGGAATTATGTCGTGATATAGCACAAAAATTCAACCACGATTACGGTGTGAAAATGTTTCCAATCATTGAACCTTTCATTAAAGAAGAAGGTGCAAGAGTTATGTCATTAAAAGATGGTAATAAAAAAATGTCTAAGTCCGACCCATCTGATAATTCTCGTATTAATCTAACTGACGATCGTGATACGATTGTAAGAAAAATTAAAAAAGCGACTTCTGACAACAATGTATTGCCTAGTAGTATTGAGGAATTAGAAACCCGTCCAGAAGCAAAAAATTTAGTAACATTATTTGCTGTGTTACAAAACAAACCTGTTGCTAGTATTATGGGTGATGTGGCGAACAAAGGTTGGGGTGATCTTAAAAGTATGCTTGCGGAAGTTACTGTTGAAAGAATTGCTCCTATCGGTAAAGAAGTAAATCGTTTAATGAATGATATATCTGAGATTGATAATATACTTATCAAAGGCGCTGAAAAAGCTAGGACAATATCCGAACCTGTTCTTGCTGAAACAAGAGAAATTATGGGATTCTTAAAATCTTAATAAAGAAACTATTTTCTTTTTAAATATATTTTAATTTGTTCAATAGTAATTGTTTTTGTAGTAAGTACTGTACTCATATAAACAATAATTCCCATTGTAATAATAAGCAATAAATACAGTACTTTAATTTTCGCAGTATTATCAAATATATTTATAATATCCGTGTAATTTAATAAACATAATACGCTTGCCATAAATACACTTGATAATGTTATTTTAAACAAACATTTTACTAATCCTTTTTCAAATGCATTAAACTTTTTCACCCATATGGCAATGCTTAAAAGTATAACATTTACCCACGAACTAATTGATGTTGCAAGGGCCAATCCAATGTGGAATAAATCTTGCATTAGCCACAACGATAATACAATATTTAACACCATACAAACAACCGCAATCTTCATTGGTGTTTTTGTATCACCCCTAGCAAAAAATGTAGGTGATAAAACTTTTACTAATACAAACGCAGGGAGTCCAATTGCAAATGCTTGCAGTGCATATGATGTTTTATATGCATCGTTAATATCAAATGCACCATACATAAATAAACCGCTAATAATTGGATATGCCATAACAATAAATGCAAATGTTGCAGGGATAGTTAAAAACATTGCAAAAATCACTGCTTGACTTTGATACATTTTAGAATTTTCATCATCCTGTGTAGCAATACTTTTTGACAGCATTGGAATAAGGGCAATACCAACTGCAATACCAATAACACCTAACGGAAATTGCACTAACCTATCTGCATAATATAAGTAAGACACGCTACCTGCACTAAGTGTCGTCGCAAAGATTGTTCCTATAAAAATATTAAGTTGTAATACACCTGCCCCAAAAACAACTGGCAGTACTCTTTTAAAAAATAATTTCACCTGTGATGTATTTTGAAACTTAATTGTGAAAGGAATAATGCCATACTTACAACAACCACATAATAAAACTGCCATTTGCAAAAATCCTGCCACTAGAACACCACCTGCTAATTCATATCCCGTTAATGTGATAATATCAAAATGTATTAATCCTAATACAAAAATAAAGACTATATTCAGCAAACTCGGAACTATTGCAGGTAAAGAAAAGTTTTCAAAACTATTCAATATACTAGCAAACAAGGAGTTCATGACCATAAATATAAGGTATGGAAACATTATTGTTGCAAGTGAAACTGTTAATTCAAATTTCTGACTATCGGCAACAAATCCTGTTGCCTGCACCTTCATAACATCTTCCATAAACACCATCATTACAATCGTAAATGTCACAATCCACAACAATAATAAAGTCCCTGTTTGTTGGGCAAAAGCAATCGCCGATTTTTTATTTTTCTCCAAATTAGAAGAAAATATTGGTACAAAAGCTGAATTCATCGCACCTTCGGCGAATAATGCCCTGAACATATTTGGAAATTTAAAAGCAACAAAATAACTGTCCGCCACAAGTCCAGCGCCTGCCACAACAGCAAACATTAAATCGCGTACTAAGCCTAATATGCGGCTTAATAAAGTAAATCCAGCAATAGTTACTGATGCTTTAAATAATTTCATTATATTTTTAAATCCTTTAAAAATTCAGTTAGTTTTTTTACTATTGTACTTTGAGTTTGCTTGCGACGCAATTTAAATCCATATGCATCACGAACATAAAACACATCAACTGCTCTCTCACCATAAGTAGTGATTTTAGATGATTGTATTTTTAATCCCAAGTCTAATATTGCTCTAGATAATTCATACAACAGACCTATACTGTCTTTTGTTTTTATCTCAATCAAAGTTGATGTATGTGACGCCTTATTATTTAATGTAACAAGGCTTGCTATTTTGAATGAATCTCCCTTAGTCTTTAAAATACTTCGGCGTTTATTTATTTCATTAGACAAATCAATATTTCCCAATATTGCATCCTTAATTTTCTTTGATACATACTCTTCATCTTTGTCAAAAAGCCCCCCTGATAAACTTCTAACGCGAAAAGTATTAAATGCCCCAAACTTACCAAGAGTATGTATTTGTGCATCAAACATATTCGCACCTAATATCGTAAGCATCCCTGTCAAATCAGCCATAAGACCAAATTTATCTGCTGTGTGAATGAATATTCTACTGTATCCACATTCTTCGTTATTAGATATTTTCACACAAAATTCATCACTAGACAGTACTGCACTGCACTGGGAAGTTAAATTATCAATATTATCACTTAATGCATAGCTAGTTGTTATACTTTCTAATAATTCATCAATCCTATCTCTATCTCTTAACTGTTTAGACAAATGTTGTTTCACTTTTTCCACTTGTGCATAAACAACATCTTCGCCCCCACTCCCTGAAAGACGACTGTAAGTTGTACTATATAAACGCTGAATGGTTTCACGCTTCCAGTTATTCCAAACATGTTGACCAACTGCACGAGTATCAACAACAGTTAAAACCGTTAACATATCAAGCATTGATACTGTACCAACAATCCTAGCAAAATCTTCTGATGTTTTATTGTCATTGATATCGCGTCGTTGCGATGTATTTGACATTATTAAGTGATTTTCAATCAACCAACAAACTGCTTCCGTCTCGACAATATCAAGCCCTAACCTAGGGCACACTCTACGTGCGATTTCTGCTCCTAATATAGAATGGTCACCATCAAGACCTTTTGCTATATCGTGTAATAGAACAGCAACATACAATGTTGTCTTGCTTGACATACTTGACAAAATTTCATTACACAGTGGGTGGTCTTCTTTATACTTTTTGTTATCAATTTTATGTAGTATGCCAATTGCACGAATAGTATGTTCATCCGTTGTATAACTATGATACATATTGTATTGCATTTGGCACGATATTACAGACCACTCAGGAATTATTTTTTCCAAAATTCCTGTTTCATTCATAAGTCTTAGAATTCGCTCAGGATTTTTCTTGCCCATTAAAATGCTTAAAAATATTTCATTTACTTTTACATTTTTACAAAAGTTATCGTCTAATTTATTTGCATAATTATAGGCTAATCTAAACGTTTGTGAATGTAATTTTAAATTTTGTGATTCAGCGATAGAAAACAGCTCAATTATTGCTAATTTATCATTATAAAATAAATTAATGTCAATAACAGCAAGTCTATTATTTAATAATTTAAACTTTGTACTTTCTAATAATTCTTGCTCGATATTATGAGTGCTGTTTATATCTTCTTCTATCATTATAATAAAAGCTCGTGTTAAAATACCTGTTGTGCGTAGAGTGTGATAATAATCACGCATAAATAGTTCAACACCACGATTAATTGGCGTATCTTTATACCCTAATATTTCAGCAAGTTTTAATTGCATATTAAAACTAAGTGTTTCTTCTGCTTTGCCCGCAATTATATGCATTGCAATTCTAACTCGCCATAAGAATGCTTTTGATTCTTCAAATTTCTTTTCATCTAGAGCAGTTGCTAATTTTTGCTTCCTTAAATCAGAAATATTATCAAACTCGTATACATAACCTGTAATCCACAATAAAGTGTATAAATCACGCAATGCACCTTTGCCCTCTTTTACATTAGGTTCAAGTACATATTTTGAACTTCCATAATTTAAGTGGCGCAATTTTCGTTCAGTCATTTTTGTAGATACATATTCATATTTACCAAATGGTAAAATATCATTTTTAAATTTTTCTACAAATGCATCAAATAATATTTTATCCCCACAAATAAATCTGCTTGTTAGTGCACTAGTAAGAAAAATACTGTCACTAGATATATCTTCAAACAAAGTTTTTGTAGTATATACGCTATAGCCAATTTTTGCACCAATATCCCATAACTGATATAATATATTTTCAATTTGCTGTTTGTGTTTTTCTCTGCCATCGCAAAGAAATATAATGTCAATATCAGAATATGGGGCATTAAGTCCACGACCATACCCCCCAACGGCAATGATGCTAAATTTCACCTCACTAGGCAATCTGTCCAACAGACCTAATATCATCATATCAGTTGCCTTAGATATCTGCTTAGCACAGTTAGTACCATCTAGTGATTTCTCAAATTCTTGTGTGATTAACTTAAGAGTTTTTTGCCACAACACCTTAGAGCCCTGCTGATTATCAGCAAAGCTCTTACGTATATCGTTATAAACAATATTATTTTCCGTTGTAATCATTTTTTGTTTTTGTCTTTTATTTATAAATAGTATATAATTTAAACATTATAACTTAATTATTTGTTCTATAAAACAAAAATAAACTTTAAACTATCTTTACTATATTATGCATGAAATAAATTGTATATGCATAAAAATAAATTATAAAAATATTGAAAATATATAAAGCAAAGTACCAACAATTTAGAAATTGAGGCAATTATGATAGCAACAGGAATAAACAGTTTAAATACTCGTAAAACATTAAATGTAAAAGGTAAAGAATATAATTATTTTTCATTACTTGATGCACAAAAACAAATTGGCGACATTACAAAACTTCCATACAGCTTAAAAATATTATTAGAAAATTTACTACGCAATCAAGATGATAAGACCGTAACTGTCGACGATATTAAGGCCATTGTAAAATGGCTTGATAAAAAGTCTTCTAATCACGAAATTTCATATCTCCCAGCCCGTGTATTAATGCAAGATTTTACTGGCGTTCCTGCTGTTGTTGACTTAGCGGCAATGCGTGATGCAACCTTGAAATTAAACGGAAAAGCTGAAAACATCAACCCTCTATGCCCTGTTGATTTAGTAATTGACCACTCTGTAATGGTAGACTTCTTTGGTGATAAAGATTCCTTAAAAAAAAATGTTGACTTAGAATTCAAGCGAAATAAAGAGCGCTATGAACTGTTACGTTGGGGACAAAAATCATTCAATAATTTCCGCGTAGTGCCACCTGGCACAGGTATTTGCCACCAAATAAATCTTGAATACTTGGCACAAACAGTTTGGAATGACACTGACAAAAACGGTAAAATCATTGCATACCCTGATACTTGTATCGGTACAGATTCGCATACAACAATGGTAAATGGTCTTGGTGTCCTGGGTTGGGGTGCTGGCGGTATTGAGGCAGAAGCAGCAATGCTTGGTCAACCAATATCAATGCTTATACCAGAAGTTGTTGGTCTTAAATTAACCGGTATGTTACAAGAATGCATAACTGCAACAGACCTTGTCTTAACTATAACGCAAATGTTGCGTGCTAAAGGCGTGGTTGGTAAATTTGTTGAATTTTTTGGCGAGGGGTTAGATTATCTTAGCCTTTCAGACCGTTCAACAATTGCTAATATGGCACCTGAATACGGTGCAACTTGTGGTATCTTTCCAATTGATCAAGAAACTGTAAATTACTTGCGTTTTACTGGTCGTAGCGAACAGAATGTTGCATTAGTTGAAGCCTACGCAAAAGCACAAGGACTATGGCGTGATAACAATATTGAAGCTGATTACACAGATATACTTACACTAAATTTAAATACTGTAAAACCATCACTTGCAGGACCAAAGCGCCCTCAAGACCGTGTCGTATTAGAAAATATTCCAATTGCATTTGCAGAAGTTGAAAAAGAATTTGGTGCAGGTAAGGCACAAAATTTAAATGACTTCAAATTAGAAGACGGCGCAGTTGTAATAGCTGCAATTACATCATGTACCAACACATCAAACCCAAATGTTTTAATTGCTGCTGGATTAATTGCAAAAAAAGCATTAGCAAAAGGTTTAATGACAAAGCCTTGGGTTAAAACTTCACTAGCACCTGGTTCACAAGTCGTAACAGATTATCTCGAAAAATCAGGATTGAATATTAGCCTTGATGCATTAGGTTTTAACACAGTTGGCTATGGCTGTACTACTTGTATTGGCAATTCAGGGCCACTTAGTAATGACATTATAAAAGCAATTGATGACGGTAAACTATTAGTTAACGCTGTACTATCAGGAAATAGAAACTTTGAAGGTCGTGTAAGTTCGCACACTCGTGGTAACTGGCTTGCTTCACCACCACTTGTTGTAGCGTACGCACTAACAGGAAATGTAAAAATAAATGTCGCAACAGATTCACTAGGTAATGACCAAGACGGAAATCCTGTATTCTTAAAAGACATTTGGCCATCAACAAAAGAAATCAATGAAACCGTTACAAATTGCTTGAATTCAGATATGTATAAAAGCCGTTACAGCAATGTATTTTTAGGAACTAAACAGTGGCAAGATATTGAAGTTTCTGGTGGGGAAACTTATGATTGGAACAACAATTCTACATACATACAAAACCCACCTTATTTTAAAAATATGTCAATGGAAGTAAATAATATTGAAGATATAAAAGGTGCAAAACCACTATTAGTATTAGGTGACAGTATAACTACTGACCACATATCGCCTGCTGGTGGATTTCAAATATCAACTCCTGCTGGCTCTTTCTTAACAGAAAAAAATGTTGAACCTCGCGACTTTAACACTTATGGTTCAAGGCGCGGAAACCATGAAGTAATGATGCGTGGCACATTTGCCAATATTAGAATTCGTAATGAATTAGCCCCTGATACAGAAGGTGGTTTCACAACTTATAATAATGAAGTAACATCAGTATATGATGCTGCTATGAAGTACCAACAAAATGGTACACCATTATGTGTATTTGGCGGTAAAGAATATGGTACAGGTTCATCGCGTGATTGGGCGGCAAAAGGAACTAATCTATTAGGTATAAAATTCGTAATTGCAGAAAGCTTTGAACGAATTCACCGTTCTAACTTAGTTGGTATGGGCGTATTACCATTAACTTTCAAAGATGGAATGACACGTAATGACTTAAACCTAAAGAATATATCAAGCATTGATGTAACCGGTATAGATGGTAATATTACACCACTGCAAGATGTAACAATGACAATTAAATATAATGATAATTCAACAAGAGAAATTATCACACTGTGTCGTATTGATACATCAAACGAAGTTGATTATTATCGTCATGGTGGTATATTACAATATGTAATGCGTGAAATGTTAGGAGCATAAATGTCTGACAATATAGAATTAATTAACTTAAAAACACAACTGCGTGCTGAACAAATACTTAAACGCGAAAAAGTGCCAAAAAATTTATCTGCAGATGCATTTGAAGTAATTGCTAACAGTATAGTTTCAACCATTAATTTATCTGATAAGATAGTTTCTGGATTTTTACCTATCGGTTCAGAAGTTGATATTCGCCCTACTCTTGAAAAAGTATTATCACAAGGTGGAAATATTTGTTTGCCTTGCGTTATTGCTGACGATACCCCATTACTATTTCGTCGCTGGCGTAAGGAAGATGAAATGTTAAAAGAAAAATTTGGTACTCTTGCACCATTACCTAGTGCCAAAGAACTGATTCCAGATGTTATAATAACACCATTATTGGCATTTGATGACAAGGGATATCGATTGGGTTATGGCGGTGGTTTTTATGATAGAACTTTTGCTAATCTACGTACTGAAAAAAATATAATTGCAATCGGCGTTGGAATAGATATACAAAAAGTAGACCGTGTTCCTATTGGTCAATACGATATGCCACTTGATTATATTGTTACAGAAAAAAATATTTATAAAATATAATAATTAAAAAGGACTTCCTATATATGAGAATACTATTCTTAGGTGATATCGTTGGCAAATCAGGTAGAACTGCTTTAACTGAATATTTACCAAAACTAAAGCAACAATTAAACCCTGATTTCATTATTGTTAATGGTGAAAATGCAGCACATGGTTTTGGTATTTCCCGTTCAATTGCAGATATTATTTTTGATACAGGTGTTGATTGTATTACACTTGGTAATCACGCTTTTGACAATGCTGATATTTATAATTGGATTGATGATGAACCACGCATAGTACGCCCCGATAATATTGCATCAAATGCACCTGGTAAAGGTGGCGTTGTGGTTCAAAGTAAAAATGGACATCAAGTTTTAGTTTGTAATGTATTAGGCAAAGTGTTTATGGACCCTACATATGACAACCCTTGGACAAGCATTGATAGATTAATACCCTTAGGAAACCCAATTAGCAATGGTCTTGACGCTGTAATTATGGATTTTCATGCCGAAGCAACATCGGAAAAACAAGGTGTCGGTTGGTACTTAGATGGGCGTGCGTCATTAGTTGTTGGTACACATACTCATATACCAACTGGTGATACAAGAATACTAGAAAACGGGACTGCATATCAAACTGATGCGGGTATGTGCGGTTCATATAATAGTATTCTTGGTATGGATAAAGAAATATCATTAAAACAAATGATGGGCATTTTACCACGCCAACGCCACACTCCTGCGGAAAAAGATTTTACATTAAGTGGTGTTTTTGTTGAAACTTACAACGACACCGGCTTAGTAAAATCAGTTCAAGTTGTTCGCATCGGTGCAAATTTACAACAAACTATTTAATTTTATGTTACTTTTGAAAGAATATTAGTTAAAAAATCTTATTTCAGCTGAATTGTAGTAAAATTACTTAATTAAAATAGTCTTAATTGTAATAAATACCTAATGAAAATAATTAAGCGTTATCACTTTGCCATTTTGTAGGGTTGTTTAAAAATGCTTCTACAGAATTCACATCTTCTTGTGATTTAAAGTAATTTTGTTTTTTTGCATATGCAAGTACATCCCACCAAGTGGCAAGGCTATGCAATTTTAAACCAACTTCTGTTTCTAGCTTTTTGATTTCTTTTGGAAATATTCCATAACTAAATACAACGAAACAATGCTCACATTTTGCACCCACATCACGAATTCCATCAATAAATGATACTTTTGAACCACCATCTGTTGTCATATCTTCCACAAGTAAAACATTGTCACCTTCTTGCATGTTTCCTTCAATCCTTGCACCACAACCAAATCCTTTTGGTTGTTTACGAATATATGCCATTGGTTTATTTAAAACATCAGCAATCCAAGCTGAATATGGAATACCTGCTGTTTCCCCGCCCGCAACAACATCAAAACTGTCAGCAACACCAGCGTCTTCTAATATTTCTCCACCCATTTGCATAAGAATTTGACGCTCCTTAGGAAAGGCAATAAGTTTTCGGCAATCAACATAAACAGGAGATTTTTTGCCACTAGTAAGTGTAAACGTCTCCTCTGGACGGAATAATACAGATTCTGTATCAATTAAAATTTTGGCTGTTGTGCGTGCAATATTTTTTTTATCCATAAGAGGCAATTCTTTCTTAAATAATTTTAATATTAGCTAACATTAAAATTAGTTCATCGGCATACTTGAAATGTATCTACCTTCTTCAATGTTAGGTTTTAAATATTGTTTTAACATTGGGTGTTTAACAGGGTGCGCTGACATGTCACCACTAAGCATAGATTCAGGTATATATGTTAAATCTTCACCATCATCAATTAACAATTTGTACCAAGGTTGATTCATTGCTGCACAGTCGCTTTCTGGAAATGAACTTAATTCTGACTGCTTGCCATCAAAAGTTGCGTCAACATCAATCACTACCGCTCGGAAGTGATATTTAGTGTGCGTTACAACTGCACCAACAGAAAAATTTGGTTCCACAATTAAGAACGAAGAATCATTTAAACAAGTCATAGCACTTTATATAGCTATTTTCTAAAAAATTACAACCGATTCTATTTATAATAATAGATTTACGAATACGACCCTTATACGAATTAACTATTAAAATAGTCCGATCATATGTCCTAATAACGACTATTATTGATTTTAAACTTGACATAGCGAAAGCCAAATAATATAATTTTTCTAAATTGTTCGAGATATTTATTGTTCGAGATATTTCCTTAATCACATAAACACATTCTTTGTGTGTTTTATGAAACATCTGAAACGAAGAAATATGACAAAAACTACCATAAATGCTGATAAGTATTCGTTAGGGTGCAATTCTCCCGAGTGCACAAAACCTCGTCCAACATCACCACACCTGCAGATATACAAATGGGAATGGACTATGGTTCACTCAATTATTCATCGTGCAACAGCGATTAGTTGCTTATTGCTTAGCATACTAAGTGCGGTAATTATTTTTACTGCAAAAAGCAATACAGAACTTACCTCTTTAGTATCTTATATACTAGTATCCCCTATTGGTTGGATTGTTAGTACAATTTCACTTCTAACTATATTTTATTTAATATTTGCAGAACTTAAATATATGG
Source organism: Chaetoderma sp. LZ-2023a (assembly GCA_034401795.1). Classification (NCBI taxonomy): domain Eukaryota; kingdom Metazoa; phylum Mollusca; class Caudofoveata; order Chaetodermatida; family Chaetodermatidae; genus Chaetoderma; species Chaetoderma sp. LZ-2023a. The sequence goes on from JAVVLW010000018.1 coordinate 4,105,780, forward strand.
TTTGGGGTTGCGGAAAAATGCTTGAATTACCACAAGCTAAATTAGCGGGAAATATATCAGTTGCATTAGCTTTTATCTCTACAGTTGGAGTAATATTATGTTACACATAATTATAAAACACCTGCGTTCAATTGTTTTTACTATTTTAACTTTTACAGTTCTGTTTAATCAAACTATTTCTACATTTTTAAAAGACGGCTCAGATGCATATTTGATTTTCTTCTGGTTAATAAGCGGTTCTATTGTAGGATTACACGAAATGGATGAAGTATATAACGATTACATTAGTAATAAAAAAGTTGCTAAATTATGTAACATTTTAACTTATATTTTTGTAACCTCTGTATTTGTCACATTGGCAAACACAATGTTTCCAGTATAATTACGGTTTGGAGCTTTAAAATATGACTTATACTATTATTGACCACACATATGATGTTGTTGTTGGTGGTGCTGGTGGTGCTGGTCTTCGTGCCACTGTTGGACTTGCACAACGCGGTTTAAAAACAGCTTGTATCACAAAAGTATTCCCAACTCGCTCACACACAACTGCTGCACAAGGTGGTATTTCTGCTGCACTCGGTAATATGGGTGAAGACAACTGGCTATGGCATATGTATGACACCGTTAAAGGTTCTGATTGGTTGGGCGACCAAGATGCCATTGAATATATGGTTAAAGAAGCTATCCCATCAATTATTGAGCTTGAGCATATGGGGGTACCATTTTCACGCACAAAAGACGGTAAAATTTATCAACGTCCATTTGGTGGTATGACAACAGAATTTGGTGAAGGCGATCCAGCACAACGAACTTGTGCGGCAGCAGACAGAACCGGACACGCTATATTACACACACTGTATCAACAGTGTTTAAAGCATAATGCGGAATTTTTCATTGAATATTTTGGTATCGATTTAATTATGAATGACGACGGTGATTGCGTTGGTATTATGGCCTGGAATTTAGATGATGGGACAATGCACCGCTTCCACGCTAAGCAAGTTATTTTATGTACTGGTGGTTATGGTCGTATTTACTTTTCTGCCACATCAGCACATACTTGTACTGGCGATGGTACCGCGATGGCACAACGCGCAGGAATTCCAATGCAAGACCCTGAATTCGTTCAATTCCACCCAACAGGTATTTATGGTGCAGGCTGTTTGATTACAGAAGGCGTTCGTGGTGAAGGCGGTTATCTTACCAATGCTGAGGGTGAACGATTTATGGAGCGATATGCACCACATGTAAAAGATTTAGCCAGTCGTGATGTAGTAAGCCGTTCTATGACTATGGAAATATTAGAAGGTCGCGGAGTGGGCGATAAAAAAAATCATATATACTTACACCTAGAACACTTACCAGCAGAAGTCATAAACGAAAGATTACCTGGTATTACTGAAACTGCTAGTATCTTTGCAGGCGTTGATGTAACAAAAGAACCAATTCCAGTAATTCCAACTTGTCATTATAATATGGGAGGTATTCCAACAAATATTCACGGTGAAGTTATTCGCCCTACTGATAAAGAACCTGATGCAATTGTAAAAGGATTAATGGCAGCAGGAGAAAGTGCTTGTGTATCTGTTCACGGAGCAAATCGTCTAGGTTCAAACAGTTTACTTGACTTAATAGTGTTTGGTCGCGCTGTGGCAATTCGTTGCGGTGAAATCATTGATAAAAATGAACCGCATAGACCACTACCAAAAAATGCAGGGCAAAATGCACTCGCAAGACTTGATAAACTGCGCTTTTCACAAGGTGATATTTCAACAGCTGAACTGCGTAATGACATGCAACATATTATGCAAAACCATTGTGCAGTTTTCCGTCAAGAAGACAACTTATTAAAGGGTATTGAACGCTTAAAACAGGTTTGGAAAAATAAAACAAATATAAAAGTTAATGATACTTCTCTTATTTGGAATAGTGATTTAGTTGAAGCACTAGAATTTGAAAATCTTATTTCACAAGCAATGGTTACAATTATATCAGCAGAGGCAAGGAAAGAATCTCGTGGAGCACAAGCACGCGATGATTACCCAGATCGTAATGATGATAAATGGATGAAGCATACTATTGCTCATATCAATAATGAAACTGGCGAAGTTGATTTATCTTCACGCCCTGTTCATACATGGACGCTTACGAACGAAGCCGACTATATTCCACCTAAAAAGCGTGTATATTAAGGATAAACATTATGGCTGAATTAACACTTCCAAAAAATTCTAAACCTACACAAGGTGTAATAAAATATGCCCCTGAAAAAGCAACGAATGTAAAGTCATTCCGTGTGTACCGTTGGTCGCCTGACGACAATAAAAATCCACGCATTGATACTTTTTTCTTAGATATGGATCAATGTGGGCCAATGGTTTTAGACGCTTTGTTAAAAATTAAAGATGAAGTTGACAGCACTCTAACATTCCGTCGTTCTTGTCGTGAGGGAATATGTGGTTCATGTGCGATGAATATCGATGGCAAGAATACTTTGGCTTGTACAAAATTTATTAAAGATGTGGACGGTGCAGTAAACATTTCCCCTCTACCACATATGCCAGTTATTAAAGACCTTGTTGCTGATTTAACTGTTCCTTACAAACAGTTAGCATCAATTAAACCATGGTTAAAAAATAAAGAGCAATTAAATGCTAATGCAGGCAACCGTGAACGATTACAAAGCCCAGAAGAGAGGAAAAAATTAGATGGATTATATGAATGTATTTTATGCTTTTCGTGCTCAACATCGTGTCCATCATATTGGTGGAACGGCGATACATACCTTGGACCAGCCGTACTATTACAAGCATATAGATTTTTAACAGACAGTCGTGATACTGCAGATGAAGAACGTTTGAAAGAACTAGATAATCCGTTTAAACTGTATCGCTGTCATACAATTATGAACTGTACTAGCGCTTGCCCTAAAGGTCTTAACCCTGCCAAAGCAATCGCTAATATTAAAACTATGATAAATGGATAATAATATATTTGTATATTATTCTTAAATAGTATTTAATATTAAAACTAATGGTTATTCAACGCATATATGATGCACAAAATTAAAATGGGTATACGATTATAGTATCTTAAAAGACTATTCAACTGTAAATGAAAGTGTTTACAAAGCTTATATCAACTGGGAAGGATTTTGTAAAATATTTCATAGATCAGGATACCAGCCATTTGGATTTGAATTCTATCTTTGCGGAAGGGCTTGGTGTGAACATAAGATTTCAAGATATTAGTCTTTCTATAAATAATATTTCTATTTTAGAAAATATCAATATTGATATTGAATCAGGACAATTTGTTGGAATTATTGGCCCTAATGGTGCGGGTAAGTCATCTATCATAAGGTGCTTATACAAATATTATAAGCCTTGTTCAGGAAATATATATATTGATAACAATCATATTGATAATTATGACAATTTAGATATTGCAAAAAATATAAGTGTCGTATTACAAGAATTACCTACTGATTTTGGCTTAACAGTAAAAGACGTTATTATGATGGGCAGGATTCCTCATCAAAAAATATTTAATAATACTGATAAAATTGATAATAGCTTTATCAAATATGCACTTAAAAAAGTTAATATGCTTAAATATATTAATACACTTTTTCAAAATTTATCTGGTGGTGAAAAGCAACGAATAATAATCGCAAGAGCTTTTGTCCAAGAACCACAAATATTATTAATGGACGAACCAACCAACCACCTAGATATTAATAATCAGGTGTCCGTAATGAAATTAGCAAAAGACTTAAAAATATCTACAGTGGCAATTATTCACGATTTAAATATTGCTTCTGCTTTTTGTGATAAAATATATATCATTAAGGATAAAAAAGTTTTTAATTCCGGCACACCAGAACAAATATTTAATACGGAATCGATAAAAAATGTTTTTGATATAAATGTATATATATCACGATGTCATATCGATAATCACAATCGTATTAATATTCATTATTTATAAAGATACAAAAATGAAAAAATTAGTAACAATATTTTTTGCAGTTAATTTATCACCTATGGCATTTGCATCTTCTTTCCCTGTTGAAATACAATCCTGTGGGCGCACCGTAAAATTTGACTCCGCTCCTAAGAGAATGATTTCCCACGACATAAATATTACAGAAATTGTTTTATCACTAAACTTACAAGATAAATTAATTGGTGTTACTGGAATTTCAGGGTGGCATGAATTTACTCCCGAATATCAGGCTAAAATTGGAAGCAATGTGAAAGAACTATCAAAAAAATATCCATCCATGGAAACAATACTTGATGCTAATCCTGATTTTATGTTTGCTGGATGGAATTATGGATTTAAAGCGTCAAGTGATCTTAATCCTAATGAGCTTAGCAAATATGGAATCAAATCCTACGAACTAAAAGAATCTTGTGTTCACACAGGCACTAAAAAAAACAAGGCAAGTATACAAGATTTATATGACGATACCTTGGCTATTGGTTATATTTTTGGAATTGGGGAAAAAGCTGAAAAATTAGTTTCATCTTATAAAAAAGAATTAAAACAAATAACTAAATCAATTCCTAAAGCAGGTAAAAAACCAACCGTATTTGTATTTGATGATATATCAGATTCACCTTTTACGTCAGGAAGTTATGGAATGCCGAATGCCCTTATTGAATCAGCTGGCGGAATAAACGCAATGGCAAATGTGAATAAAAGCTGGACAAGAGTAAGTTGGGAAAGTATAGTAGAATCGAATCCTGACGCTTATATTATTGTTAATTATGGGCAACGAACAGCTCAAGAAAAAATTAATTATTTAAAAAATCTTTCTGCTATTAGTAGTACAAATGGTGTAAAAAAAAATAAATTTATTGTACTAGATTATAATGAAGTGACACCTAGCCCAAGAAATATAAAAGCTATTAAAAAAATATCTGAAATATTAAAAACTATAAAATAACCAAATGCGAAAATTAATTAATTTAAACAAAACAAAACATTTCTACATTTACATAGCCTTAGTTATTGCATTAATAGCCAGTATCTTTTTTAGCATTAGTATGGGATACAGTAATATTAGTTTTGTAGATTTATCTAAAATTATTTTACATAAATTATTTAATATTAATTTTGTTTCAAATTGGTCAAAAAATTCTGAATCAATTATATGGGAAATAAGAGTCCCACGCACTATACTTGCAATAATAGTTGGCGCTGGACTGGCAAGTGTTGGTGTAGCATTGCAATCTATAATGCGCAATAATTTAGCCGACCCACATTTATTTGGTATATCATCCGGCGGAGCATTAGGGGCAGTAAGCACAATATTATTATTGGGTGATTTTGCAGGCTTATATTCCATATCAATCGGTGCATTTATTGGTTCTATGTTGGCTATATTATTAATAATGGCAATTGCTAGTAATAAAAAACAGCTTATTTCGTCGGAACGGCTTTTATTATCTGGTGTTTCTTGTTCTTTTATCTTAATTTCTCTTACTAACTTAATTATTTTTATGGGAGAACATCACTCAGCTCCGTCTATTTTATTTTGGATGCTAGGGGGACTTGGACTTGCAAGTTGGGAAAAAATATTTATACCTTTTGTCGTGGTAAGTCTTGCTATTATTTATTTATATTTACATTCAAAAACTTTAAATGTAATGATGAGTGGTGAAGAAACCTCTATTACACTAGGCATAAATACTGTTAAAAGTCGTATGACCATATTTATTGTATGCGCTATGGTAATTGGTGTTATAGTCGCCGTATCTGGGGCTATTGGTTTTATTGGACTAATTACACCACATATATCAAGGTTTATTATAGGGGCTGATAATAAGCCTGTTCTAATAATATCATCTTTATTAGGCAGTATATTTTTGCTTTTAGCAGATATAAATTCAAGGCTATTATTCGCCCCACAAGAAATACCTGTGGGTATAATAACATCATTTGTTGGTGGTATATTTTTTGTATTAATAATGAAAAGAAAGACAATAATATGAATAGAATAATATTAAAAATAAAAAATTTAACCATAGAAAATTTTCTCCATATGGTAATGTGATATCACTAAGATCAAGCACAGAATTATCGGCAATAGGTAAAATTCATGATGTGGCAAATACAGCAATAAAGGTTATCAACGCAAATACTGTTACTACGCCTACTACTATACATTTTTTGAACCACACCCAATCAGCACCCAATATTTTATTCCAATGAATAGTGGTAAGTTTTTTGTGGTCGTCGCTGAAGCAACGTCAACGGATAGCTTTGATGTAAACAATTTAAAATGTTTTATTAGCGATAGCACACAAGGTATTCAATATCATACTGGAACTTGGCACGCACCATTCAGTTGCTTAGAACAAAATAAATCATTCGTCGTAATTAACCGCCATCCAAATGATCGGGATAGTAAAGATATTAATATCAACTTTACAAAATTCAAAGATATAAAAATAATTATTGAATAATTTTAATGTTTTAATTCAGCCATATATTGACTAACAATTAACACCATAACCACAGGTAAAATTAAATTCACAATTAGTTATAGGCACCATAAACATGAATATTGCACCCAATAAAATACAAACGAATAAATTTTCACTTCTCCACTGTTTTATTTGTCCTGTATCCATATGCCTTACGTCAACCATTTCAAAACATTCACGCCCAAATATATAACCATTAACACATATATAAATAAATGGAGTTAAAAACGGGAAGAATAGATACAATGGCAATAATAATATATTCATAAATATAATTGTTGCCACAATCTTTATTGCCATTCCAAGACCTTTTGTAATCTTACTAGATTTTTCAATTGATGTTGCAATGGTATCACTGTTAAGGCTGATTATTACAGTGAAAAAAATTAGAAAGAATAAGAATGCCCCAATTAATATTCCACTGCCCAATATGCCAAAAAAGATACCTGAGAGATAGCTAGAAATCCCACTACTATGAATTTTAATAATGAACGGTGCAAGATAGCTATTCCCTGACATATCTATAGAACTAATAAAATCTGCGGATATATATAATAAAATAAAGCTTGCAAATATAGCAACAACAATGGCACCTAATGTCATAAATATAGACCTTACTATATGCCCAAAAAACATTGGTTTAAATAAATCACCTATCGCCATAGCAATTGATTCCAATAATTTAATCATTTTATTTAGCTGTGAGGGGGGGGGGAGGATAAATGGCCAACTCTTTAAATAGGCTGTATCCTTTTGTGGCATTTACTTTCGTGTCTTAAAAGTTCACTTTATTTGTCCCACTTTGTCCAAAAATAGGTCAAAAATGGCACTTTGTTTGTCTTAAAGAGGTAAATAGTGGTACTTTGGGCGGTTGTAAATGCAGCTAGGGTACATTTTGGTGTTAACCCCCGTTATCTGGGCGTTAGAGAGCAGTTAGACGGTCATTGATTGACGATTAAATCTCCATAAAATCATTAAAACAGTAATAATACCAACTTTTTAAAAAGTTACACAAGCTTGTTATTTAAATTTAGTACTTTATAAATAAATTTAGTACTTTATAAAAAATTGTATAAATGAAAATAACCTTACACCTAATATATATTAAAATTAGTCTCTCAAAATAATGTGTTTACCTATATTTTCCAACCTCATTTTAATGTCTTTGTTATCAATATGATTTAACATATTATTTAATTTATGAAAATCTGTGTTAGGTCTTGATTTTTTTGTCGTCTTTACAATGTCAACGGACGGTGTAAAATCATGAACTAATTTAATTTTAGTAACAGCATCAGGCCATAAGTAACTGTTAATTTTTTCAATAATAATAAAAGTATGTAAAGTTATTTTAGTTGCGAATGCACCAAAAATATTTATATGTAATACACCGCCAGTCCTGCAACCACGTTTATAGCTAATTGTTTCAGGCGCTGATAAATTAGCAAATTTATGGCCTACAATAAAACTCCAATTAGTAATAATACGATCAGCCGCAAAATCAAGATTAATCTTTTTGTGGGGGTTATTTCTTTTCATATATAATTGTACCTTTGGGGTATTTGGCTATCTGTTTTTGTTTTGTAGAGAAAACAGTTTGTCCTAACCACTGTTTGTTTTTCCTATATAAAAGTTAGAAGCAATAAATAGATAGCGCATTCAGTTGTATAGGGTTATCCCAAAAAAGATTTTTCTTATAAACTATGACAGAATAAGTGATATTCTTGAACTTGTTGAAATAGAAAGAATTTCACTTGAAACAGAATACGAAGATAATATTAAAAAAGTAAAAACTGAAAAAGCTATTGAAAAGCAAAATAAAATTCGTTCTAGATTTAACTTTGATATGGTTGTAATTGAAACGTAAACTGAGCTTTTATTCAAAAAATATAATTCACTTACCGCATCTTTTACAGATAATAATAAAGTTGGATTCCGTTATGAGGTTATGTAATTACTAAATCAGCACAGATTATTATAGAAGAAATAGGTTATGAATGGAAAGCTCTCGCTGTACTGAACGGTTGACATTAGATGGTAATGAGTCGTTGGCGGAGATTTGAAAGCATTTAGAGTTAGCTAAAATTGATAATGATTAAATAATTAAGCCCTAAATTGGGGCTTTTTTATTGGCATAAATCTGTTAATTTTTGGGCAGGTTACAGGAAGTTATAACCCTAATTTATACTTATACTTATACTTATACTTATACTTATACTTATACTTATACTTATACTTATACTTAAAATTCTATGTAAAGTATTGAATTATATAGTTAATTTTATAATAGATATTTTCTAATTTTATAGTTGACATTTCAATTTTGATCGGTATAGTGACGTATTGTCATTTATTAATGTGATTAATTCTTAGAAAGAAACGAATGGAATTAGTAATATATTAAGAGTTGATTAAAAATGAAAGATAAAAAATAAAGAATTAAAGGATTAAGGGTTGATTATGGTAAAAAATGTTGGCGTAAAAGCTTTGAGAAAAATAATATCATTGATCAGTGCCTTGTCAATTGCATTGTCGCAGACACTTATTGGCACTGCTTATGTTGGCACTGCTTATGCCAGCGATAACAACGTACAATTCAACAACGCGGTAAGAGCCACTGGCCAACTTTTAATTAATGGTTTAAATAAACATTCTACTAAATTTGGTCTACAGTGGGTTGAGGGCGAATTTGGTTATAGCAAGAAAAATAAATTTGAATTTGGTTTAACTAGTTTTTCTGTTTTTAAAGAAACCTCTAATACTGTATTTATATCACAAAACTCTATTTCTAAAAAATATGCAGGAACAACCGTTAACTTGGGATTAGGCATTCGTAAATTAGTTTCACTTAATGGAACTGATAAAGCGATTATTGGTTTAAATGCCTTTTATGATTTTAGAGATGGAACTTCTGGCATATTTGATTTTGCCGGTGGAATTCACAAAAGGTATTCTGTTGGCTTAGAATTAAAAACCTCTAAATTTGATACATTTGCAAACTCTTACAAAAAGATTTCCAATGCAATTGGTGGTGAACAAGTACTATCTGGTTATGACTTTGGTGTTTCGGGAAAGATTCCTAATTATGAGAATTTCTCACTAAGTGCAACTCATTATAATTTTACTGGTGATGTTAAATCGCTAAAAGGTAATAAGTTTGGCCTTGAATACAAACCTAACGCAGTATTTACAACAGGTATTGAATACGATAAATCTCACACACAGGATTCATCCTTGAATGTATTTGTAAATGTTGAATTAGCACTTGATAAACCATTTGATGAACAGTTATCTGAAATTGTTGGTAATTCTTCTAATGTATGGGACAAGCGTTATGATAAAATCAAGCGTGATAATGTGATGCATATAGAAGAAGTAGATATCACTAATAGTATGGTAATTTCTGTTGCTAATATTAGTGTTATTGAAGGTAATAGAAAAGTATTTACAGTAAATCTTAACAAAAAAATTGCTTTAGATAAAAATATTATAATTGGTGTTAAGTCAACTGATCTTGGTGTTGCAACTGTAGGAGGTGTAAAAGATTTAACATTTACTTCCACTACCTGGAACGAACCACAAAAAGTTACTGTTACTGGCGTAAATAATGATGGAAGCACTGACGACAGAAGTGCCAAAATCCAGTTAACAATTGAAAAATCTTCAACAGACGATGTTGTTGGTATGTCCCCAGTTGAAATCAATGTAGTAGTACAAGATGTCATGAAATCAAAACCAGCCAAACCAGAAGTTAATTCTGTAACAGGATTTTGGAGTATGCCTATCTTTGTTACAACAATAGTCGGTCAGATATATGAGATTCATGAAACCGTGGGTAATGGTATGAGCTACGATGAGGGTACTGGTAGAATCTCTGCAACTAAGCCAGGTACAGCTAAGGTAAGAACGAGGAGAACTGCGACTGATACAGATAGGGAAAGTGTGTGGTCGGATTATACGCTAGTAACGTTTACTGCTAAAGGTGCATCAACAGGTGAAATAACTAAGATAGTTGCTCCAACTGTTCCTTGGGGTACTGATATCCGCATTGAAGGAAAAATCTCTCAGAAATATGAGGTTGTTCCTGGAACTGCAAATCCTGGTATTACATATAATTCAGGTACAGGTGTAGTAAAAGCAACTCAGCCAGGTACGATTACTATACGAACGCAGCTATTAGCTACTGTTACAGAAAAGGCTAGTGACTGGGTATCTACGAAATTGACATTTGAAAAACAAGAACAAAAAATTATTACTGGTGATCAATCAGGTGGAATTTGGACCAGTAATTTTGAATTATCAAATGTAGTTAAGTCTAACGAAGATGATGCAAAAGGCGAGTGGTCTTACGTTATTGTTGATGTAGATGGTCACCATATGGGGGGGGGACTATTAACTAGTTTATTACATGCAACAGGCCCTGGTATTGTGCGAGTGAAGATTACGAGAGCAGCAGATAATAAATATAAAGAAGCTATGAAAATAATTACCGTAACGTTTGCTGATAAAAATGCATCAATAGGTAACGCAACTAAGTTAGCTGCTAAAACTGCTACTTGGGGTACGCCTATCACTATTATAAAAATAGACGGTCAGGATTATGAGCCTATTGTTGAAACTGTAGGTGCTGGTATTACATATAACGAAACTACAGGTATAGTAGAAGCAACTCAGTCAGGTACGCTTTATATGCAAACGCGTCTAGCAACTACTGCTACAAAAAAGGCTGGTGACTGGGTATCTACGCAATTCACATTTACAAAACAAACACAAGACATTACTACTAATGCAAATCAATCAGGTGGATCTTTTGACAGTGGTTTTGACTTATCAGCTGTAGTTCAGTCTAACAGAGGTGATAAGGCAAGTGGCGAGTGGAGTTACACTTTAAGAGGTGGAAATGCACCAAATCGTGGCGTTACTAATAAAGGTATAGTAAGTGCACAAGGCCCTGGTACTGTGACAGTTAGAGTTACTAGAGTAGCAGATAATAAATATGCAGAAGTTGGGAAAGAAATTATGGTAACGTTTGAGAAAGCTGTTGCAAAAGGTAACGCAACTAAGTTAGCTGCTAAAACTGCTACTTGGGGTACGCCTATCACTATTATAAAAATAGACGGTCAGGATTATGAGCCTATTGTTGAAACTGTAGGTGCTGGTATTACATATAACGAAACTACAGGTATAGTAGAAGCAACTCAGTCAGGTACGCTTTATATGCAAACGCGTATAATGGAAACTGCTACAGAAAAGGCTGGTGACTGGGTACCTACGCAATTCACATTTACAAGACAAACACAAGACATTACTACTAATGAAAATCAAGTAGGTGGATTTTGGGGCACTGATTTTGACTTATCAGCTGTAGTTAAGTCTAACAGAGGTAATAAGGCAAGTGGCAAGTGGAGTTACATTTTAAGACATGAAGATGCACCAAGTGGTGGCGTTACTGATGAAGGTATAGTAAGTGCACAAGGCCCTGGTACTGTGATAGTTGCAGTTTATAGAGAAGAAGATGATAAATATGCAGAAGTTGAGAAAGACATTACTGTAACGTTTACTGAAACTGATAGAAGTGGAGATCAAGCAGTTGCGCCAACAGTTAATAACAAAATTGCATCTTGGGTTGAGACGATCACTGTTACACGAATAGACGGCCAGGAATATGAGCTTACGAATGCAAGTACTGGTATTACATATAACAAATCTACAGGTATAGTAGCAGCAACTCAGTCAGGTACAGCTAATGTAAGAACTAAGGTACTTGCAAAAAATGGTCAGAGTGATGGTGCGTGGTCACCTTCTACGATATTGACATTTACAACACAAACACAAGACATTACTACTAATGAAAATCAATCAGGTGGATCTTTTGACAGTGGTTTTGACTTATCAGCTGTAGTTCAGTCTAACAGAGGTGATAAGGCAAGTGGCGAGTGGAGTTACACTTTAAGAGGTGGAAATGCACCAAATCGTGGCGTTACTAATAAAGGTATAGTAAGTGCACAAGGCCCTGGTACTGTGACAGTTAGAGTTACTAGAGTAGCAGATAATAAATATGCAGAAGTTGGGAAAGAAATTATGGTAACGTTTGAGAAAGCTGTTGCAAAAGGTAACGCAACTAAGTTAGCTGCTAAAACTGCTACTTGGGGTACGCCTATCACTATTATAAAAATAGACGGTCAGGATTATGAGCCTATTGTTGAAACTGTAGGTGCTGGTATTACATATAACGAAACTACAGGTATAGTAGAAGCAACTCAGTCAGGTACGCTTTATATGCAAACGCGTATAATGGAAACTGCTACAGAAAAGGCTGGTGACTGGGTACCTACGCAATTCACATTTACAAGACAAACACAAGACATTACTACTAATGAAAATCAAGTAGGTGGATTTTGGGGCACTGATTTTGACTTATCAGCTGTAGTTAAGTCTAACAGAGGTAATAAGGCAAGTGGCAAGTGGAGTTACATTTTAAGACATGAAGATGCACCAAGTGGTGGCGTTACTGATGAAGGTATAGTAAGTGCACAAGGCCCTGGTACTGTGATAGTTGCAGTTTATAGAGAAGAAGATGATAAATATGCAGAAGTTGAGAAAGACATTACTGTAACGTTTACTGAAACTGATAGAAGTGGAGATCAAGCAGTTGCGCCAACAGTTAATAACAAAATTGCATCTTGGGTTGAGACGATCACTGTTACACGAATAGACGGCCAGGAATATGAGCTTACGAATGCAAGTACTGGTATTACATATAACAAATCTACAGGTATAGTAGCAGCAACTCAGTCAGGTACAGCTAATGTAAGAACTAAGGTACTTGCAAAAAATGGTCAGAGTGATGGTGCGTGGTCACCTTCTACGATATTGACATTTACAACACAAACACAAGACATTACTACTAATGAAAATCAATCAGGTGGATCTTTTGACAGTGGTTTTGACTTATCAGCTGTAGTTCAGTCTAACAGAGGTGATAAGGCAAGTGGCGAGTGGAGTTACACTTTAAGAGGTGGAAATGCACCAAATCGTGGCGTTACTAATAAAGGTATAGTAAGTGCACAAGGCCCTGGTACTGTGCAAGTGAAGATTATTAGAGAAGCAGATGATAAATATGCATCAGCTGAGAAAATAATTACCGTAACGTTTACTAAAAAGGTAGCAAAAGGTAACGCTCAGGCTATAGCTGAAAGTTCTGCAACTTGGGGTACGCCTATCACTATTAAAAAAATAGCCACTCAGGATTATGAGGCTATTGATAAAACTGCAAGTACTGGTATTACACATGTTCCAGGTACAGGTGTAGTAAAAGCAACTCAGTCAGGTACGATTACTATGAGAACGCGTATAGCAACTACTGATACAGAAAAGGCTAGTGACTGGGTATCTACGAAATTGACATTTAAAAGACAAGAACAAGAAATTACTACTTATGAAAATCAATCAGATGGAGCTTGGGACAGTAATTTTGACTTATCAAATGTACTTAGGTCTAACAAAGGTGATGCAATGGGCGATTGGTCTTACGCTTTAGTAAGTGGAGGAGATGCAAAAGGTAAAGTTAATGTTAATGGTATAGTAAGTGCAACAGGCCCTGGTACTGTGCAAGTGAAGATTATTAGAGAAGCAGATGATAAATATGCATCAGCTGAGAAAATAATTACCGTAACGTTTACTAAAAAGGTAGCAAAAGGTAACGCTCAGGCTATAGCTGAAAGTTCTGCAACTTGGGGTACGCCTATCACGTTTACAGAAGTAGACGGCCAGGAATATGTGGTTAGTCTACACGATGATGGTATTACATATGAGCCAGGTACAGGTGAAGTAAACGCAACTCAGTCAGGTGATATTGTTATACGAACGAATATAAAGCCAACTGATACAGTAATGCGTAGTTACTGGGTATTTACGAAATTGACATTTACAACACAAGAACAAGTACTTAATTCAGCAACACCAGCTGATGCTCTTTGGGGTAGCAAAGTTCAGCTAGTAGGTTCGTCTAATAAAGATGGAATTGGTGCTTACACTTACATAGTATATCCTACTGATTCAGGAACTGCACCAGGTGCTAAAGTTGATATTAATGGTTTCGTAACTGCAGAAGGCCCTGGTACTGTGAACGTTAAAGTTTCTAGAGCAGCAGATGATAAATATGCAGCAGCTGATGAAATAATTACAGTAACGTTTACTGAACGAGATCTAAGTAAAATGATACCAGATGCACCAACAGTAGTAGGGAGTGATACTGCTGAATGGGGAACTGATATCACTGTTACAAACGTAAATGGTCAGGAATATCAGTTTAAGGATAACCCGGGTAGTATAACATACAGTGTTGCTGGTAAAGTCTCTGCGACTCAGCCAGGTATGTTTAATGTAAGAACTAGGGTAACACAAGAAAACGGTAACAGTGCGAGTGCGTGGTCACCTTATACGACAGTAACGTTTACTGAACGAGATCTAAGTGAAATTATACCAGATGCGCCAGTAGTAGCAGGGAATAATACTGCAACTTGGGGAACTGATATCGCTATTACAGAAGAACCAGGTCAGAAATATGAGATTAAGAAAAACTCAGATGGTTTTACATATAACTCAGGTGTAGTAACGGCAACTCAGTCAGGTACAGTTAAGGTAAGAACTAAGATATATGCAGTAGAAGATAAAAATAATGAGAGTAAGTGGTCGGAACCTACGGAATTGAGATTTACAAGACAAATACAAACAATTACTATATCAAAACCAGCTGATGGTCCTTGGGATAATAACGTTCAGCTAACAGTTGATTCTAATAAAGATGATGCAAAAGGCAAGTTGATTTACTATATACATAGAAAGGTAGATGCATTAAATGATAAAGTTATAGTTAATTCTAGTGGTTTAGTAATAGCAAAAGGCCCTGGTACTGTGGTAGTTATGGTTGTCAAAATACAAGATCTGAAATATAAGCTTACCAGTAAAAAAATTAAGGTAAAGTTACTAAGAATACAGAGAAGATAGCTGCTAGTTCTACAACTTGGGGTACGCCTATCACTGTTAAGGTAGTTGCTGATCTTAACAAGAAGTTACAACAAGCATTGTACAAAGGAAATTTGAATAAAATTAAGAGGCTAATTCACATAAGGTGCAAATGTTAACATAAAATATAAATATGGCCGTACGCCTATCATGATTAATATGATGAATCTCGCCCCCAACATTAAGATAACAGAGTTCCTAATTTAAAAAGGTGCAAATGTTGACGCACAAGATAACTTTGGCAAAACGGTTTTAATGATTACATGTGAAAGTTCTAACGTTAATATAATTAAGCTCATACTTAAAATTGCCACAAATATTAACCACAGAGATAACAAAGGCCATGGCCATACGGTTATAGAGCAAATAGCAGGAGATGAGAACGAAATTGAGATAAGGATAATCTTAATTAATGCGGGTGCTGTTACTCCCCGTAATTGAAGATGATTTATCAATTACTCCTGGTCAATTGCTTCTGGCAAAAAATTAGCAGGTATATTTAGTCTTAACCTCTTCAACATCAAAGCCTGTGAAAATAGCCCTAATTTCAAACGTGGTATTGATTAATAGGAGAAATTTACCCTTTATCCTTCGCAATTGGTCCGCCATATGCGTATAGTCGTCCTTGCTGAACATATCCTTACCATAATAATTTTCGCTATTCCACTATTGTAATTTTATTAAGTGTGAAGTTATTTTCATATGAATATATTAAATTATCAATTTAAAAAACATTGGATTTATTTATTATTGCCTAGTAAATACTTATAGAAATCCTGAAAGTAGTCTGTATAAATATAATTATCTAGTATTATAGACAATCTTTATAAAAATTACAAAAAAAACTTGGAAAATCATATAATTATGAGTATTTTAGATGAATGATATGAAAAAAATTATATCATAAAAAAAAATACATATAATTTTGGGAGATTATTTAATGAGAAAACAAACTAAAATACTACATCCATACAATCCAAAAAAATCAAAATTAGGTGAACTAAATGCACCTGTTTTACATACAAGTACCGTCTCTACATTTACTATGGCAATTAACGATTATTCGCCTGTTGATGGTGGAAAAACTCACAGAAGGTGGTTTTGTAAGAAAAGTTCAGGGCATTTAATAAATAAAGATGGCAAAGTTATTTGCTTGATAAAAAGACAGAATTGATATTTCAATTTCTCGTACTAGTTAAAAATAAATTCATAATCAAAGGGTGGAGAAAATAATGTTTAGTTTAATTTTCAATAATTTAGCAATAGGAACTATTATTGTTATTGTCACAATCTTAGTTCACGCCGTTGGGTTATACGCTTTATCAACAGCACAACATCGCATATCTAATCGCTTTCAAAGCCAAGCAACACAATATGGCGGTGGTACGCTAGTTGTTGGGATAATATTAGGTGTATTGTTCTTTCATACTATTGAAGTATGGATTTGGGGAATAGCCTACTTCTTATTAGGTGTTGTTAATGACTTTGAAACGGCTCTTTATTTCTCAACAACTACATTTACAACATTAGGCTATGGCGATATTGTACTAGATAGTGATTGGCGTTTAATGGCAGTTCTTGAATCAGCTAATGGAGTATTACTGTTTGGGTGGTCAACGGCGTATATATTCACAACCCTATCGCATATCACCAATCATAAGAAAAAGTAGCTCTATTCATAATAACTACAGTATTATAACTGAATATAGTCACCTACTTAACTTTCAAAATAATACTAATAGAATTATTGGCAAGATTTTAACCAAACATCGTATACAGCGTGTTCAAAGCTGTTTATTGATGGATTCGATGCAAACATCCAACCTTTAAATAAGATATCTTGCGATCTTTCAGATTCAGTTATTTCTAAAAATACTGCTGATTCAGGAACATCTTCTGGTGGTGCCTTATCACACCTAACAACTCTAATGTCTAAGCTGTTAAATGCATAAGTTGTACCAACATTAACTTTAATCATTTTTGACTGAGCTGTGACTTTATCTAATATCATTAAGTGTGCTGTTGCTTGCAAATCTGCCATAGCAGTAGTTAAAAAGGTAATGTATGCAAATATTATTAAAAATACAATTTTAAATTTATTCATAAATTATTCCATCGTCAGGAAAATCAGTTTTCCTAGCATTTGTTCAATTGTCACAACATCTTTAGCATTATCAAGTACACCGTTTTTATTTATCATACTTAGTTCATTTCCTGATTTTAATCTGATATATTTACCACCTATAAAACCATCAGATGCTATTTCAACAACAGTATCTGATGGTAGTGCTATTTTATTAGATATGTTCATATCCACACGAGCTTTATAATTTTTATTATCAAGTGAAACCCCAGTTACATTACCAACAACCACACCAGATATACGAACATCAGCACCTTGTTCAATTCCACCGGCGTTGCTAAAATATGTTGTAACTGAATATGATTGATTCGTCGTTTTTGATTGTGATATGTTATATCCATAACTAAAAAATCCAATTGTAATTACAACAACCGCCGCACCTAATATAGTTTCAAAAATACTACGATTCATTATTTCGTTCTTCCTTGTTTTATTTCGTTAATTTTATTATCCATATAATTATTTAATAATCCAATGAAATCAACTGAATTTTGTACATACTGAAACTTATCGCCATTAGACATGTAATCTTCTTGGAATCCTGCTGATATTGTTAATGACTTAGAAGAAAAGAAATCTTGAGTTTCAATTTGCAACATTGAATCAACTGGTATTTTTACATCTGCATCAACCGCAATAGTTAATTTAGCAAAACCATTGCTTAATTCTATTTTTCTAACACGGCCAACACGAACACCGGTCATATAAACAATGCTTCTTGGCGAAATACCATCAATGCTATTGAAATCAGCACTGTAAGTGTTCTTTGAATTAACACCCGTGTCCATCAAAGCAAGAGCGATAATAATTGTGATTATGCACAAAAATAACAAACCAATCATAATGTCATTTAATCTATTAAGCATTCGATTTATTAGCATTTGAAACTCATTTCCTTTTAATATATTATCTGACTCAAACTATAAAGAAAGGAAATAGATTATGCAACCAATATTACATAATATACCACGTGGGGTATTATGGGTTTTATATGTAATTATTATTATGTTTATAGTCCAAAACGCAGTGCCTGAAAGTGTATCTGCACAAATTATTCAGTCTATGGCATTTGTTCCCTCTAGATATGCTTTAAACGGCGAATTAAGTATGAATATTGTTGCAACAATTATATCCCCTGTTGCATATTCTATGCTGCACTCTAATTTAAATCATATTATTAGTAATTTAATATTCTTTATTCCTTTTGGTGTTGTTATTTCTAGACAATACGGAAGTCCTACATTTCTAATAATCTTCTTTGGTTCTGTAATTGTAGGGGCACTAGGGTATTATATCTTAAACCCAACATCGTTAACTTACTTGCTTGGGGCAAGTGGTGGTGTAGCAGGATTGGCAGGATTCATCGCATCAATTAGTATACTAGGAAAGCATTTTCCACAACCGTTTGACAGCCAAAAAAATACTACTATATTTATAACTTTTTGGATTATATTCAATGTAATATTTCCATTTTTCTTTGAGCAAAAAATATCATGGGAAGCACACTTAGCAGGCTTTATTTTTGGTTTCTTAATCGCACCAATATATAGAAATAAATAAAAATTCTATACAATAAAGCTTTCCCCACAGCCGCACCTTGCAGTCTCATTTGGGTTTATAAAGTCAAATCTGCTACTTAATTTATCTTCTTTGTAATCCATAGTTGCACCGATTATCCACATTAATGCTTCTGGGCAAATCAAAACCTCTATACCATTTATAATAACAGATTCTTCCATTAGTTTCTTGTCATAGGCATAATCAACTTCATACTTATAACCAGAACAGCCGCCCTTAGAAACACTAACGCGAATGCCAATGCTCCCAGCAGGGGCAGAACGCATTATCTCAGAAACTCTATCTTTTGCTGACGGTGTTAATTTTATTATTTCTAACTTAGCCATATTAATTCCTAAAAAATATCCGCAAGGGCTAACTTAGCATCTGCCGACATCATATCCTTTGTCCATTTAGGCGTCCAAGTTAAAGTAACACTTACAACGCCAACTCCATCAATTTTCTCAACAGCATCGCCAATCCATTTTGGTATTTCCCCTGCCACGGGACAATTTGGCGCGGTTAAAGTCATCAATATATTAACATCGCCATCATCTGATTGGGTTTTCTCGTAAATCAAACCTAAGTCATAAAGGTTAATTGGAATTTCAGGATCTTCTACTGTTTGCATAGCCTCAATAATAGCTTCCATAGATGATATTTTAACACCGCTTTCAAGCTTCTTACCAAGCGTTGTTACAGCCCCTTCAGCCCTTGCTTTTGTATTAAAAAAGTCAGGCTCATTTGTAGCCTTTGTAGGAGAAACTAAGCTCTTATACGGGTTTTTAAATTCTGACATAATATTAACTCAACATTTTAACAGCTGTTTCAAGAGCACTAATAAACGTATCAACATCATCTTTTGTGTTATATATTCCAAATGATGCACGGAGCGTGCCTGTTATTCCGAATCTCTTCATTAATGGTTCAGCACAATGATGCCCAACACGTAAACAAACGTCATAATTATTTAAAATTTCTGCAATATCAAAAGCATGTATGCCATCAACAACGAATGACAATATAGGGGCTTTATTAAAAGAAGTCCCAATAATTCTTAATCCGCTAATATTTGTAATCTTAGCAACTGCATATTTATATAGCTCATCTTCGTGCGCTTTAATATTATCAATACCAATATCACTAATGTAGTCAATTGCAACACCCAAGCAGATCGCCTGAACAATTGGTGGTGTTCCTGCTTCAAATTTTGCCGGAATAGGAGCAAATATCGTCTCATCAAATGAAACAGATTCAATCATATCTCCGCCACCTAAAAACGGTGGCATAAGTTCTAAAATATCGCGCTTACCCCATAAAACACCAATACCAGTTGGGGCATATAGTTTATGTCCAGTAAAGGCATAGAAATCAACATCTAAGTCGATCACATTTACCGATTGATGTACAATTGCTTGAGATCCATCAACAAGCACCCTAGCGCCAACACAATGAGCTTTATTTGCAATTTCTTTAATGTCAACAATGCTACCTAAAACATTAGAAGTGTGAGTTATGGAAACAAGTGCAGTTTTATCATTCAGCAGTTTCTTAAAGCTATCCATATCTAATGAACCATCGTCTAATATAGGGCAAATCTTAAGCGCAATGTCTTTGCGATTTTGTAACAATTGCCACGGCACTATGTTTGCGTGATGTTCCATTTCAGAAATGATAATTTCATCGCCAGCATTAAGTAAAGACCCAAAGCTATTGGCAACTAAATTAATTGCTTCTGTTGCATTTTTTGTGAATACAATTTCAGCATTGTTAGCACCAATAAAATCAGCAATTTTCTGACGAGACTGTTCATATTCTTGCGTGATTTCTTGTGAAAAAGAATACGTAGCACGATGAACATTCGCATACACTTCTTGGGAAAAATATTTCTGTGCATCTAATACTTTTTGTGGTTTTTGCGCACTAGCTCCGCTATCTAAAAAGCAAACGTCACTATTTAAAATAGGAAAATCTTTTTTTCTTAAATCGCCAAATGTTAATACTTCATTAACGGTCATAATCAATCCTACTTACTAAATAAACAACTTGCCTTACGCAATGTAACTTTTCTTAAATATTCCCTTATTTGCGGAGTATAAATATTATCTAATACTTCAAGTAAAAATGCTTTTAATAAAATGTTTTTCGCAGCTGCTTTATCAATACCTCGTGTCATTAAATAAAATAGTTGTTCTTCAGCAATTTCACCCGTTGATGCACCGTGTGAACACTTAACATCATCAGCATAAATTTCTAATTCTGGCTTACATTTAACTTCACAGTCCCTTGACAGCATAACTGAACGATGCATTTGATAACCATCTGTTTTTTGTGCTTCTTTATCAACATAAATTTTGCCTTGGAATATACCAGTTGATGAATCGTCAAGTATACCTTTAAATAACTGACTCGATTCAGAATTAGGTGCTAGATGATTTACTAAGACTGTATTATCAACAACCTGTTTATTATTCGTAAGATAAATACCCTGCACCTCACAGCTAGCAAATTCACCCAACAAGTCCGTATGAACTTCGTTTCTTGTTGTTATTCCATTTAAAAAAATAAATGTTTGAGAGTATTTTCCGCTTTTGAGTACACTAGTTTTTGTGAATGATATGTGATTCATTTCCGCTTCATCATCCTGTACTTTATAATGTAATAAATTAGCGTCTTCTCCTACTAAAATTTCATTAACCGCATTAACAAATATCTTATCGCCAGCGATTGATTCATAAGTTTCAATAATTTGAGCATTTACACCAGTTTCTACTTCAATGAATACTCTAGGAAATACAGCAAGATTATCGCCACTGTTTACATAGGCCAAGTGTAATGGCTTGTCCATATCCTTTGATATAGTAATAGAAATACCGTCTTCGTACATCGCATTATTCAATGCTACCATAGAGTGTTTGGTTTGGTTATCAAACCTACTAGTATATTTTAAATCTGTCACAGGTGATAAATCAATTCCATTCTTAAGTTCTTTATCATCTTCTACAAAACCATAAGTGCCATTGCCTATAACTAATTTAATACAGTCATCAATTTCAACCTCAACAGGTGGAATACGAGTTTTACTATTATAAACTTCATTCTTTAAAATTTTACTTAAATCAGTATAATGCCAATTTTCATTTTTACTAGTTGGCACACCTAATTTATTAAATAATTCGTAAGATGATTGAGCAACAGAGTTGCCAACAACATTAAAGCCTTTTAAAAATTGCAAATTAGACATTAAAATAATTCCTTTAAATTAAGCATTTCCGTATGATTTATATCCATGTTCTTCTAATTCTAATGCTAATAAATAATCACCAGTTTTAATGATTTTACCATCCATCATAACATGAACAAAATCAGGTTTAATATAATCTAATAAACGCTGATAGTGAGTAATTACTAACATAGAATTATCATCATTATGAATATGCTTGATTCCTTCCGATACAACACGCAAGGCATCAATATCCAAACCGGAATCCGTTTCATCAAGCACACCTAATGATGGTTCAAGCACTGACATTTGTAATGTCTCCATTCTTTTTTTCTCTCCGCCAGAAAAACCAACATTTACAGGTCGCTTTAACATATCGTCTGAAATATCTAATTCTTTAGCCTTAACGCGTAACATTTTAACAAATTTTAAGTTATCCATTTCATCCTTACCATTATGACGAAGCTTAGCATTAATTGCGTAACGTAAAAATGTAGATGTTGCAATTCCTGGGATTTCAACTGGATACTGGAATGCTAAAAATATACCTTCATTGGCGCGCTCATGCGCATCAAGTTCGAGTAAATTTTTACCCTTATAAATTATAGAACCTTGTGTAATATCGTATTCTTCTGAACCTGCTAATATTTTAGACAAAGTTGATTTGCCAGTTCCATTAGGTCCCATAATAGCATGAATCTCACCTGAATTAATTGTTAAGCTAAGTCCATTTAAAATCTTCTTACCGCCATCAGATACTTCTGCGTGTAAGTTCTTGATTTCTATTAATGACATTATTATTTCCTTATGTTATCCAACTGAGCCTTCAAGTGAAATCCCAATTAATTTTTGAGCTTCCACCGCAAATTCCATCGGTAATTTCTGCATTACTTCTTTACAAAATCCATTAACAATTAAGCCAACAGATTCTTCCGCATCAAGACCACGAGACGTACAATAAAACATTTGTTCATCAGCTATTTTAGAAGTCGTCGCTTCGTGCTCTAAAATTGCAGTAGGGTTTTTATTTTCAATATATGGTACCGTATGAGCCCCACAATTATTACCAATCAACAAGCTATCGCATTGGGTATGATTGCGGGAATTTTCAGCCCCTTTTTGAATTTTCACTAACCCGCGATAAGTTTGGTCAGATTTACCAGCAGATATACCCTTTGATACAATGCGAGAAGTTGTATTTTTACCTATATGTATCATCTTAGTTCCAGTATCAGCTTGCTGATAATTATTAGTAATTGCTACAGAGTAAAATTCACCTACAGAATTATCACCACGCAAAATACAACTTGGATATTTCCAAGTAACAGCTGAACCAGTTTCAACTTGCGTCCAAGAGATTTTTGAATTATCACCACGGCAATCGCCGCGCTTAGTTACAAAATTATAAATGCCGCCAACTCCTTCTTCATTACCAGGGTACCAATTCTGAACTGTGGAGTATTTAATCTCAGCATCTTTTAATGCAACCATTTCAACTACTGCTGCATGCAATTGATTTTCGTCTCGTTGCGGTGCTGTACAGCCTTCTAAATATGACACATAACTACCTTCATCAGCAATAACAAGTGTGCGTTCAAACTGACCTGTATTTTCCGCATTAATACGGAAATAAGTAGAAAGCTCCATAGGGCAATCAACACCTTTTGGAATATAAACAAATGAACCATCTGTAAATACTGCTGCGTTTAATGCTGAAAAGAAATTATCCGATGACGGAACAACTGAGCCAAAATATTTTTTTACTAAATCAGGGTGAGTTCTTAAGGCTTCACTAATTGGGCAAAAAATAACACCCTTTTCCGCAAGAGCTTCTTGATAAGTAGTGCCGACAGACACAGAGTCAAATACTGCATCAACAGCAATTGGTTTTGCACCTTCAACGCCAGCTAATATTTCTTGTTCCTTTAATGGTATACCTAATTTTAAATATACCTCTAATATTTTAGGGTCTACTTCATCTAAAGATTTAAGTTTTGCCATTTGTTTTGGAGCAGAATAGTATGCTAACGACTGATAGTCAATTTTATCATAAACAACTTTTGCCCATTCAGGTTCTTCCATAGTTTGCCATAATTTAAATGCATTCAATCTATATTCAAGCATCCATTTTGGTTCTTCTTTTTTTAACGAAATTTTACGAATAATACCTTCGTTCAAGCCAACAGGGAAAGTTTCTGAATCAATATCTGATACAAAACCATATTTATATTTTGCTCTCCCAAATTTTTCAACTTGTTCTATGGTTTCTTTAGTTGCAACCATTTCAATTACCTTATCTTAGTAGTTTCTTTATCATAACCAGATATAAAATCAACTGGCGAAGATATTTCAAGTATACTAACCGTTTCAAAAGACCTTTTAACAGCTTCGTTTAATTTATCCCAGCCACCACGCATAGGACATAGTGATTCAACGCTACAACCAGATTCGTCAACAGCAACAGCAACACACGAAGTTAACGCAACAGGACCATCAATAGCTGTAATAATTTCAGCAACACTTACATCACTGGCATATCGCTCAAGACTATAACCGCCTTGAGCACCACGGTGAGATTGCAATACATCACCCTTAGACAGTAATTTTAAAATTTTAGATACTGTAGGAAGTGGTAAATATGTCTTTTCAGATATTTCTGTTGCTTTCAAAATATGGCTTGGTGAAGAAGCAACAAAGCAAGATAATATAACAACAGCATAATCAGTCATTTTCGACACACGTATCATAGTAAAGCCTTTCTTATCCGCAGTTAATGGATATATTAAGTAGTTAATAGATATTATTTAGTACTATTAAATATATGCCATTATCAACTAAAATACAAGTGATTTTATCTAATCAATTTCAATATATATTAAAATTCAGTGATTTAAAGGCTATTTACTTTTTCATACGCTAAAATGATAAATTTACACGCATCTTTTATTTCTTCTTGTGTATTAAACCTGCCCACTGAAATCCTTAATGACAATGCTTCATTTGAAGCATCAATGCCAATTGCCTGCATTACAATCGATGCCTCTTTCCCTGCCGATGTGCACGCTGAACCAGACGACACAGCAACGCCATTAAGCGAGGTAAAAAAACTGTCCGTATTTATATTGGGAATATACAAATTTAATGCACCTGCTATTCGATTGTTTTTACAACCTAAAACCACACTATCTATAATTTTATCTAACAGTATTTCTTCCATTTTATCACGTAAATTTTTAATGCGGGCATTATCAATATCCATTTGTAATTCTGCTATTTCACAAGCCTTACCAAAACCTGCAATCAATGGTGTTGGCAATGTTCCTGAACGATAACCCTTTTCCTGACCACCGCCTAAAATCAGCGGGCCAATATTAACGCCATTACTAATAACTAATGCACCTATACCCTTTGAAGCATACATTTTATGACCTGACAAACTAATTAAATCAATTCCCATATCAGTCATATTAATCGCAACCTTACCCACTGCTTGCGCACAGTCGCTATGCAGTAATGCACCTATATAATGTACTTTTTCTGCAATTAATGCAATATCCTGAACTGTACCAATTTCATTATTAACTAGCATTACACTAACCAACAACACACTATCATCAAGTAATTCGTCAAGACAACGCATATCAATACGACCGTCACTATTGACAGGGATAGTTTTAACCGTATAGCCAAGACTTTGCATTGACTTAGCACTTTCAATCACACAAGCGTGTTCTATCGCTGATATCAGAATAATATTTCGCCCTAAAACAGGGTTAATACAACGCAATGCCATATTATTTGCCTCAGTAGCACCAGAGGTAAAAATCACATTACCTGCACGACCACCCACAATTTTTGCTAATTGTTGGCGGGCATCATCAATAATATCACTTACTTCCCAACCCAACGAATGACTAACGCTGTGTGGATTAGCGTAACAATTCTTCATAACGTCATTAAGCGTTTCTTGAACAGCAGGGTCAACTGCAGTTGTTGCAAAATTATCTAAATATATCATTTTTTAACCATTTTAAATTTATTTATTAAGTTAATGAATTAACCATATCGCTATATGTTTCAATGAAAACACCAATTTCTTCTTTTGTTGTCGCCCAACTCATACCAATACGCAAACTAGAACCAATATGACTATCACCATAGCCCATTGCTTTTAAAGTTCCCGATTTTTTAACAACTCCAGATGAACAAGCAGCCCCAGCAGAAACACAAATACCTTTTAAATCTAAGAACATAATCTGTTTTTCTGCTGATATGTTTGGCAAAACAATGCGCGAAGTTCCCGCAAGGCGTTCAACACCTGCAGACATAACCTCAACAGATTGATTGCGCTGAGTTATTTCTTTTTCTAGATATTCACGCAATTCATTCATTCTTTTGTTCTTTAATTCCATTGTTTTAACACATATATCGCAAGCCTTGCCAAAACCAACAGCACCTGAAATATTTACTGTTCCTGGGCGCTGTCCTTTTTCTTGACCACCACCACGAAATAATGGTTTTAAATTTAACGCAGGGTCATATATTAATGCACCTATTCCCTGAACACCACCTATTTTATGAGCAGTTAATGAGATAGAAGAAATTCCCAAAGATGCAAAATTAATAGGTGATTTACCAGCACCTTGTACCGCATCTAAATGGTATCGTTGTAAATGTTTTGCTACAATTTTAGCAACTTTTTCAATTGGTTGAATAACGCCTGTTTCATGACTAGCAAACATAACAGATATCACAACTGTTCCAGCATCTTCCCCTTGCAAACGCTTGTCTAACCATTTTAGATCAACAATACCTTCATTATTAACTGGGATGATTTCTGTATTCGGATGAACATTCATAATACTTGGGTGCTCTAAGGCAGATACTAATGCTAACTTTTCTACACCCCCCATTAACGCCATATTATTTGCCTCAGTAGCACCAGAGGTAAACAATACTTGTTCTGATTTCACACCCAGCATTTTTGCAATACTTTCACGAGCTGTTTCCATAAGCGTACGCACTTCGCGCCCCCTAGAATGTGGCGCACCTGCATTGGCATTTATTTTTAACGTTTCTTTTACTACTTCTATTACTTCTGGGTATAAAACAGTACTAGCATTGTTATCTAAATAAATCATAATTTAATTATTGTCCTTAAAGTTTAATATTCATTTTTATAAAAGAAATAATAAAATAACTTCACCTAATGTTTAATTAGCCTTTTTTTACTACGGTTTTTGATTTTACCTTAGTTGTTTTTTTAACTGATAAATTTATAGATGACTTTAATTCGGCAAGTTCATTTCGTAAAGATTCAATTTCTTTTAAAATAGGATCATCACCAGAAAGAAAAGTTGCATATGGAATAAAATTACCAATGTTTAGCCCAATTACACGCGCTGGGATACCAACAACAGTTTGATTCTTTAGCACATTTTTGACTACAACAGCATTAGCACCAACTCTTGCATAGGCGCTTATAGTAATAGGACCAATAATTTGAGCACCTGAACCAATAATTACATTATCTTCTAATGTAGGATGACGCTTTTGATTGCGCTGTTCATTAGAATTTTCACTTGGGCTTACACCACCAAGTGTTACACCGTGATAAATAGTTACATTATCACCAATAACTGCTGTTTCACCAATCACAACCCCCGCACCATGATCTATAAAAAAACCTTCGCCAATTTTTGCACCAGGGTGAATTTCAATACCTGTAATAAATCTAGCAAATTGCGAGATAAAACGAGGAATTAAACGTAAGCTCCAAATATCCCAAAGCCAATGATGCAAACGATAAAATATCATTACATGAAAAGATGGATAACATAAAATTACTTCAAATATATTACGAGCTGCTGGATCACGAGCAATTATAGAATCAATTTCTTTTTTAAAGTTCATAAAAAAACCTTATATTTCAATGCGTTATAAATTTTCCCTTGGGGGTATTTAATTTTTATAGTATAATCATATAATAACTTAATAATCAGTTAAGCACAAAACAGTTATAAAAAGCAACTATATAAAAGTGAAGGAAATTATTATGCCAGAAATCATTTTTAATGGTCCAGATGGACGTATAGAAGGTCGTTATAAGCCTAGCGATGAAGCTAGTCCGCCAATTGTACTATTATTACACCCGCACCCTGAACACGGTGGAACAATGAATAATAAAGTTGTTTATACAATGTTTCATGCTTTCGCAAATCGTGGTTTTTCTACTCTACGATTTAATTTTCGCGGAGTAGGTAAATCACAAGGAAAATTTTCCGGTGGTGAAGGTGAGCTAGCCGATGCGGCGTGTGCATTAGATTGGTTACATTCACAAAATGAAGGAACATCACAAGTTTGGATTGCTGGTTTTTCATTCGGTTCATGGATTGCAATGCAATTGTTAATGCGTAGACCCGAAATTAAAGGTTTTATTTCAGTTGCTCCACCTGTAAATATGTTTGATTTTTCATTCCTTGCACCATGCCCAACAGGCGGTTTAATTCTACAAGGTGAAAAAGATGAAATTGTACCTGTTGATGAAGTTGATAAATTAGTTGAAAAATTAGAATCTCAACGAGGAATTACAATCTCCTATAACAGATTTAAAAATATAGATCATTTCTTTAAAGGCAAAAAATATTTACTTGTTAAATCTATAAACGAACATCTTGATGATTTAGAAAATGAAGATTTACCAATCTAACTACTTACTACTTATTTACGAAATAAACAAATCTACATTATTAAAAAGAGTTAATTATTCAAAGTCTTCACTTATATAAAAAAGCCTCACTTACAAAATAAGAGAGGCTTTTTATTCATAATTATTTATTAAACTAATTTAATAATTGCATGATTTTTCTTGCCTAATGATACCTTAACAAAACCCTCAATAATGTCATTTTTTGTTATTGTATATGTGTGATCTTCAATTTTTTTATCGTTGACCTTAACAGCACCACCCTGTATTTGTCTGCGCGCATCACCATTTGATAATGTGAACTCAAATCCAGTCAATACTTCTAATATGCTAATTCCAGTAGTGAAATCATCTTTTGTCTTTTCAACTGTTGGCAAGCCATCTCCTACACCACCTCTAACAAAAGTTTTTTCAGCTGTTTCTTCAGCTGAAAATGCTGATTTTTCACTGCGACACATTTTAGTTGCTTCAAATGCCAGTACCTTTTTAGCTTCATTAATATCAGCACCTTCAAGAGCTTTTAATTTAACAATTTCATCAAGCGGTAATTCTGTAAACAAACGCAAGAAACGACCAACATCAGCATCTTCTGTATTGCGCCAAAATTGCCAATAATCAAAATCACTTATTTTTTCTTCATTTAACCAAACAGCACCATTTGCAGTCTTACCCATTTTAGCACCAGAAAATGTTGTAAGTAATGGAACTGTCAATCCAAAAACTTCCTCACCTAATGTACGGCGTGATAATTCAACGCCATTGATAATATTACCCCATTGGTCAGAACCGCCCATCTGTAAACCAACATTCATACTACGCTTTAATTCCATAAAATCATAAGCCTGTAAAATCATGTAGTTGAATTCCAAAAAGCTAAGAGGCTGTTCGCGTTCCAAACGGAGCTTAACTGAATCGAATGATAACATTCTATTAACAGAAAAATGCTTGCCGTACTCTCGTAAAAAATCAATGTAATTGATACCTTTTAACCAGTCATTGTTATCAACCACAACTGCATCAGTTTCACCATCACCAAAGGTTATAAATTTCTCAAATACTTTTTTAATGCCAACAATATTATTTTCAATATCTGCATCAGTAAGCATTTTTCGCGATGTATCTTTACCAGATGGGTCACCAACACGCGAAGTACCACCACCCATTAATATAATCGGCTTATGTCCACATTTTTGTAAATGTCGTAACATCATAATTGGAAGTAGAGAACCAATATGCAATGAATTTGCTGTTGCATCAAAACCAATATAAGCAGGGACAATCTCATTATTCATTTTTTTATCCAATGCATCCATATCTGTACATTGGTGGATAAAACCACGTTCTTCAAGAGTTTTTATGAATAATGATTGCGCCATCACCTAATTTTCCTTTACTGTTTATTAATAATTTCTAATGGATAAAATATAACATAAAGCAAATAATAGTACAATATATGATGACCGCAAAAGACTACAGTCTTGACCCAAACTTAATAGAAGCAGAAGAATTTGCATTTATGGCTGTTAGAAAATATTAGATTTAGCAATTTCATTTAACGGAACAACAGGCGTAAAAGAACCAACTACTGATGATCAGTTATTTTCACCAATGGAATAATTATTTAAACTCTTCTTAATTAGAAATGACTGGCACGTTTTCTTTTTCACTAAACAATTTTCCAAAAATATTTCTTAAAATACCAGGTGTCAATAAGCCTGTATTATCAATCTTAACGTTATAATCTTCGAAGCTACCTTCTGCTACATATTTTTGTGCAATTAATCCTTGCCCATCAGTACCTGCAATCATTTCCCCAAATAGAGGAATATTACTAAACACATTACCTAATTCATAATTATGCAATATCATTCCGCGTAGCTTTAAGTCTTTATCTATAAAGTTTAAATAACCCTTTGCTGATACAGCAATAGTCTTCCCTATTGCTGATATGTTTTCTGTTCGGTAAATACCTTTGTTAAATGAAAAATTACCACGAATTATTTTAAACGTTAATGACTTAGTTTTTAGGGCGTCAAATATACCTACAATAGAAAACAATTTTAATAACCTTGTTGATTCAGGGACATCTAAAATCTCTATATCATTAATATGTGATACGCCTTGAATAACACCATTACTGTCAGATTTTCCTAAAACAGTCAAAGA
The DNA here is from genome assembly GCA_034401795.1 of Chaetoderma sp. LZ-2023a. Lineage (NCBI taxonomy): Eukaryota > Metazoa > Mollusca > Caudofoveata > Chaetodermatida > Chaetodermatidae > Chaetoderma > Chaetoderma sp. LZ-2023a. Next base: position 4,137,102 of record JAVVLW010000018.1, read on the forward strand.
ACCTGATTTAACAGGGTTACCACCAAATAATATACTGTACAACAAACCAATATCTTCGCTATATATATTAATTTCCTTTGGGGTGTAGTAGATGTCTGAACGACTCTTATCAGCGTCTAAACTAACTCTCATCTTAATCAAACTTAGGTGTTTAGAGTTATGGTTTATCTTACCCCAAATATGTTTTGCAAAGACACCTTCTCGTGATAAAATATTGTGTATATCAAATATTATATTTGTCTTTTGAGAACTATATCCGACTGGTATAGATTTAATCAATTTACGCAACATATCACTGTACATCCCATCGCCTTTTATTGACACCTGAAAAACATCATTTTCTCGTTTTCCTGCAAAAGTTAGATTACCACTCCCATAAATAAATTTATTAGTTTTAATATATTTTAATCCTTTGTTATCACCACTCAACGTAGCATTAATTTCCAGTCTAGTTTTAGACTTAGAATATAAATCAACTAATATAATATATGCACCATTTGCAAAAAAATTAATATCAATTTCTATTGCAGATGGATTAGTTGTTTCCTTCTTCCAATTCAACAAATTTATATCATAAGAAACACTATCAAGCTTAGAAGTTAAGAAAAGTTTTTTATTACCTTTTTTATCAATATTATATTTTAATATAACCTTAATATTATCATTTATCCTAACCGTACTTTCATCAACAAATTTTGGCAATGTTGTTTTACCAATTATACCTGTATAATTAATTAAAGTTGACGATTTTTTTTCAATATAAGACAGCTTACCTATACTACCTTTATCAAATTCAACATTACCGCTAACATTCACACAATTACCACTGATATCAACCTTTAATTTATTAGAACTTATATTTGTAAAATTCATAAATTTATTTGTTTTAACATTATACGCCTTACCTATAAGTTTATAGTGATCTATTTCTTCCTTAGTGATATTTGCTTCAAGATTAAATATACCTTTAAAATTAGCTGTTATATAATTATACTCTGCACTTGGCAGAGAAACATTAACTGACTTATTAGATAAAATACTTCTAATATTTTTAAAGGATAAATTAGCCGGCATACTTACTTTTAATTTTGTCTGTGCGTCAAAATCTTCTAACATTACAGTAGCACCACTTATGTCAACTTTTTTACCGTTAACATATATAACAGCACTATTAATATTGATATCTAATTTTTTATCATCAAATGTTGCATTTGCTAATGAAATTTTCGCCACAGGAAGTCCATTATAGTAATCAACAAAACTATCTTTCAATGTCAAAGTTCCATGTTCATTTGATATACTGTTATCAATTAAGTTGAATTTAAAGTTAATATCTAAACCATAAGTACCTACAATGTTTTTATTCACCCATTCTCTAGCGCTGTCAGCAATACCATCAATCCAGTATTTCCTTAAAATATTCTCAGTTATATCGTTAGCTTTTACATTAACAAAAATTGTTTTGTTTGGTTTAACTTTAAGACTAACATTAATGTTTTGTCCATCAACAACACCTTCAACATACACATCACCACCATTTACAATATTATAATCAACGGTCTTAATATCAAGTAATATTCCATCAATATTTTGTAATGAGTTTGGTAACAAATCAAAATATTTAATAATATTTTCATTAGGTAAATTTATATGACTATTTGCTGTAATATTATTTTGTTCTTGATTATAATTAGCATTAACATTTAAATCAAAATTACGGTCAATTCCTTCTATATCCAAAACCATAGAAATAATATTATTTTTAATATTTGAAAATTCAGATTTAATCGAAATCATTTCCGTATTAATAATACGACCTTTATTAGATCTGCCTTGCAATGCACCTAAATAAGAAATTTTGAATTCATTATTTTTTCTTTTAATCTCAAAATTAGCGGACCTTGCAATCAACACAACTGGTGTACCTTTAATCGTATATTGCACATCTATACCTGTCATAGAAACGCTGTTTAATGTTTGCATATTATCAAGCAGTGTCATAACGCTACCAAATGTTATTTCACCTATATTTATTTTATCAGAATTATCATTAACCATTTCATAAATAACAACACCACCATCTACTTTAATGTGACTTGCCGAAAAAGAACCCCTTAACATATCCCAAATAGATAACTTCATTCTAACATTATTTAAAATTGCTAAGTCAATATTTTTATATTTAACATTTAGCTTTTTTGCTGTTAGCAATAATATTGAACTACCGTCAAAAAGTCTCAATTTAATATCACTTAAATCAATTTTAACATCCGCATTTTCTTCGTTAAATACTTCGACAACAGTACTATTTATATATTCAGACGAAAAACCTTCTTTTGTATTCAAAGAGTAATACGGCCAAGCCAAAACACTTAACACAAATATAAGTGCTGATAAAATACTATAAAGTAAGATTTTAATTAGTTTCTTTTTCATATTAAATATTATAACATATATAAATATATTTAGAAAACTGGAAAAATATCAATTCATTATGTTTTTAGACGAGAAAATTGTAAGAAGCTATTGTTTTATTAAATCTAGTACTAGCGATATATACTGGGAACGATTTATTGAATCTTGCGATATTAATAATATTGATTTAATTGATACATTCGAACCACATAAAGATATTCTAAAACATATTTTTTCGCTAAGCCCTTTTTTATCAGAAAATATAATAAATGATGCCCAGTGGTGGAATAAAGTTTCCGATGACAAACCTGAAGATATTTTCAAATCTCTAATTAAAAAAACTAAAAATGCTGGATTTGAAAAAGATCAAACAAAGTTAATGAAAAAACTTCGTGTGATTAAAAGAAGAATCGCCACATTATGTGGTTTTATGGACATAACAGGAATTTGGGACGTTATTAGCGTTACAAAAAATCTTAGCATCTTTGCGTCAACTGCCTGTCATACAACACTTAATCACTCTATAAGAAACCTTGCCGATATGGGGATAATTGAAATAGATAATAATGAAGACCCTGCTAGTAATTCTGGCTTTGTGATATTGGGAATGGGAAAGCTTGGCGGTGATGAGTTAAATTATTCTTCTGACATTGACTTAATCGCATTTTTTGATACGGATAAAACTGGTGCAACTGACTATAATAAATTATGTGAAAAATCAGTGAAAGTGTTTAAAAATTTTATTACTATAATGCAGAATATAACCCGTGATGGTTATGTATTTAGAACTGATATGCGTTTAAGACCTAACCCATCTATGACACCTCTTATTATGTCAAAAAATGCAATGCTTCAATACTACGAAACTATGGGGTTAAACTGGGAACGCTCCGCAATGATTAAGGCACGACCTATTGCAGGTGACATTACTGTTGGCAATCAGTTTCTTGAAGACATTCATTCATTTATATGGCGTAAAAATTTAGATTTTGAAGCGTTAGAAGATATTTACTCAATTAAATTAAAAATCAATAAACACCGTATGTATAAAAACTTAAAAATTTATGGGCATAATGTTAAATTAGGACTTGGTGGTATTCGTGAGATAGAATTTTTTGCTCAATCGCAACAAATGATTTGGGGTGGTAGAATAAATTCGCTTCGCTCAAATAAATTATTAGATACATTACAAGAACTAGCAAATTTAAAACAAATAGAACAAAGCACTTGTAACCAACTTGTTGATGCATACCTTTATTTACGAAAACTAGAGCACCGCTTACAAATGATTGCAGATAAACAAACTCATAGTATACCTGAAACACAAAAAGAACTTGAAACTGTATCCAACTTTATGGGATATAATAATGTTACAGAATTTGAAAAAATAACCATGCATCACTTAACTACTGTTGCTGATATTTACACTAAATTATTCCAAGATAATTTTATTGATAAACCTTTTAATGATAATAAATCACAAAAATACATTAATGAATTCAGTGATATGGATAAAATAAATGCTATAATAAAAAAATGGCAATCTGGCATTTACCGCTCCACTAGAACAGAAAGGGCATTACACTTACTAAATGGTTTAACCCCTACCATATTAAATGCATTTTCCCAAAATCCATCGCCTGATGAAAGCTTTATGCGTTTTGATAATTTTCTTGAACGATTACCAGCAGGTATCCAATTATTCTCATTATTTAAGTCCAATCCTAAATTATTAGATATAATCGCAAAAATAATTGGTAATGCTCCACGCTTAACAAACCATTTAGTAAGCACACCAAATTTACTAAACAGTTTAGTAACAAAGCGTTATCAAAATGAGGTGCCTAAGTTAAGTGAACTACAAAATATATTAAATTCATATTTAAATGATGCTAGAGATTACCAAGATGTGCTTGAATCTGTACGATTATTTAAATGGGAAATATTCTTTGACCAAGGGGTAAGAGTACTAGAAAATTTTGCCAAACCAAATGATATATCATTAGGTCTTAGCCGTGTGGCAGACTTGTCAATAAACAGACTTATTCCAAATGTATGTAAAAATATGGAATATTCCGCAGGTAAAATGCCTGATGGTAATTTCGCAATATTAGCGTTTGGAAAATTAGGTGGAAACGAAATTATGCACCGCAGTGATGTCGATTTAGTCTTTATTTATGACCACTCTAATATGAAACAAAAATCAACTGGAAATCGTGCAATTTCCCCACCTGAATATTACACTAAATTTTTCCAACGTGTAATAAATGCTATTACAACAGTAACAGCACAGGGTGAATTATTTAAAGTTGATGTCCGATTGCGCCCTAATGGTAACAGTGGCTCTGTCGCAACGCATATAGATAATTTTGTTAAATATTATAAAAATCAGGCTTGGACTTGGGAATTTATGGCACTTACAAAGGCAAGGGTTGTTTATTCTTCATCTGATAAACTAAAAACTAAAATTGAAAATTCTATTCTAAATTCTATATTACAAGAACGAAAAAGTGAACAAATTAAATTAGATATTATAGAAATGCGGCAAAAACTGGAAAATGAATTTTTTGATGGCACGCCTTGGTTCATCAAACATCGTCCTGGTGGATTAGTTAGCATAGAATTTCTTGCACAAGGGTTACAGCTTATTCATGCAAAAGAACACCCTAAATTAGTAAATAAAAACACCTTTGATATGTTGAAATCACTATTAGAAGAAAATATTATTGATACCTATGATTACACAATACTAAATAATGCTTTAATATTATGGTATAATATTCAAGGTATAATTAGACTAACAACACCCGATAGATTTTTTGAAGAAAAGGCAACTGTGGGACAAAAACAATCATTATTAAATGCCACAGGATTTGATAACTTAGATATTTTACGAAATACTGTTGAACAAACATTTCTTAATGTAAGAAAAATATTTGATAAATACTTAAATGAAAAGGAAAAATATGATCACGGAAGTACAAGACTTAGTAGGTAAATTAGCACCGCAGTTCACCAGCCCCGCAAATGCAGGTAAAACAATTTCACTAACTGATTCCCGTAGTAAAAAAGTAATTTTATATTTTTATCCAAAAGATATGACACCAAATTGCACAACACAAGCATGTGATTTCACACAAATGCACCCTGACTTTTCAAAACTTTATACTATTATTTTAGGTGTTTCAAAAGATAGCCCTGAACACCACGATAAATTTATAGCAAAACATAATATACCATTTAATTTAATTTAATTTAATTTAATTAGTGATAATAAAGATGAAACAATTTGCAACCAATATAAAGTTTGGCAATTAAAAAATTATGGGTAAAGAATATTTCGGTATAGTACGTTCAACATTCCTAATAAATGAAGAAGGAATAATTGAAAAAATCTACAGCCCTGTAAAAGTAAAAAATCACGCCGAACAATTACTGAAAGATTTAAATAAATAATTTAATTAAACTAAACAGTATTTATTCGTATCAAACCCAAGGGCGTTTGTTAGCGTCTGCAATTTCAAAGGCATCAATATTTGATTTATATTTTAAAGTAATACCAATATGGTCTAAGCCTCTTAACAATCGTTCACGACGGCTGTCTTCCATATCAAAGACATATATTTTATTGCCCGCTATTACTTGTTTATTTTCCAAATCAACACTGATTTTTGACCCTTTCTTATCTTTCACCAAATTCATAATTTCACGGTAATCTTTTTCGTTTAAAACTACTGGGCAAATACCATTGTTAAAACAATTATTGTAAAATATATCTGCAAATGACGTTGAAATAACACATCTAATACCAAAATCTTCCAAAGCCCAAAGTGCATGTTCCCTTGATGACCCACAACCAAAGTTATCACCTGCAACAATAATGTTTGCATTACAATAATGTTCATCGTTTAAAATAAAATCAGACTTTTCAGAACCGTCATCATTATATCGCATTTCATCAAAGGCGTGAACACCAAGACCAGTTCGTTTAATAGTTTTTAAAAACTGCTTTGGAATAATCATATCTGTATCAATATTGATTAAATCCATTGGTACTGCAATAGCACTAATATTTGTAAATTTTTTCATATTAAGAACTCCCTATTCATTACCTTGCAACATACCACGAACATCAGTTAGCGTACCGGTAATTGCGGCCGCTGCAGCCATAATTGGGCTAACTAAATGCGTTCTACCACCACGACCTTGTCGACCTTCAAAATTACGATTTGAAGTTGCGGCACAACGTTCACCGGCTTCAAGTTTATCATCGTTCATTGCAAGACACATTGAACAACCTGGCTCACGCCAATCAAAGCCTGCCTCAACTAAAATTTTGTCCAAGCCTTCATCTTCGGCTTGCATTTTGACTAGTCCTGAACCTGGTACAACCATTGCATAAACACCTGATTTTACTTTGCGACCTTTTGCAACTATAGAAGCTGCACGAATGTCTTCTATTCTTGCATTCGTACACGAACCAATAAATACTTTATCAATAGAAATTTCATTAATTGGCGTTCCTGCAACTAATCCCATATATTCAAGTGAGCGTTGCATCGCAACTTTTTTATCATCGCTAGGTGCTTCATCAGGACTTGGAACAACACCGTCAATACGGACAACATCTTCTGGTGAGGTGCCCCATGTAACCATTGGTATAATATCTCTTGTATCAAGAACAACTTCAATATCATACTTAGCATCATTATCAGATGGAAGAGTTTTCCAGTATTCAACCGCATTATCAAAATCAGAACCTTGTGGTGCCATTGGGCGACCTTTAACATAATCAAATGTTGTTTGGTCTGGTGCAATAATACCTGCCCTTGCACCAGCTTCAATAGCCATATTACACATTGTCATACGGCCTTCCATAGACAATGAACGCACTGCTTCACCAGCAAATTCAATAACACTACCTGTTCCACCAGCTGTACCAATTTTTGCAATAATTGCTAAAATTAAATCCTTTGCAGTAATACCAAGATGCATTACACCATTTACAGTAACACGCATATTCTTAGCAGGTTTTTGTAACAATGTTTGTGTGGCAAGAACGTGTTCAACTTCAGAAGTACCAATACCAAATGCCAGTGAACCAAATGCACCGTGTGTTGCCGTATGACTATCGCCACAAACAATCGTCATTCCTGGCAATGTAAAACCCTGTTCAGGACCAACAATGTGCACAATACCTTGTCGTGCGTCATCCATGTCAAATAATAGTACACCAAAATATTTTGTATTTTTTCTAAGAGCTTCAACCTGTACTCTAGATTCTTCGTTAACAATTTCTTTTTCGCGTTCACTAGTTGGTACATTATGGTCAGGTGTGGCTAGTGTTCTTTTCGTAGAATGAACCTTACGCCCTGCAACACGCAAACCTTCAAATGCTTGCGGTGAAGTAACTTCGTGAACTAAGTGCCTATCTATATATATAATACAAGTACCATCGTCCAATTTAGTAATAACATGATCGTCCCAAATCCTATCAAATAGTGTTTTAGCCATAATAATTCCCCTATTAAACATATCCCTTATTTTATAAGGTATCAAGTTTCTTTATAAACTTTTATTGTTCTGATCTAGAATTAGGCCAGACAACAAATGTTGCCCAGCCTACAAACCCAAATAGAGAAAGTTACCTAAGTTTAAACTTAAGCACCTTTTTTAAATTACATTCTTACAATCTGTTCAGCACGCTTACCGGTTTTTTCTTCAGTAATACGAGCCGCTTTACCTGTACGACCGCGTAAGTAGTAAAGTTTCGCACGACAAACTTTACCGTAACGAATTACTTCAATCTTATCTAAACGAGGTGAATATAGAGGGAATACACGCTCAACACCTTCGCCAGAAGAAAGCTTACGAACAGTAAAACTACTGTGTAAACCAGCATTACGGCGGGCAATTACCACACCTTCAAATGCCTGAATACGCTCGTTTGTACCTTCTACTACACGTACATTTACGCGTACATTATCCCCAGCTTTGAAAGATGGGATTTCTTTACCTTCGGTTACACGGTTAATCTCCGCTTGTTCCATATCTTTAATGATGTTTGTCATTGTTTTTAGCCTTTCTTAATTAGCCCTGTTTGTGCTGATATTCAGCCCATAAATCAGGTCTTCGTTCTTGAGTAATACGCTTTCGTTCTTTTTCTCGCCATTCAGTAATCTTAGCGTGATGTCCACTTAATAATACTTCTGGAATAACATTACCTTCCCAGTTTTGTGGACGAGTATAATGAGAATACTCTAATAACCCATTTCCAAAACTTTCGTCTACAATAGAATTTTTGTCCCCTACTGCACCTGGTAAAAGCCTTACAACAGAATCTAACAATACTTGTACTGCTGGTTCACCACCACTAAGTACAAAATCGCCAATACTTATTTCTGTCATATTCCACTTGTCTACTACCCTTTGATCAATGCCTTCATAACGCCCACAAATAAATGTAAGGTTTTTTTGCATTGAAAATTCATGTGCCATTTCTTGATTAAGCACACACCCCCTAGGTGTAAGATAAACAACCGTACCTGCATCTTTCACACTTGATAAAGCACTGTCAATCACATCAGGTCTGATAACCATGCCAGCACCGCCCCCAAAAGGAGTATCGTCAACTGTTGAATGTTTATCTGTTGAAAAGTCGCGTATCTGTAATGTGTTTAAATTCCATAAACCTTTTTCCATTGCCTTGCCTGGTATAGAACCACCAAGAATTCCTGGAAACATATCTGGGAATAAAGTTAATACATTAACATTAAGCGTCATTGGTTTTACCACCTTTATTCTTATCAGCATCACCTTCTATATAAGATGGCGGATTAAGAATTAAAATGCCTTTTTCAATGTCTACTTCCTTTATATCAATAGTAAAGCTAAATAATTCTGACTTACCAGTTTCAGACAATATAATTTCAATCAAATCGCCTGCACCATAGTTGTGCATATCTTTTACTTCACCAAATTGTACATTGTCAGTAGTTACAACATTTAATCCGATAATATCTTTGTGATAGTATTCGTCTTCTTCTAAGTCATCCAGTTGATCACGGTTAATGAAAAATTCAGTACCCTTTAAATCTTCTGCCTGATTTCGATCAACTATACCATCAATCTTTACCATATGAGTGCCTTTAGAAACTCCCATTCTTTGCAATCTAACTTCAACACCAGCATTATTAACAACAGGGTTATATGTGAACAATGCTTCAGGGTCTTGTGTAAAGCTTTTCACTTTAACCAATCCTTTAACACCGTGTACATTAGTAATAACACCCACTGTAATTAAATCTGTTGTTTTATTCATTGCCATAATGGTCATATCCTTTAACTAAAAAAACTAAACTATATTAATTATTCAGCTTTTTCTTCTGCAACTACTTCTTCAGCAGCATTTTCTTCTGCTTCAGCAGCTTCTTTAGCAGATAAACGCTTCTCATCACGCTCTTGAACTTTCATTTTAGTACGTTCTGATTGCAATTGCTTTGTTGTCTGTTCAGGAACAGAACGGTTTTCTACTAGGTTAGCATCAGCAAGAAAACGGTGAACACGGTCAGTTGGCTTAGCACCTTCTGATAACCAATATTTCACACGATCTTCTACTAATATAATACGTTCTGCATTATCTTTTACTAGCATTGGATTGTATGTCCCAATTTTCTCGATATACTTACCATCACGAGGTGCACGGATATCCGCTACTACGATACGATAATAAGGGCGCTTTTTTGAACCGCCACGAGCTAATCTAATTTTCAAGCCCATTGTTTACTCCATTTAAGTTTATTTAGTTAATTTAAGTTTATATATCACCTGACACATAAACCACTTTCTTTTCAGTAGATTTCTTAATTTCCACTAGGCATCCCTGGGAAGCCCACCGCCAAACGGATTGCCACCACCCATATTAGGTAGTTTGCCTTCCATTTTTTTCATTTGCTTCATCACTCTTGCCATAGTCTGGAATTGTTTCATAAGTTTATTCACATCTTGAACCGAGGTTCCTGAACCTTTAGCAATTCTTTTCTTTCGTGATGCATGCAAAATTTTTGGATTGATACGCTCTGCCTTTGTCATTGAATCAATAACAGCAACTTGGCGTGCAAGCATTTCTTCGTTTATACCTGCCTTAGACATCTGGTCTTTAATTTTGCCAGCACCAGGCAACATACCCATAATACCTGAAAGTCCGCCCATTTTACGCATTTGTAATAGTTGAGATTTCAAGTCGTTTAAATCAAATTGCCCACTAGCCATTCTAGCAGCCATTTTTTCAGCCTCTTCTTCTGAAGAAACTTCTTGTGCCTTTTCAACAAGTGCAACAATATCGCCCATACCTAAGATACGACCTGCTACGCGGTCAGCATCAAAAGATTCAAGATCTTCTAACTTTTCACCAACACCCATAAATTTAATAGGGCAACCTGTTACTGAACGCATTGATAACGCGGCACCACCGCGAGCATCACCGTCAATTCTTGTTAAAACAATCCCACTAAGCGCTAAGCGAGAATGAAAGTTTTCTGCAGTAATAACACTATCTTGACCAGACATAGCATCGGCAACAAGTAAAATTTCTTGTGGTTTAGCAATTTTTTTAACTTCTAATAATTCCATCATCAATTGTTCATCGATTGACAAACGACCAGCCGTATCCAAAATAACAACATCATAACCGCCTAGTTTACCTGCCTGCATTGCACGCTTAGTAATATCAGTTGGTGTTTGACCTGCAACGATTGGTAAAGTAGTAGCTTCTATTTGCTCACCTAAAACAGCTAACTGTTCTTGCGCAGCAGGTCTAACAACATCAAGTGACGCCAGTAATATTTTTTTACGATGTTTAATAGTTAACACACGACCCAATTTAGCAGTCGTAGTCGTCTTACCAGAACCTTGTAATCCTACCATCATAATTGTAACAGGTGGTTCGCCTTTAAAATTTAATTTTTGCGATGCTACACCGTCACCACTAAGCATAGAAACCATTTCATCGTGTACGATTTTAACAACTTGTTGTCCTAGTGATACAGATTTTGTTACTTCCGAACCAACGGCACGCTCTTTTACATCATTAATAAATGTTTTTACAACCGGAAGGGCAACATCAGCTTCTAGTAAAGCAATGCGTATTTCACCCATAGCCGTTTCAACATCACTAGCATTTAGTAAACCACGACCTTTCAATTTTTCAAATACACCGCCTAAGCGAGTTTGTAAAATATCAAACAATAGACATCCTCCTATTTCCTTCAAACACTTATCACGCATAACTTACACTTATCACGCATAACTTACTGCGAAATAAAATAAACAAATCCAGTGTACGAGACTCGTAGACTAGCTGGCTCCTTAGAGCATTCCCCCAACCGATAAAAGAGATATATTTCTTTATGATTCTCACAAATCGATTTTGAATCTGTTAAATGATTCCATAAACTAAAACTATGTGTATACAAAATACCACGAAAAGTCAAGCATTTACTATTATTCTACTAAATATAAAATTAAGCATTAAAATATTTAGCCAAGTAACAATCGTACACAAAATAATTAGTAATCATAAAAAATATTCACAACGATTAAAGTTTTAAATTTTCATAAAAATAAATACATTTTTAGTTGTATTTATTAAAAGGAACAAATACAGTTCATATATGGGATATATTACCTTTAATTCAGACTACAAAATCATAAACATTAACCATACTATTTTATACACAATAAAATTATAATTTACATCTTACATAAAAAATTTAATCTATTAATTAATTTAATTATTATTTACAGATTAAGGATATACAACTTATTTACAGATTAAGGATATACAACTTATGATTTATAAATTAAAAATAATGTTATTTACTTAGAAAAAAGACTATCCCTTGACAACTCTAAATACTAACGAATTACCAAATTCCTGTATTGTTTCTAACTTGTGCCCTGAAATATCGCAAAAATGAGGAATATCTTTCTTACTTCCCATATCCGTTGCAATTATAACCAATACATCACCAATAGATAGACTCTCCATAGCACGCCTAGCTTTTAATACAGGTATGGGACATAATTTCCCAGTTGTATCTAATGTAACTTCTTTCATTCATCAATCCCAAAATAAAGTTTAATTGTTAATATAAATATTGTACAGTTAATTTATAAATACTTCAACCATTGCTCATTAATTAACACCTTAAATAACATATCATCTATTCAATAATACTTTAGTAGAATAACTAAATAGTTCAAATTTAAATATACACAGTGTAAGTTTTATATTATATTTTATGTTAAAAGTTAATCAAGGAATGCTTATGCAAATTTACCTTCCAATTACTGAAATGGCTATAAACATATTTTATCTTATTGCACTTGGCGGTGGAGTAGGTTTTCTGTCTGGTCTTCTTGGTGTTTCAGGAGGTTTTTTATTAACACCTATACTAATATTATTTAGCATTCCATCAAGCATTGCCGTGGCAAGCCAATCTGCAGGTGTTATAGCAACATCAACAACTGGTGTTATGGAACACATTCGCCGTGACAACATTGATTTTAAAATGGCATGGGTAGTATTATTTGGTGGAATAATAGGTTCAAGTTCAGGAATATGGATTTTTACAATATTGAAAGACATTGGACAGCTGGATATTACAATTAAAATAGCATACATATTATTCCTTAGCTTAGTTGGGTGGTTGATGGTGTGGGAAGTGGCTCGTTCTAAATGGCTTAGCTATACTCACAGACAGACTCGTAAAAAATTACATGAACACAACTGGGTACACGGATTACCGTTCAGAACTAAGTTCAAAAAATCCCGTCTATATATAAGCATATTACTGCCTATTTTAATTGGATACTTTGTTGGATTTTTATCTGCACTTATGGGTGTCGGCGGTGGATTTATAATGGTTCCAGCTATGATTTATCTATTAGGAATGCATACTTCTGTAGTAGTAGGAACAACATTGTTTCAAGGAATATTCGTTGCTATTAACTCTACTTTTTGGCAAGCATCAATAAATCATACTGTAGATGCTGTTCTTGCATTTATCCTTATTATTGGTGGCGTAATTGGTGCTAAATTTGGTGCTAAAATCTCAACAAAATTCCAGGCTAGCCAATTGCGATTTATCCTTGCAACAATTGTATTAAGCGTTGCAACAAAACTTATGTTTGATTTAATGATAACCCCTAGTGAACTGTACACTATCTCTTCACCAAGAGGTGCTTGGTAATGAAATCAATAAAAAATATTATAGCAATATTTGTTTTATCAATAATATTTTCTGTAATATCAGCGAATGCTAACTACAATGAAAAAGAAAGTATTAATATAAGTACAGATTTATTTTATGTTCCTGTTTCAACAAACTTTAATGGTAATACATTAAAAGTGTATGGAGCAACAAACATAACTGGCAATATTATAATTTTTATAAATGGTGCCAAAACAAAATATACTATAAACAAAAGAACTAATACTAACGGATTCTGGCTTGATAAAGTTATTGCAGTAGTAGAAAATACAACAGGATACTATACAATAGCCAGTATGTATAAATTAGACTTTCATAATTTTAAAAACAGTGTTTTTGATATAGGTTCCATAAACATAGAACATGACATAACATACAAAGATCCTAGTATTGATGATGCTGTATTATGGAGTAACATTAATCGCCTTAATCGCAACATAAAACATTACACATACCAACCACAAGGAGTCAAAAGAATAGGTAAATACCTATTTGAAGCGACATTTGAAATGCCTAGCGATGTCCCTGTTGGCATATACAATATTAAAGCAATGGCTAATCCAATAGGGACAAATCAACTAAAAGGTATTGCACAAACGTCTGTATATATTGGGCGCGATGGCTTAACAAAAATAATTTATCGTTCAGCTCGTGATTTTCCATTTCTGTATGGGATTATAGTTATAATACTTAGCTTGTCAATTGGGCTATTCGTTGGGTATAAAAAACTCTAGTAACATTATAAAGGAATTAATAATACGAGCATAATTACATAGTATTAATTATTTTGCACAACATTTGCACTTTTCATCTTTAGTTGTATTTATTGTTCTAAATGTCATATCAAAACTGTCTACTAATAATAATTTATTTACTAACGTTGTGCCAATTCCTAATATTAATTTCAATACTTCCGTTGCCTGCAATGTACCAAGAACACCTGCCGTAGCACCAAGAACACCAATTGATTGACAAGTTTCTACACTTCCCGTATCTGGTATTGTTGGGAACACACATGCATAACACGCACTGCACACATTAGGGTCAACACATAAAATTTGCCCTTCAAAGCGGTTTAACGCCCCACTAACTAGTGGAATTTTTAAATACCAAGCTGTTTGATTAATAATATACCTTGTTGCAAAATTATCTGAACCATCAACAATAATATCGTAACCATTAAATATATCTTTTGCCGTACTATCGTTTAATCTGGTACGATAAGTATTAACCACCACATCTTTATTAAGCACAAAAATTTTTTCTTCTGCTGATTTGACCTTTGGACGATCAATGTCATCTATATTGTGTATTATTTGACGCTGTAGGTTACTATCATCAACCGTATCAAAATCAATAACACCAAGAGTACCAACGCCAGCACTAGCCAAATATAACAACACGGGCGATCCAAGACCACCTGCACCAATCACAAGAACTTTTGCATTTAAAAGCTTTTCCTGCCCAGCACGCCCTACGCCATCAAGAACTATATGTCGGGCATATCGCTTAACTTGACTATCTGTTAAACTAGACATTAAAGACCTTCAAATAGCGCTGTTGATTGATAACGCTCAGCAGATGACGCACCAATTACAACAATTTTTTTACCAGCCATTTCAGGACGGCTAGCGACTTCTATCGCAGCAGCAATTGTTGCACCAGAAGATATACCAACTGGAATACCTTCTAGCTGTGCCACTGTCCTAGAAATTTCAAATGATGTTTCATTGGCAATTTGAATAACTTCGTCAACAACATCAGCGTTATAATTTTTTGGAACAAATCCTGCACCGATACCTTGAATTTTATGCGGTCCAGGGCTACCGCCTGATAAAATTGGACTATCTTCTGGTTCAACCGCTATAATTTTAACATTAGGGTTACTTGCCTTTAAAACCTTGCCAACACCATGAATTGTTCCACCTGTTCCAACACCTGAAATAAACACATCAACATCGCCATTTGTATCAGTTAATATTTCCTGTGCAGTAGTTTTTTCATGCACAGCAGGATTTGCAGGATTATCAAATTGTCCTAATTGTATAAAATTTTCTTGTTTTGCAAGTTCAGTAGCCTTCTCAATAGCACCGTTCATACCTTTGTCAGCAGGTGTTAATTCTAAATTAGCACCTAAAAATTTTAATATTTTACGACGTTCTATTGACATTGATTCAGGCATTACCAATGTGATATCAAACCCCTTTGATCGCGCCACAAAGGCCAATGCAATACCTGTATTACCAGATGTTGGTTCCACAAAATGTGTAACGCCTGCTTTTGCTCCATCTTTTTCCGCTGATTCAATCATTGCTAAACCAATACGGTCTTTAACACTAGAAAGAGGATTGAAAAATTCCATCTTTAATAAAATATCGCCGGCAAAACCTTTATCCTTTTTTAAACGACTTAACTTAACAATAGGAGTATTACCTATAGTTTCTGATATACTTTCATATACTTTATTATGTGACATTTACTTTCCTCCAATAATTAAATTCATTATATTGTGAAGTTTGATGTTTCTTGATTTAAACCAATCAAACCTTCTTTTTTAGCATCATCACACAGATCCTGCAGTGATACATTAGCTAACTTTTTCATGTTATCTTTATACATTCCTTGCCATAATGGTCGTAAAATCTTTCTCGATAAATCAGAACCTTTATCCAATTCCCAAGTCTGCAAAGAATTCTCAAGCTCATCAACTACACCAACAATTTCAGCCAACAAAATCTTACGACGCTCACGCGAAAGGTGATAACCACCCTTTGGTCCACGAGTTCCTTTTAACACCCCTGTTTTTACCAAGCTTTGCAATACTTTTTCCAAATATCTCTTTGGAATATCGTGTCTAAGAGCGATATCCTTACTCTGTACTGGGTCAGTCGACATGTGATAAGCAATATCTAATACAGCCTCAATAGCAAACATCATTTTTTTACTTAACTTTAAAGCCATAATATACTTCTTTCTATTAATTTTTAACGCCAGTTGAACCAAAACCACCTGCACCACGCACAGTACCTTCTAGCTCATCAACTTCATCCCATTCAATTTGCCATGCAGGTGCAAGTACAGCTTGGGCAATTCGCATACCTCGGCTTACAGTGAAATTTTCGCCAGAATGATTAATTAAAATAACACCAATTTCTCCACGATAATCCGCATCAATAGTTCCTGGCGTATTTACAATAGAAATACCGTTTTTATATGCCAATCCTGAACGAGGTCTAATCTGAACTTCGTATTTAGACGGCAATGCAAAACAAAGCCCTGTTGGAATAAGTTGTCTTTCACCAGATTTAATAATAATATCACCATCAATAGCAGCTAACAAATCCATACCCGCAGAGTCTTCTGTTGCATAGAAAGGTAATTCTAAATCTTTTCCATGTGGTAATTTTTTTACAGCTACTTTAACTTTTGTCATATTATAAATCCTTTTATTTTTGTTAATCGCTTATTTGTTAATAAGCTTATTATTTAGACATACTTTTTAGTTAAAGTCAACAAACAACACTCACTTTGTGTTAATTTATATGCAATTTAAATAAATTTTATATATATTAAGCTAATTTAAAATCTTTAAGAATTATTTTTTTCTATAATTTCAGCCAACAAAATTTCAATACGACCACCAATGCCACGATTTACACGCATCCATTCCTCCATTGTATCTGCTATCAATAACCACATATTTTCATTAGGGGCAATTATTCTACCAACACCTTCGGCAACTACTATCGTTTTTTGTAATAATAACAATTCAGGACGAGTTTTCATTTGAAACTTAGCTGTAATTTTAAATAAATTATGCAACAAAGTCCCCATTGACACATCATGCCAATCACCTTTGCCCATAACATGATTATCAACATTTCCAATTGCATCTGCAAAATCTTCAATACTGTACGTTGACGGTATATACCCTGCGTTAAAATGAACTTGAGCAACTTTATAATATTCTTTTTTTACAATATAATACATTACATCAGCAACATATATACGAGTCTGCTTCGTAAGATTACCCATAATCCCAAAGTCAACTGGCATTAAAGTACCGTCTTTTGTCACAAACATATTACCTGGGTGCATATCTGCGTGAAAGAAACCATCCCTAAAAACTTGTAAGAAAAATACTCTTGCTGAATTAGCTAAAATATCTTTTACTGACAGCCCCCACTTTTTTATTGTTTCAATATCATCAATTCGCACACCATTAATCCAAGCGGTAGTTAGTACATTTTCACAAGTAAATTGACTATATACCTTAGGAACTACAAAAGTATCATTATCAATGAAATTTTCAGATAGTTTTTTAGCATTAAGAGCTTCTTTATTAAGATCTAATTCTTCCAAAACCCATTTATGCATTTCCCTTACTACTGCAGTTAATTGTAAGCGTTTAGTTTTTGGCTGTAAAAATTCTATAACTAATACAATTTTATAAAAAACTGCAATATCCTGTAGAAATATTTTTTTAATATTTGGGCGTAATACCTTAACAGCAACATTTTCCCCACTGTGCAAAGTTGCCTTATGCACCTGAGCAATACTGGCACTTCCAACTGGCTGTATAGTAAAGTCCTTAAACGCATCCGCAATATCTAACCCAAATGATTGCTTGAAAGATGACTTTACCTTATTAAACGAGAATACAGGCATATTGTCTTGTAACTGCCTTAGAGCATTAGCGTAAATAACACCGACGACATCACTTCTAACTGCTAGACTTTGTCCTAGTTTAACAAAAGCAACACCACCCATTTTCAAACCATAAACCAGCCCCACCGCACGCAATTTGTTTGGAATGAATGGAAAAAACAAAACAAGACTCAAGAATATAGAAACAAAAAACAATCGCATAAATCGCAATAATATCATTTTAATAGTCCTTATGAGCTCATATTTATTAACTTTAATTATAGACGGTACCCAGAATGGATTGCCGCAATTCCACCAGTAAGATTAGTGTATGTAGTATTTTCAAATCCAGCATTATTCATTTTTTCAACAAGTTTTTCTTGTTTAGGAAATCTTCTAATTGATTCAACTAAATAAACATACGATGCTTCATCATCTGCAACAATTTTCCCAATTTTAGGTAATAATTTGAACGAATACTCATAATAAATTTTATCCAACACTGGAATAATAACCGTTGAAAATTCAAGACACATAAAGCGACCACCTGGCTTCAACACACGAAAGGCTTCTTTTAATGCAACATCAATTTCAGTTACATTACGCAAACCAAAAGCAATGGTATATGCGTCTACTGACTTATCAAGAATTGGTAAGCTTTGTGCATCTCCAACAACCCAATCAACACCTGGAATAATTCCATTATCCAATGCTCTGTCACGACCAACACGAACCATACCTTCCGTAAGATCGCACACCATAACATTTTCACCTCCATTTTCTAGAAATTTAAATGCTATATCCCCTGTACCACCAGCAACATCAAGTAGCGTCATATCAGCATTAGGCCTTAACATATCAATGAAAGTATTTTTCCATATTCTATGAACACCAGCAGACATTAGGTCATTCATAATATCATAATTGCGTGCGACTGATTCAAAGACACCCTGTACCAAAAACGATTTATCGCCTTTTTGCACATCTTTAAATCCAAAAGTAGATTTATTATAGTCTTTTTTTTTATTTGTCATTGTATAATACCTTAATTGTTTTATATTAATAAAAGAACAATACATTATGTAACTATATTATACAAGTATGTGGAAGTAGGTATACTATGCCAGAACTACCAGAAGTCGAAACCGTAATAACTGGACTTAAGCCTGTAATGCTAGAGAAAACAATTGACCATATTGAAACCCACCGTGATGGTTTGCGTTATCCTTTCCCAACTAATTTAGACAAAATCACTTCTAATGTGGAAATAATCGGAATGCAACGCCTATCTAAATATATACTTATTAGACTTGATAATGGCACCACATTAATTTCACATCTAGGTATGTCTGGTAAATATACTATACAGAATAAAGGTAATAACGACCCACTTCAAAAACACGACCATTTAATTATTCATATGAAATCAGGACAAAAAATAATTTATAATGACCCACGCCGTTTTGGTTTTATGATTAGCTGTAAAACTAGTGAAGAAAAAAATGAACGACACCTTTCTAAGCTTGGCATTGACCCAACGGGCAGTAAACTAACACCTGATTACTTACAAAACGCTTTCAAATCAAGTAGAACTGTTATTAAATCGGCTTTATTAAATCAAAGCATAATTGCAGGTCTTGGAAATATATATGTGTGCGAGGCATTATTTAGAAGCAAAATTAATCCTGAAACTGTTGTAAGTACTATTTCAACAAATAAAATAAAAACACTTAATGGACATATTAAAAATGTGATTAGCGAAGCAATTGAATCAGGAGGTTCATCATTAAAAAATTACCGTAATGCAGATGGTGCAATGGGTTACTTTCAACATACATTCGCCGTTTATGGCCGTGACGGCGACAGTTGTAATACATGTAAAACAGAAATCAAAAGAATAACTCAATCAGGTCGCAGTACTTTTTATTGCCCTAACTGTCAAAAGTAAGTATATTAAATCTATGAAAAATAAATTTACACAACTTATATATATACTTGCACTAATTAGCACTATTGCTTACGTTAAACCTGCCCTTGCAGTGGGTTTTGTAATTGCCGATATTCCTACAATGGATACAATGGCTGTTGGCGATTCCATTGTACTTGATTCAGCCCAAGGAAGAATTGTCCAAATACCAACTTCTGTATCTGCAAAAAGAATAGACATAATTAAATATTACAAATCAGTATTGCCTAATTTTGGATGGATTTATAAAGGGGAAACTAAATACCTACGCGATGACGAAGTATTAATTATATCAATTAGTGATACTGATAGTGATGGAACAACAGTTGAATTTACAATAACAACTCCGTAAATTTCATATAATTATCAAATAATAATTGACTCTACTAAAAATCTAGCGTAAAAGCTAGGGCAGTTTTCAAATTAAATAGCAAATGGAATTAATACTATGGCTAACATTAAATCAGCGCAAAAGCGTATTCGTCAAACAGAAGTTCGTACCGAACGCAACCGTGCTATACGCAGTCGTGTTCATACTTTCATCCGCAAACTGGAAGAAACTATCACTAGTGGTAACAAAACAGTTGCACAAGACACGTTTAAATCTACGATGTCTGAATTACACATTGCAGTAAAAAAAGGCGTAATGAAAAAAGGTACAGCTTCTCGTAAGATTTCTCATTTAAATACTCGCGTAAAATCTATGTAAACTTATCTTATAAATTTTTTAAGATTTATGAATACATTAAAAAAAATCACTTTTCGAAATGATTTTTTTATACCTGTAATATAAGTTAGTATACAGATACACTTATGCACTGTGACTTTTTGTCAGTATATACAAATATATATAATAATAAACAAACTTTACTCTATATAACTTTAAAATATACTTTTCATATAAGATATTTGTACATTATACATTTACATATAAACACCATCTATCACCCTTACGATATAAACCACTAATCGATATAAACCACTAATCTGATGAAATTATATAGAATATATAAAACAACTATAGGTAAAAAATCTCATCGACAAATAATTCTTTTTCTACACTCCTTGCTGTACATTAACTTTACATATAGATAAGTCAAAAACATAATATATTTTTATTTTTTAATAGATATTTTGACTAATTACACTGCCTAAAAATTAGTCATTTAAATTAGATTCAACATGATTCAACATATAGTATTCAAAATAATTTAAACCTACTAAAAGTAGGTGATTCTAAAATTATAAAAATAAATTCAATAGCAAAAAATATATTTTTCTTTTTTTTACACTAACATTAAAGATAAAAAAGGATTATATTTAATAAATCAAATTCAATACTAAATTGAAAAATATCGTTAAAAAAAATTACTAAATACTGGTAAAAAATAATTATTTAGGAAATAATTTATGTCAATCACTGTTTCATCGCCAATGCACGAACGCTGGAATCGTATCTTAGGTAGACTAAGATCTGAATTCGGTGACACTGCGTTTAAAAGTTGGCTAAAAGTGATTACCTTAGAAACATTTGAAAATAATATATTAACTATGTCTGTTCCAACTGAGTTTTTAGAAACTTGGGTTAAAGACCAATACTTAGACCACATCAATACTCTTTGGGAAAAAGAAGAAATTGGCGTTACTAATGTAGTTCTTGTTTGTAAGCCTATTACCCACTCTAATGATGAAAATGATACCCCTGTTGGTTCAGACACTCAAGAAGGTGCCAAAACTGACCCACGCTTCACATTCAATAGCTTTGCTGTAAACCAAACTAATCAGTTGGCATTTCAAGCAGCGAAAAAAGTATCTGAAGGTACGGCAATATTTAACCCACTATACATATGTGGTGGTGTTGGTCTTGGTAAAACTCACCTTTTACAAGCAATAACTAGTAACATGCAAAAAACATCTCCTAACAAGAAAGTACTTTATCTATCTGCTGAAAAATTTATGTATCTTTTTATAAATGCAATTCGCAATCAAGATATGATTATGTTTAAAGACGAACTTCGTTCACTTGATGTATTACTGGTGGATGACATTCAATTTATTTCTGGCAAAAAAAGTACCCAAGAAGAATTCTTCCACACCTTTAATGACTTAATTGACCGCGGTTGCCAAATTATCCTTAGCGGTAATGTTGCACCTGCGTTTTTAGAAAGTTTTGACGCGAGAATTATATCACGAATGAACTGGGGTATTGTAGCAGAAGTACAAAAAACTGATTACGATTTGCGTTGCCATATATTACAAACTAAATCACAAAGCATGGGATACAGTATGTCTCGCGAAATCATTAAATTTCTTGCAAGCAAAATCACATCTAATGTTCGTGAGTTAGAAGGTGCACTTAACCGTTTAATGGCATACTCATTATTAATGGAAGTTTCTGTTGATATTACTATGGTTCCGCAAATTCTGCACGATGTATTATCATCTAGCAATAAACAAATTACCGTTGAAGATATCCAAAAAAGAGTTGCTAATTACTTCAATATTAAATTTAGTGATATGCACTCACCTCGCCGTTCTCGTGATGTTGCACGCCCTCGTCAAATGGCAATTTACCTTGCAAAGCAATTAACTCAAATTAGCTTGCCTGAGATTGGGCGTAAATTTGGTGGGCGTGACCATACTACAATAATGTACGCTGTTAGCCGTATTGAGAAACTTATAGCTTCCGATTCTAGCCTTAGCAACGACTTAGCTACACTAAAAAGATCTTTTAATTAATACTAAATAGTTTTAAAACCCCAAATTGCACCATATTTATAACAAGGTATAAAAAAAACATACTAAATCTAGTATTTATTTTGCATAATCAACACTATTTAAGTATAATCCCATAACAATAAAAACATAATCATGGTAGGATAAATAAAATGAAATTAAGTATTGAAAAAAATGATTTTTTAAACGCGTTAGGTAATGTTCAATCAGTTGTTGAGCGTCGCAATACTATTGAAATTTTAGCAAATGTGATGTTAGATGCTAAAGCAGGGTCTTTATCATTAACTGGTACAGACATGGATATCACTATCATAGATTCAGCGACAGCACAAATAACAACAGAAGGTACTGTAACAACACCTGTTGGTCCTTTATTTGATGTCGTTCGTAAATTACCAGAAGGTGCACAAATTGAACTAGAAGTAAGTAGTAAAAAATTATTAATTTCAGCTGGTCGTTCAAAATTCAACTTACCAACGTTATCAACTGATGCATTTCCAGTTATGACTGGTGGCGATATGCCATACAACTTTGTAATTGGTGCTAATGAATTATCTGATTTGATTGAACATACTCGTTTCGCAATATCAACAGAAGAAACACGCTATTACCTTAATGGTATATACTTCCATGAAACTGACGGTTTATTTCGTGCTGTTGCAACAGATGGTCACCGTCTTGCAAAAGCAGATATAACAGCACCGGAAGGATCAAAAGGTATGCCTGGTGTAATCGTTCCACGCAAAACCATATCTGAACTACACAAATTATTAGAACAAACCGACAGTGATGTAACAATAACACTTTCTGATACTAAAATTAAATTTAGCATTAATTCCGCAGTTCTTACAAGTAAGCTTGTTGATGGTACATTCCCTGATTATAAACGAGTGATCCCACAAGGTCATCCTGAAACGTTCAGTGTTCTTTGCTCTACTTTTTCACAAGCCGTTGATCGTGTAGCAACTTTATCAGACGGTAAAATGCGTCCAATTAAAGTCAACATTGAAAATGGTGTTCTTTGTTTGACAGCTAACCACCCAGAATTTGGGACTGCATCTGATGAAATGGAAGTTTCTTATTCAGGTTCAACATTAGAAATTGGTTTTAATGCTCGTTACTTAATGGATATTGCTGGACAAATTAAAGATGGCGAAGCTATTTTCGAAGTAAAAGACGGTGCAAGCCCATCAATTATCAAAAACAAAGATGACGACAGTGTATTATATGTACTAATGCCAATGCGTGTTTAATCTTTAATTATTAATTATATATTTAAATGGGTGGAATTTTATGACTGACACAGTTGATAATTCCGCACCTTTTTGTTTGTGGCACGCCGACTAGTTTAATAAATTATATTGCTTTTACCTCATTTTATTACCGCTCGGTAATATTTCAAAGATTATATTACTCGTTACGGCACAATGAGAATATTCGGAATTTCTGAATTTCCTATCCACCACCATTCTATTGATTACTGATAATTAATTCTGTCACTTACTTTAGCTTGACTTGGCCCGCGATATATTTAGTCTCCACCTCTTCAAAGTCAAAGCCAGTAAAAATAGCCCTAATTTCAGACGTGTTATTGATTAATAGCAGGAATTTACCCTTTATCGCTCACAGTAAGTCCTCCATATACGTGTATGTGAGGGGTGAGGATATTTGTCAAACTCTTTAAATGGCTGTATCCTTTTGTGGTATTTACTTTCGTGGCTTTTTAAGAGAAAAGATGTTTGTCAAACTTTGTCCAAAAATAGGTCAAAAATGGTACTTTGTTTGTCAAACATAAGTCAATAGTGGTACTTTGGGCGGTTGTAAATGCAGCTAGTGGACATTTTGGTGCCCCCCCCCGTTATCTGGACGTTAGAGAGCGGTTAAATGGTTGCTGATTGACGATTAAATCTCCATAAAATCATTAAAACAGTAATAATACCAACTTTTTAAAAAAACAAACAAAATGACTTTTTTTGTTAAAAAATCTTCAATTACGACTTTTTAAAAAGTTACACAAGCTTGTTATTTAAATTCAGTATTTTCTAAAAAATTGTATAAATGAAAATAACCTTACACCTAATATATATTAAAATTAGTCTCTCAAAATAATGTGTTTACCTATATTTTCCAACCTCATTTTAATGTCTTTGTTATCAATATGATTTAACATATCATTTAATTTCTTAAAATCAGTGTTAGGTCTTGATTTTTTTGTCGTCTTTACAATGTCAACCGACGGTGTGAAATTATGATTTAATTTAATACTAGTAACAGCCCTATACCATAAATAACTGTTTACCTTTTCAACAATGCTATTCCAGTACGGCGGATCGAGGTAAAACAACATGTCTTCATGATATATCGCCGAATGAATTCACAAAAATCTAGACTTTCAATAGTTACAGACGACAGCCGATCTGCCAATACGTCAATATCTTTGATGATGTAACTGTATTAAACCGACTATGGCGTATTTTTACTACACCATAACACTTTTAATTCACTATTCCGCCAAAGCATAATTTTTATAGATAGCAAAACCGCACTGCACGATCTATATCGGTCAGAGTATGTGGTGGAATGTCCCAAAACAATTTGAATCCCCCCCCCCCCCCCCCACCCACGAACGGCTCTCCTCTGCGCGTAGGAATTTTCTGCTGTATAGAGATTGTGATCGCCCTATTATGTGCTTGGCTAGTCCAGACTTACCCCTATTTGACTCTATTCAAGAACTGAATCCTCAAGTTTGGTATATAGGTACAAAATCAACAAATTTCAAAGCAGTTTCAAGCACTTCATCGTATCTGATAACAATCTTTCTCCGTGCATATAAAGTTTCTTTCTAATAAGACCTTTTTTTCTCTTTTCTGTCACTTTTTTTTAGATTGAAAGACTGAAATATGCTATACTTTTATTAATAATAAAAGTCCATGAAAACATCACTAAAAAACTACTTGAATAAGGAAAATGAATAATGTCTGATATGGAAAATACCCCTGCAAATGGCGCTGATTACGGTGCTGATTCCATTAAAGTTTTAAAAGGACTTGAAGCTGTTCGTAAACGCCCAGGAATGTATATTGGTGACACAGATGATGGCTCTGGCTTACATCATATGGTTTACGAAGTTGTGGATAACGCAATTGACGAAGCATTAGCAGGACATTGTGATCTTGTAACCGTAACTGTCAACGCTGATGATTCTTGTACTGTTACAGATAACGGTCGTGGCATACCAACTGACATTCACAAAATGGAAGGCGTTTCCGCTGCAGAAGTAATTATGACACAACTGCACGCAGGTGGTAAATTCGACCAAAATTCATATAAAATATCAGGGGGATTACATGGTGTAGGGGTATCAGTTGTAAACGCCTTGTCTACTAGTTTAAACCTTACTATTCGTCGCAATGGTAAAGTACATAGTATCGATTTTTCTCACGGGGAAGCAACTAACTCACTTACTGTTATAGGCGATTGTGGTAAAGAAAAAGGCACAGAAGTTACCTTTATGCCTAGCCATGAAACATTCACAATGACTGAATTTAAATTTTCTACATTAGAATATCGCTTGCGTGAATTAGCATTTTTAAACTCTGGTGTGCATATCATATTAACAGATAAGCGTGACAGTGAAGAAACAAAAGTTAATTTACATTATGACGGTGGTGTAAAAGCATTCGTTGAATATTTAGATCGTTCTAAAACATCTATGCTAGAAGAACCAGTTAGTATGATTGGCGAAAAAGATGGCATTACAGTTGAACTTGCAATGCAATGGAATGACAGCTATCACGAAAATACTATCTGTTTTACAAATAATATTCCACAGCGTGATGGTGGAACTCACTTAGCAGGTTTCCGTGGTGCATTAACACGCCAAGTAAATAATTACGCAGTATCATCTGGCTTATCAAAAAAAGATAAAGTAAATCTTGATGGTGGCGATATCCGTGAAGGATTATCGTGTGTACTATCTGTTAAAGTTCCTGACCCTAAATTTTCTAGCCAAACAAAAGATAAGCTTATTTCAAGTGAAGTTCGTCCAGTTGTCGAATCTATTGTTAATGAAAAGCTTAATGAATGGTTAGAAGAACATCCTTCTCAAGCTCGCAAAATCGTACAAAAAGTTGTTGAAGCATCTATGGCTAGGGAAGCGGCAAGAAAAGCTCGTGATCTTACACGTCGTAAAGGAGCACTTGATATTGCATCTCTTCCAGGTAAGTTAGCAGATTGCCAAGAAAAAGACCCTAAAAAGTCCGAATTGTTCTTAGTCGAAGGGGACTCAGCCGGCGGTTCTGCAAAGCAAGGTCGCCACAGACACAATCAAGCAATTCTACCACTAAAAGGTAAAATTCTTAATGTTGAGAGAGCTAGATTTGATAAAATGCTCTCAAGTCAAGAAATTGGTACACTAGTAACAGCATTGGGAACTGGTATTGGACGAGACGATTTCAATATTGAAAAAGCTCGCTATCATAAAATTATAATTATGACCGATGCCGATGTTGATGGTGCACACATTCGTACGCTACTATTAACATTCTTCTATCGTCAAATGCCTGAAATCATTGAAAAAGGTTATTTATATATTGCCCAACCACCACTATATCAAGTTAAGCGTGGGGAAAGGTCTCTATACCTTAAAGATGACCAAGCTATGGAAGATTACTTAGTTGATAACTTAATTAATACATCTATATTAAATACTTCATCTGGTTCTCGTTCTGGTGAAGACCTTCGTAGTGTTGCTAGTTCTGCAAGAACAGCGACTAAGCACATAATTAATATTGCCCGTTCAACTGGCAATCAAGTTGCTGTGGAACAAATCGCGATTGCTGGTGGATTTGCCCCTGAATTGTTAGATGATATGGTTAAATTGAAAGAAAAAGGTGACGAAATTGCCAAAAGACTTGATAATTTAGCCGACCATTTATCTAAGGGTTGGACTGCACAAACAGATGAAGATGGTTATACTTTCAATCGTATATTACGTGGTGTTCCAGAAGTTGTACGCATTCCAAGACGCGTGCTTGAAAGTGGCGACGCATTAAGACTGAACAAAATGCTAACTGAACTGCAAGAAAATTTTGCAACAACAAGTTCATTGGTAATTAAAGAAGTTGAATTTTCTATCACAGGTGCAATTGATTTAATTGATTTAATTAACGAACAAGGTAAAAAAGGATTGTCAGTACAGCGTTATAAAGGACTGGGTGAAATGAACCCTGAACAATTATGGGAAACTACCCTTGATCCAAATGTAAGAACGCTACTTCGTGTTGAAGTTAACCAAATAGAAGAAGCAAACACAATATTTGAAACTCTTATGGGGGATGTAGTAGAACCACGCCGTGAGTTCATTCAAAAAAATGCGTTAAATGTATCAAATCTTGATGTTTAATATATAAATAATAATCCCGCTTTAAAAGCTGGGTTATTTTTTCTATATGTTGAGGGTAGGATATTTATCCAGATCTCATGCCCTGATGGAGAAAAAATTTTACCAAGATATCTCTACGTTAACCATCCTAGTAACTGCCTTAGTACTTATTCATTAGCTTCCTATGTATATAAGATATAAGTACAACTACCAAAGATAATAACATTACAATATATCCCCAATAGAGTGGTAATAGAACTAACCACCAGTCCCACGATATTATACCATTCAGTTTTAAGTATATAAATATAAGTCCTAATAAATTCATTTTAATATTACCCTTACTTTGTCTAATTCATTATATTTTTTAATCATAAAATTTAATTGTCGTTGGCTTTACACAACATCTTTTAATGCCCTTTGCCATAATTTTTACATTCTTATTGTTCATAGCTGTTAAAGTTAATGCCACTTTGTTTGTTTCTTGTCTTGCGTCTATAATCTTATTTAATAAAGAGGATAAAATGCGACTGCGATAATTACAATTGAGCTGTAATATTGGTATTTATTCAAGTCCTGTTTTAATTGATTAACAGATACAACTTTCCAATAACTAACCTCTAAAAAGTGTTTTGTGCATAAGAATTGTTAATCATTACAAATAGTAAGCTTGTTGCCAGAAGTAGTCGTTTTATATATTTTTTCATAGGGTTTATACTTTCTCTAATGTTTTTTATTGTTTATATTAATTTTAGGATCAATCATATTTTCAGGTTTTATCCATTTATCAAATTGCTCTGTTGTTAGAAGTCCTAATTCGACTGACTTAGATTTGTTTGATTTAAAATCAGCTAAGCTTACAATATATCCGATTTCAGCTGACATTTAGATATCCTTATACTTAAGACAGTATTTAATAAAAATCATTCAAATAATGGAGGTTGCATATTTTTTATATCATTGAAATTAGATTCTTTAAATATTGGTATTAACGGTTCTCCTTTTGCTATCTTTTCTTTGACTTCCAATATCGTCTTCTGCATAGCAATAAATCTCTTTGGTTTTGCTGGGTGAGAAGTATCTTTTTGCAAATTATCAGGATTGCTTTCTAATAATGCCATACGACGCCAAGTACCCGAAATACTGTCTATATTATAGCCTGCCCTTGCAAGTAAATATATAGACAAATAATCTGCCTCTGCCTCAAATTCAGGAGAATATACCTTTGATAACTGTCCGCCTAAGTTCATAACATCTCGCGTACCACTACTATCTACTTTCCAGCCCAGTGAAAATGAAAGGGCTAGTCCCAATAATTTACCTACCGCCATATTATTATTACTTCTTCGCATATGTGCCATCATATTATGCGCAATTTCATGACTTAATACACTAATAACATATTCATCTTTTTGAAGAAAATCCATCAAACTAGGAAACATATGAACTTCATTGCCTGTTGCGTATGCATTATATAATTTTTTTCTTTCCGTAATTGTTATCATTGCGCAAGTATCTTGACCACGCAAAATAACTTTTTTATTATGCTTTGTATTAGAATTATAAACCGTCATTGTATTACTAGGGTTTGTAAATATATCCATATACATTTTATATATATCGGCTGAACGAGAATCTTTACCATTAAACTTAATGATTAAATCACCTTTTTTAACACCAGCTGTTTCAGCCAAATGTGATCTAGTAACGCCATAAACTTGTGGATAACCGTCTAAATTTTGTGGTAATTTATTAACATTTATAGTTTGATCTTGAGAAAACTGTAATCCAGCGCTATTCATTTTATATTTACAAAAATCTACTGAAGATTTTAAAATTCTATCTGTGTGTTCTGAAAAAAAGGCATCATACTCATAAAAAGAACTAAATCTTTTTCTAGTAGCACGAGAACCTTTATATTTCTTTTTATATGCATTAAGTAATACTGTTTGTTTAGCAAGTTCTTTTTTAAATTCTGTATTTTTAATTTCTGGGTTTTTAAGTACTGATCCGCAACCTGATATGGCAATAACGATTGCCAACAATATAATTTTTCTCATCTTAATATCTCTTCTCATATTAATGTTTCAATTATTTTTTTTACTGAACCCAAATCAGCATCTATTATATCAAGATTTTTAAGTTCATCACTGTTCAACCACGACATTTTTTGTTGTTCTTTCATAGTTAAAAGACCTGACCAATCATAACATATAAACACCACCATGTTCAAATTAAAGTCTTCGTAACTGTGCTCTACAGTATCAAACTTACTTAACTTTAAATAATTTATTTCTATGCCTAATTCTTCTTTTAGCTCACGAAACAATGCTTCTTTTTCTGTTTCACCAACTTCAATCTTACCACCAGGAAATTCCCACTGACCAGCCATAGATTTTCCAGCTGGTCGATTGGTCATAAGTATTTGGTTATGGTTATTTATTAAGATACCTGCAGAGACATAAACTGTTTTCAAGAATTAGCTCCTGTAGTCAGCATTTATAAATATATATCTATGTGTTAAATCGCAAGTCCACACAACGGCAATACCGTTAGATATATTTATCAACATCAATATCAATATTATCACCTTGCAAATGCTTGATAACAGGTGTTTGGTTATAACCAATAACACCCTCACCATTTTCAGCAATAACAACACCACCTGAAGCAAGTGCTTTCTTAGAATAATCAACAGCTGAAAAATGAATTAAAGATCTTGTAAATACACCTGATACTGTTGCACCACCACAAAGTCTAGCAATAAAATAGTCTAAACGACTTTGATATTTAAAACTATATTAGCAACACCTGAAATGACTGAAAGGTCAGGAAAATTTGCAGGGGCTAATGGTGAAATAGTATCTGTCATTATAACATCCAATAAATTAATATTTATTTTACTTCTTTGCCATTTTCATCATAAATAATTACTTCACTATCTTTAATCGCTTTATAAATTATCTTATGAAACTGTTTCTGGCTAATACGAGTTGTTAACAATTTTTTAACATCTTTAAATGCAGGAACTGGTTGAGCGCGACTGCCAGTACGCTTAATAACATGCCAACCAAATTGTGTTTTAACTGGTTTAGGTGCCAATTGATTATTCTTCAAAGAAAACACAACTTTATCAAATGCAGGCACCATTGCACCACGAGAAAACCAACTTAAATCACCACCATTTTTGGCACTTGGACCTGTTGATTCTGATTTAGCAAGAGCAATAAAGTCAGCTCCACTTTGAATGGCCTTAATTATTTTTTCAGCATTCTTACGAGATTTAACTAGAATATGACTCGCGCGAATTTGTTCATGCTTAACCAACTCTTTTTTCAATATTATATATTCTTTTTTTAATTCAGAAGTTCTGATTTTTTTAGGCATATGTTTCTCAAAATATAGATTTGTAAGAATGTCTCTTTTTGCTTTACGCATCGCTGATTCATATGAAATTGATTTATCAATATTATCATCTAATGCTTTTTTAGAAATTGCCATTTTTTCAATAATACCATTTCTAAGTAGTACGAATAAAGCATCTTGCCCTTGTGATTTTACTGCTTCATCAAGATTTAAAAATTCAGCATTCCAATCATATATATAAAAGACTTCACCATTAACTTTACCTAACGGAGATTTAGCTTTGAAATTAATGGTATCTTTTGCCACTGCCATTGATGAATTCATTAATATTGTTATTGCTAATATTTTTAATACACTTCTCATTTTATATTCCTTGTTTTATATTGTTAAATTATTTTTATGCTATTTAAATTTTTCCACAGCAATGTTTATACTTTTTACCCGAACCACAAGAACAACTTGAATTACGAGAAACACCAACCCCTAATGCTGGAGTTTTATCTTCTTGCTCTTCAATTTTCAAATGACTTAGATATTGTGTTGTAAGTGTTGAAGCCTGATGTAAAAAATCTTCATACAAAGTGTATGCTTCGGATTTATATTCATTAAGGGGATCTTTTTGACCATATGCGCGCAAACCTATACCTTGACGCAAGTGATCCATTTGATATAAATGTTCTTTCCACGCAGAATCAAGAATTTGCACCATAATGCTAACCGTTACTTCACGCATAGCAGTGTCATCAATTGACCTCATTTGTTGCATATGCTTATCAGTAAAATCTTTAATTCTAGAAAATATTATTTGGTCATCAACACCGTCTTCATTAATCCAATCTTCAATTGGAACATTTACAGCAAATAGCATTTGACAATCAACTTTTAATTTTTCTAAATCCCACTGATTAGGCAACGATTTTTCTGGTATAGCAGAACTGATAGTATATTCCAACATTTGATAACGAATTTCATTTGCAGTAGCAAAAACATCCGCATCAGTCATATATTCTTTGCGTAATTTAAACATTGCATGGCGTTGTTCATTTGTAACATCGTCATATTTAATTAACTGTTTACGAATCTCAAAATTATGACCTTCTACTTTTTGTTGAGCTTTCTCTAATGCTCTACTAACCCAAGGATGAGTAATTGGCTCACCTCTTTCAAGACCCATTTTACGCAATAGACCATCAATTCTTTCTGAACCAAAAATGCGCATTAAATCATCTTCTAACGATAGAAAGAATTTAGTTTCACCGACATCGCCCTGACGACCAGAACGACCACGCAACTGATTATCAATACGTCGTGACTCGTGACGCTCAGTCCCTAATACAAACAAACCACCAACAGACAGTATTTTTTCACGCTCTTTATCTGTGGCATTTTCACCGCCCAATTTAATATCTGTACCACGACCAGCCATATTTGTTGCAATTGTTACCGCACCGCGTAAGCCTGCACCTAAGATAATATCAGCTTCTTTTTCGTGATTTTTAGCATTAAGCATATTGTGTTTAACGCCTGCTGAATCTAGTTTTGTAGAAAAATGTTCTGATTGTTCAATACTAGCTGTCCCAAGTAAAATAGGTTGACCCTTTTTTACACAGATTTTAACTTGTTCAACAACGGCGTCATCTCGTTCATCAGAAGTTCTAAATACATCGTCGTCATAATCAATACGACCTTCTTTAACATTAGTTGGAACTTCAATACATTTTAAATTATATATTTCTTCAAATTCTCCTGCCTCTGTCATAGCAGTTCCAGTCATGCCTGACAAAGTTCCATACATACGGAAATAATTTTGGAATGTAATCGATGCTAATGTTTGATTTTCCGCAGCAATTTCAACACCTTCTTTTGCTTCTATTGCTTGGTGAAGACCTTCACTATAACGACGACCTTTCATTTTACGACCAGAAAATTCATCAACAATAATTACTTCACCATTTTCAACAATATAATCCTTTTCAACATTAAATGCAAAAATTGCTTTAATTGATTGATTAATATGGTGTAACAATGAAATATTTTGATTATCATAAAGAGTCCCATCTTTTAACAATCCTTTTTCTTCTAGTATAACTTCAATTTCTACTAGGCCATCTTCTGTAAGGGTAGCATTTTTAGACTTTTCATCTATTTCAACAAATTTACTGTCTAAATTAACAATGATTTCATTTACAGTAATATAAAGATCTGAGGAGTCTTCTGCAGGGCCTGAAATAATCAATGGAGTCCTAGCTTCGTCAATCAATATTGAATCAACTTCATCAACAATTGCAAAGTTATGTCCACGCTGAACAATTTCATCTAACGATAATCGTAAGTTATCACGCAAGAAATCAAAACCCAATTCATTATTAGTTGCGTATGTAATATCACAAGCATATGCATCTTTGCGTTCATCATCGTTCATATTTGGAACAACTACACCAGTAGTTAAACCTAAGAATGAATAAACTTCCCCCATCCACTTAGCATCGCGATTAGCAAGATATTCATTTACAGTAACAACATGAACACCATTACCTGTAAGAGCATTAAGATATACAGGTGCTGTAGCAACAAGTGTTTTACCTTCACCAGTTCGCATTTCTGCAATGTTACCATTTTGTAAAATTACACCGCCCAGTAACTGTACATCGTAATGACGAAGACCGATAGATCGTTTAGAACCTTCACGAACGACAGCAAATGATTCTACTAATATGTCGTCAATAGTTTCACCATTAGATATTCTATCTTTAAATTCTTGTGTTTTTGCTCTTAAGTTAGCATCAGTTAATTTTGAAATTTCATCTTCTAATAAATTAATTGCATCTACGGTTTCCTGCAAGGCTTTTACCTCACGGTCATTAAATGAACCGAACATTGATCTTAACATAGATTTTATCATAATTTTTTCCAGAAAATAGTATCTGTGACATTCTAGTGAAAATGCATTAAATAGTCAATGTATTTATAGCTATTTTATCTGTATTTAAAGCAAATTAATCTTTTTTTGAACCAGGTGCCATTTTTAATTTCAAACCGTCCATTTCTTCTGTCAAAATTATCTGGCAAGATAGTCTAGAATTACCTTCCACTTCAAAAGCTTCGTCCAATCTATCAAGCTCTTCATCTGTTACTTTTGGCAACACATCAAGCCACTTTTTATCAACATATACATGACAAGTAGCACATGAACAACAACCACCACATTCAGCTTTAATTGGTAATTCCCAATCACGGATCACTTCCATCGCCCGCCAACCAGAAATAGCTTCTAATTTATGTTCTTTGCCATCAAAATCTATAACATTGATTTTCATTAAATTATAACCTTATAGAGATTGTGCATTACTAAGTGATGCGTAAACACCACCCTTAGCATTTAATGATTTATGAGTTCCTGATTCAACAACTTCTCCATTTTCAATAACATAAATAATATCTGAATCTTGAATAGTTGATAAACGGTGAGCAATAGTAATTGTAGTACGACCCTTTTTTAAAGCATTTAGAGATTTTTGAATAACCTCTTCACTTTTCGTATCAAGGGAAGAAGTTGCTTCATCAAGTAATAATATAGGGGCATTTTTTAAGAACGCCCTAGCAATTGCAATTCTTTGTCGCTGACCACCTGATAATTGTAGTCCACGTTCACCAACCATAGAGTCCAAACCATCTGTTGTATTTTTAACAAATTGCCACGCTGATGCTTTCTTTAGTGCATCAATAATTTCTTCATCACTAGAACCTAATTTACCAAGTTCAACATTATCCCTAATTGATACATTGAATAAAACAGTTTCTTGGCTAACCAAAGCAATATTATCGCGTAAGCTTTCTAAAGTTATATCTTTTATGTTTTTTCCGTCAATTTTAAGAGAACCTTTTTCAATATCATAAAATCGTGGTATCAAATTTAATATTGTTGACTTACCGCCCCCACTCTCACCAACAAAAGCAACTGATTCACCGGCACATATCTTAATATTAATTCCCGAAAGAACTTCTTTATCAGGATTGTAATTAAATGATACATCATCGAAATCAATTGAACCTTTTACCATTTCAATAGATTTTGATTTAGGAGTATCTTTTATTTCAGGTTCTCTATCAATTACTGAAAAAAAGCGTTTGCAAGATGCTGTACCTGAACGAAGTACTATATTTAAATTACTAAGTGACTTAATAGGGCGGTACGCTGTTGTCATTGCGATAAAAAATGCCATAAATTCACCTGTATTCAATTTACCACCTTGAACTAAAAAACCACCCCAAAACATCATTCCCGCAATGGCAATTGCTGTCATAATTTCCAATATCGGACTTGTCAAAGATGCTGTTCTTTGTCCGCGGTAATTTAATGAAAATGTTTTTTGT
The DNA here is from genome assembly GCA_034401795.1 of Chaetoderma sp. LZ-2023a. NCBI lineage: Eukaryota > Metazoa > Mollusca > Caudofoveata > Chaetodermatida > Chaetodermatidae > Chaetoderma > Chaetoderma sp. LZ-2023a. The sequence goes on from JAVVLW010000018.1 coordinate 4,173,262, forward strand.
AAAGTTTTGCCAACACTACTATAGGCAAAATTAAATAAGTTATATGCCTTTATTTCTCGAGCACCTTTTAAAGTATCATCAATTATAGATATCATTTTTCCAGATTCTTCGAACAAATCAATATATATATTTTCTATTTTCTTACCAATTTTTAGCACTGAGTACAACATTAACGGTAAAAATATAAATGACAAAAGTGTCATTTCATAACTATTGTAGAACATAACACCAAACAAAAATATTGTCATGAATGTATCTCTAATAATACCAACTAAAAACACCGTTAGCAAAGCACTTATATTACCAATATCAACACTAAATTTTGATAAATGTCTTGCTGTTCCTTCACCTTCTAGATACTTAGTATCAAAATTAAGAAGAGATTTATACATCTCCAATTTTAATTCATTTACCACTAACAAAGAGGTTCGTTGCATAAAAATATTTTGAATATATAAAGCTACTGCTTTAATGATACCTATTACAAAGAAAGTCCCAGCGACTAAATAAACAACATACATTTCCGTACCACCAAGAACATCATTTACCATTGGTTTAATTAATTGAATTTGCAGTGCTGTTATTCCAGAAAGAATAATCATACAAATAAATGCTATGATTATACGACCACGGTGTTTTGATACATATTTACGCCATAAGCGTGTCATTAAATACGTAGTTGAATAATTATACAAAATTTTATTCATTTTCTGGCAAACGCTCTTTTGCCATTTCTAACCAATAAGATATGCCAATTGGAATCAAATTATCATTAAAATCAAACCCTGTATTATGCAAAGGCTTGCTATCACCATTTCCCAACCAAAGATAATTACCAGATATTTTTTCTAATATATAAGAAAAATCCTCCCCGCCCATACAAGGCTGTATTGTTGTATCAACATTTTCTTCACCTAGCAATTCATTAATTACTGATATTGCATTATCAGTTGCCCCAACATCATTAATTGTTGCTGGATACCCACGATTATATTTACAATCTCCTTTAACAGCATAAGCAATTGAAAAACCTTCAACCATTTTCTCTATACGACTCTCCAACAAATCACGTGTTGCAGGCAAGAATGTTCTTACTGTTCCTTCTATAGAAATATCATCAGGAATAATGTTATCTGCTGAACCTGCATTTACAATAGTAACTGATAAAACAGCCTTGTCAACAGGGTCTACATTGCGTGACACTAATGTCTGCAACGCAGTAATTAAACTAACCCCCGCAACAATAGGATCAGAAGCTAAACTTGGCATTGCGGCATGTCCACCACTGCCAGTAAGTTTAATAAAAAATGTATCCGTTGCTGCCATAACAGGGCCGCTTACAACCCCTGCCTTACCAACAGCAATACCAGGCCAATTATGGATAGCATAAATTTCTTCCATATGACATTTTTCTAATAAGCCGTCGTCAAGCATAATTTTTGCACCACCAGCGCCTTCTTCACCTGGTTGGAATATTAAATGAACTGTTCCATCAAATTCGCCAACTTCATTTAATGCCTTACAAGCACCAAGTAACATCGCAGTATGACCGTCGTGACCACAAGCGTGCATTTTACCTGCAGATTGTGATTTATGTTCAAAAGTATTTATTTCCTGTAACGCTAAAGCATCAAGTTCACATCGCATACCAATTGCACGATTACCAGCGCCCTTTTTAATTGTTGCAACAACACCTGTACCTGCCATTTCAGTATATGTAATACCCATTTTATCTAACTTAGACTTAATAAATAAAGAAGTATCATATTCATCCAAACTAAGTTCAGGATTAGTATGAATATGGTGACGCCAAGATTTTACTTCTTCAAAAATTTCTTTAGCATATGGGTGAATATTCATTGGATCACTTTCTGTATTTATCAATAATTATTTATACAATATCTTTACAAAAAAATAAAGTTTTTTTTACAACAAACCTATATTTTTAAACGAAAGTATATTTTCTTTGCCAACAACAATATGGTCATGCAAAGTTATTCCCAGCGTCAATCCTGCACTCTTCACAAGGTTTGTCATATCGATATCTGCCTGAGAAGGCGTTGAGTCACCACTTGGGTGGTTATGCACTAATATTATAGCTGTAGAGTTTAATTCTAAAGCTCGTTTAACAACCTCACGAGGATAGATGCTAGTCTGGTTAATAGTACCTCGTGATTGCTCTTCACCTGTAATAACACGATTTTTAACATCTAAGAATATCACTTTAAATTGCTCAACATCACTATGTGCCATATGTATTGTACAATATTCAATTAACTTATCCCAAGTGGCAAGTATATGACCTTTTGCCATTTCTGTTTTTGCAGCAAGTGATGCACTTTTATGTATTGTTTTTATAAATACCGCACTAGCAGACCCAATGCCTTCAACTTTTTTCAGCTCCTTAATATCAGCACCTAATACCCCAGCAACATTTTTAAAGCGCTTTATTAACATTTTTGAGATAGGCTTTACATCTTTACGGTCAATAACATAAGTTAGTAATAATTCTAAAATTTCATATTCTGGCATAGATGCACCAAAACCTTTTGCAAACCTTTCACGCAAGCGCTCACGATGCCCTGCATAATGTGATTTATCTTTTGTCATAAAATTGATTTGCCTTGTTTATATGGAGGATGGTCTAAGCCTTTTAATGATTCAGTAAATACTTTGTACCCACCATCAACAACCATTAATGTGTGTTCTGCTTGAGCGGAAAGAGACCTATCCCTAGTTACCGCAGTCCAACCATCATCAAGAATTTTAGCATCATATTTACCTAAGTTAATCATTGGCTCTATTGTAAATATCATACCTTTTTTAAGTTCATGACCTTCGCCAGAATTACCAAAATGAAAAATATTTGGTGTTTCATGAAAGTTTCGCCCAATACCATGACCAACAAAATCACGAACAACGGAACATCCCTGCTCTTCAACATATGATTGTATTGCGTGACCAATATCGCCAAAAGTATTTCCTGGCCTTACCATTTCAATACCACGCCATAATGATTCATAAGTAATTTGTGTTAAGCGTTTTGCTTTTACAGGGGCTTTCTTTTCATCAGCATAATACATACGACTAGTATCACCATGCCATCCATTTAAAATTACCGTAACATCAATGTTCATAACATCACTTGACTTTAGCACTCTTTTAAAACTAGGAATACCATGACAAATAACATGATTGATTGATATACATGTTGATTTTGGGTAGCCCTTATAATCAAGCGTAGCTGGAATAGCATTATGGTCTAGTATGTATTCGTGCATTAATTTATCAAGTTCACCTGTTGATACACCTGTTTTAACAAATGGGACTATGTAATCAAGTACACTAGCGGCAAGCTTGCCTGCTTCTGACATTCCATCAATTGCATCATCACCATAAATTCTTATATCTGATCCATCAAAATGTTCACTCATAATTGCACCTTTATTAAATTTAATTTTTATCTATTTCAACAGGCTTATTAACAACTATGCCTGTTTTATCTATTTTAACACTATAGGCTATTGCTTCTACGCCTATTTCTAATGCTTTAATAAAGGCTTCATAATATGCAATATCAATATCCTTAGCAACTTTAAATATATCACAGTCTTCACGATTTACTAAATACACCATTACACCACGGTGACCTTGTTCTACCATATCCGACAATTCTTTTAAATGCTTAGTACCCCTTGCAGTAACGCCATCAGGAAATTCCACTAATCCTTTTTCACGCGACATAGTTGCACTTTTAACTTCTACATAACAAGATGGTTGCATTACATTTTCTAATAACAAATCAATCCTAGAATTAACACCATATTTAACTTCACGTCGTAAGTTTTCATAGCCAGCAAGTTCCGTAATAGTACCGTCAAGAATTCCTTCTTCTACTATATAGTTTTGACGAGAAGTATTAATACCAACTAATCTAGTTTCAACATCAATCATTTCCCAACGCCAATCAAGTTTTGCTTTTGGATTAGAATTAGGTAATAAATAAACTGTACGTCCTTCTTCAACCAAACTAAGCATTGAACCAGAATTAGCACAATGAGCTGTTACAACTTCGCCATTAGCAAGTTCAACATCAACCAAAAACCTTTTGTAGCGCTTTATCAATTTACCAGTAATTAATTTCTCTTCAAACTTCATTTATATTGCTTCACTTTATATTTATTAATAACTTCTGTTAATTTTTCCAGTTGTAGATAACCACTGATTGATTGACCTTTACCATCCATATCAACAATAATATTAAATGGAGCGACATTTGCACCAACTGCTTCGCCTAGTTTCTTGTTTTTAACAATTCTATTAATAATTGATTTATCTTTAATGTCTTTTTTTAACTTAATCATATCGACACCTTGTTGTTGTGCAATTAAAAAAATAAGTTTTTTATTTAAGCTAAATTTATTTTGCATAAAGGCAGTATGTACATTGTTGTACAATCCCTGCCTTCGTGATGCAAGCGCAACTTTTGCCGCAAGCTCTGAAAATTCACCAAAAATAGGGTAATCAATAAATTTAACTGTAACTGTTTTATCAAGCTTAATAAGTTTTTTAACTTCATAAGAAAATTTCTTACAGTAACCACATTGATAATCCATAAATTCATATAAAGTAACTTCACCGTTAGTTGCCCCGATTGTCGGCAAATCAACATCTTTAATATATTTATAAAATTGAGAAACCATTATTCCAGATTGTATATCTTCTTGTTTTTTCTGCCACTTTTGTACAGCCATAACAATCAAATCAGGATTGTTATTAATCGTTTTCTTTACGGTATAATCAATATAACATTTTCCTGATACTGCAACTGCAACAATCACAACAAGTGATATTAGAATGATTTTAATTTTATTCATTTGCATTAACTTCCTATTTAAATAATTCTATAATATCATTAGCACGCTGATATTCCGCACTACCAACTTTTAATTTATTCTTTGCCTGCTTTGCAAGTTCAAAAGCACTAATTTCACCTTGCAAATAATATTCTTCCGCTCTAGCTAATAACCTTTTTCCCTCTAATCCCATCTTGCTATACAAACCGACCATAATTCGATACAAATACACTTCACTATTATCCAAATTTTTAGCACGAAAAAGTGCATACTCTGCCTCTTTTAACGATAATGCATCCCCTTTTTCAACTAATATACGCCCATATTCCATCCAAAACAATGGTTCTTTACGGTGTTTTTTCAGTATTTTTTTATATATACTAATTGCCTCATCTACTTGCCCATCTTTAAACAGTAATGTTGCATAACTGTCTAAATAATAAACATCTGATGGGTATATACTAAGTAAAGCATTCATTTCTTTTAAACCCTTTTCAGGAGTATGCGTAGAAATAGCACTCATAGCACGTGCATAACGAGCATTATCACTATTATCAGAAATAGGATATTTACCTAAGACAACATCTCTGTCTTGCGTGTAACCAAATAACTTTGCCTGCACACGCAAAAACATTGTTAGCCAAGATTTAGGATAAGATTTATTTTTATAAGGAGAATTTTCATATTCTTCCTCTGCTTTTTCCAATCGGTCACTCGTGGCTGGATGAGTTTGACCATATATTTGATTAGCGGAAATAAATCCTGTTTTCTCAAGTGATTTTTTCTGTATTTCAACATGACCAATTGGATTTAATCCTATATCACGGAACGCCTTAAATGCCATTGCATCAGCTGCTGCTTCTTGTGTTCGTACATATTTAAAGAAACTACGCTCTGATAGTTGCGAAGTTAATCCAATAGCACCAATAGCAACATCACGATTAGACGAAGCAATTCCGCCAAGGACAGCTAAGGCAAGACCAACTGCACCAAACTCACTAGATTTTTTATGATCTTGCCCTAACTTATCTAAGTGACCTGCTTTAATATGTGAAAGTTCATGTGCAGAAACTGACAAAAATTGACCAACATTATTAATTCTTAATAAAAATCCAGAATTATAATAAACATTTTTATCACCCATAACCATTGCATTAAATGCATCGTCAATAATAAGACGATATTTAATTGATTTAGGTTTAAATTTAAAAATTTTCTGTAATTTACTATTCAAAATAGTAAACGCACGCTCTGTCTCAGCATCGCGAACAACACCACCTGCAAAAGATAGCTTTGTGAAAACTAATGTTGTCATTAATAATATTGTAACATAAAAAATACGCATAACTTTAATTACCATAATCTTAATTATTTTGTTTTAATTTATATTTAAGACCACCAACCTTTTTTCCCAGGTACAGCATCTGAACTTATGCTATCTGCCTTTTTAACAATGGCTTTCTTAGCCGTTACCTTTTTGGCCGTGGCTTTCTTAACCACATCTTTATTTGAAGTTACCTCTTTATCTGTTATTTCCTTAGTTGCAAATTTTTTAACAGTATCTTTATTTACTGATTTATTAACTTTTTCTTTGTTTTTAATATTTTTTTTCTTTGGCACTAATTTTTTATTATTAGACTGTTTTGCAACAACTTTTTTATCTTCAGTAACTTCAGCAGAAACAGATTTATTATTTTCTTTCTTTTCATTATTCTGCTTATCATCAATACTTTTATTCGAGTTTTCACCGCTGTCAAAATCACGGTTACGATTGCTTCCTAAATCCATAGGTGTAACTGTTCCATAGTTTTCACCGCTGTCAAAATCACGGTTACGATTGCGATTACGTCTATTACGATTGCGATTATTACCATTTTCTTTTTTATCGCTATTTTTAAAATTATCTTTGTCAGTTTTATTTTCTTCATTAGAGTTATTTTTTTCCGACTTTTTATCATCGTTATTTTCGCGATTTTTATTGCGATTACGGTTATTACCACCGTCGTTACGGTTATTGTTTTCTGAAGCTGCGCCCACTCTCGTTTCTTCGCCTTCTTCACTAATTCGTGTCATTTCAAATTGTGGTGCAACAAAGCTATATTCAACATTAAGTACCACAACAACTGAGAAATTAATTTCAATATCATGTAATGCTTGTCTTTTATTATTTAATAAATAGAACCCTACATTAGCAGGAACATCAATACGAATTGAAGAAGAACGTTTACGCATTGCTTCTTCTTCAATAGTACGGAGAATCATCATTGAGGCAACTTCTGTACTTGGAATTGAGCCATTACCACCGCATGATGGGCAAACCGTAGATGTAGCATCAATCAAACTTAGACGCAAACGCTGACGAGACATTTCAAGTAAACCAAATTGGCTTATACGGCCAACTTGAATTCTAGCACGATCAGATTTTAAAGCTTCTTTTAATCTTCTTTCAACTTGTACATTAGCTTTATTATCATCCATATCAATAAAGTCAATAACAACTAATCCAGCCATATCACGCAAGCGTAATTGACGAGCAACTTCTTCCGCTGCTTCTAAGTTAGTTTTAAGTGCGGTATCACCAATGTTACGCTCCTTAATAGAACGACCAGAGTTAACATCTATTGCAACTAATGCTTCTGTTTGGTTCATTACAATAGAACCACCAGAACACATTGTTACTGTGTTATCATAAATATGAGAAATCTGTGCTTCTACTTGATAACGCTGGAATAAAGGTATGCCATTTGCAGCTTTATATAATTTAACTTTCTTAGCATGAGAAGGCGTTAATTCCTTCATATACCCTTTTGCAATTTTATAACCATCATCACCTGAAACTATAACTTCATCAATTTCTTTGTTGTACATATCACGAATTGCACGGTGAATAAGACTTGCTTCTTCGTGAATTCTAGCAGGGGCTATCGATTTAAGTGTAACATCACGAATTTTATCCCAAAGATTGAATACATATTCATAATCTCGCTTAACTTCAATCTTAGTTCTGCCACCACCAGCAGTACGAATAATAACACCCATACCTTCAGGCTTATCCATATCAGATAAAATTCCTTTTAGACGTTTACGGTCTTGTTGGTTCGTAATCTTACGGCTTACCCCACCGCCACGAGATGTGTTTGGCATAAGCACACAGTAACGACCTGCAAGTGATAAATAAGTTGTCATTGAAGCACCTTTGTTGCCACGTTCTTCTTTAACAACTTGCACCAACAGTACTTGACACTTTTTAATTACTTCTTGAATTCGATAGTTACGCTTTAAACGAGGACGAGATTTTTTTGCATTTTCTTGCAAATCGTCATCACCACCAATTTCTTCAACTTCTGCATTTTCATCAACGACAATATTGTCGTCATTTTCATCTTCTTCAACTTCTTCAATCTTTTCACGATCTTCTATAGGAATTTGATAATAATCTGGGTGAATTTCGTTGAATGCAAGAAAACCTTGACAATTACCGCCATATTCAACAAAAGCAGCCTGTAATGATGGTTCAACACGCGTTACACGAGCTAAATAAATATTACCTTTTAATTGTTTTTTACTAAATGTTTCAAAATCAAATTCTTCTAACTTATTACCTGATACAACCGTTACTCTTCTTTCTTCTTGATGCATAGCATCAATCAACATTTTTTTAACCATTTTATACTCCATACCTAATTTTATTTAGGTGGTTGTATTATGTAGATTGGATGAGTGAAATAAGGTTAATTAGCTAATTTAAAACTGCTGTTATCAGCATTCAAACATTAGCACGCAAAGAATTAAACTCAGCAACATCAAAGAAAAGTAAGCATATCAAGGCACATTAGAACTCTAAAATTCTAATTTATACCGAAGCCCCTTCATTCTTTGTATTAATAGTCACTTTTGTTAACCCTTACATAGAGCAATATGCCCCACTTTATAAATTTCAATACTTTTATTTATCTATACGCTAAGACAAATAAAATACTCATACAATTTACACAATTTGTTTTAAATTGCGTATAATTTCTCATTAATTCATCCGTGAAATTACAAAACTAATCTTTCCAATACATTAAGTGATACCTTAAATCAAACGCCACTTTATCACACTATTTAGTAATAACTTTAGGCAAGGCTTACACCATTAAGTTGGATATCCTAATAAAAACATTCACAAGTGTAGTTTACATATATTACATTAAAATAACAACAAAATAATGATTTTACATTTAAAATACTTTACATAATCAATATATTTTGGCACAAACGTAGATACTATGGAAAATAAAATTAACGGATTTTTAAGCCTAAATATTAAAAACAACACATTTAAAAACATTATTTTTAAAGCAATAATTGTGATTACCTTGCTATTCAACACAACAGCAAATGCAAAAAGCATTGTGTTAAAAGACATTCGTACTGGTGTAAAAGGTAATGTTACCCGTATAGTACTGGATTTATCAGGTGCGGTGGAATACAAAGTCTTTACATTATCCAATCCATACAGAGTTGTACTTGATAGTTCTGAATTCAAATCTTCTTTAGCACCACAAATATCATTAAAATCAAAAGGCGCTGTACGAACAGTGCGTTATGGTACATTTCGTCCGAATGTTAACCGTACAGTTATGGATTTACGATACCCAGTAAAAATTATTAGCATTAAGCTGTACAAAGGCAGTAAAACTCGCCTTGAAATTGACTTGAAAAAATCATCAATCTCAAAATTAAAAAAACAAAAAAGTATTCAGTCTAATGGATGGAATAAAGCGGAAACAACAAGTAAGAAAAAACAGCAAGCTGAAATTGCAAAGTTAACAACGCCTACAAAAAAGGGTGGTAAACCATTAATTATCATTGATGCAGGACATGGTGGTCCTGACCCAGGCAGTATAGGTGTTGGAGGTGTATATGAAAAACGCATCGCCCTTGAAATTGCAAAAGCAATTGTGATAGAGCTAAAGAAAACGGGTAAACTCAATGTGTCTTTAACCCGCAGTCGCGATGTATATATTCCACTTCGCACTCGCTACCGCATTGCAGAAAAGCGTGGGGCTGACTTCTTTATATCTATTCATGCAGATAAGCACAGTAAGTCCTCTATTCGCGGTATGAGCGTTTATACTTTGTCAAATAAATCTTCTGACATTGAAGCATCAAGATTAGCACGAAAAGAAAATCAATTTGATAAAATGATTGGTGTGAAAACTGAAAATGAAGATGACATAAAAAACATACTTATCGATATATCCCAAGCAGGAGCAATGAATTCATCATCATCATTTGCAAATCAGCTAGTAAAAACAGCAAAACATGATAGAATAAGATTATTAAAACGTCCACACAGGTTTGCGGGTTTTGCTGTATTAAAGTCACCGCATGTGCCAAGCGTTTTAATTGAAACAGGGTATATGTCAAATAAATATGATGTTAAAAACTTAACAAGTCGCAAGTGGCGAGCTAAATTTGCGAAAACAATATCTAAAGCTTTAATTCATTATTTCAAAGAACACCCAATAACACCATAAAATTGCAATATATAATAAAAGGTTATCGTGATGACAAATAAAAATAAACCAAATACAAAGAAAAAAACTAATATTATCTTTAACAAAATCATACCTGATAAAATATTACCTGATAATACAAATAACTCAGGTAATAAACCTCATAAAACATTTCGGACGCAATTTAAAAAGTGGATTATTTTAACAATATTAGGTATTGTTTTTGCTGTACTTGGGGTTTTAGCTATTCTTTGGGTATGGGGGCGCGAACTTCCTGACTATACTAGCCTTAAAAGTTATGAACCGCCTGTTTCCAGCCGTGTTTTTGCTGGTGATGGACGCTTAATTACGCAGTATTCTCACGAACGACGTGTATTTATGCCTATAGAAAGTATACCGACTTCACTAAAAAATGCATTTATTGCGGCAGAAGACAAAAACTTTTATTCTCATTCAGGTGTTGATAGTATAGCCCTTAGCCGTGCTATATTTAATAACATAATTCGCATTATAAAAGGTGAAAGATTAGTTGGCGCATCAACAATAACACAGCAAGTATCTAGACACTTCTTCCTTAGTAAGGAAAGAACTTATACGCGAAAAATCAAAGAAGCTATATTAGCTTTACGAATTGAAAAGGTTTTAAGTAAAGACAGAATTTTAGAATTATACCTTAACCAAATTTATTTGGGTCGTGGGTCTTATGGTATTGCTGCCGCAAGCATGCGGTACTTTAATAAGTCACCTGAAAAATTAAACTTAGCAGAGATGGCATACCTTGCAGCATTACCAAAAGCACCAAATAATTATCACCCTATTCACGAAAAAAAACGTGCTATTGGTCGCCGTAATTGGGTATTAATAAGAATGTATCAAGAAAATTATATTTCAGCAATAGAACTTGCGAAAAATAAAAACCTACCACTTGATGCAATGCGCGGAAAAGAATTGCAAACAATTGATGCTAATTATTTTTTAGAAGAAACTCGCAGAGTAACAGCAAGTCGTTTTGGTAATAAAAAATTGTACGAAGATGGACTTTCTATTCATACTACACTTCGTTCTGATTATCAAAAATATGCTTATGAAGCACTTCGCTCCGCCTTAATTGCATATGATCGCAGACACGGATATCGTGGGGCAATTGTGAATTTATCTGCATTTAACGATGCTATAAAACGCTTTAAAAGAATACCTGCTATGGCTGGAACAAAAGGTTGGATACAAGGTTATGTTTCTTCAGTAAAAACACAATCTGCAATTATTACTTTAAAAGATGATACTGAAATAACTCTCCCATTTAAAGCTGTTAAATGGGCAAGGAAATATTACAAGCGCCGTCCAGGGCATGTACCTAAAAAAATGGCAGATGTATTAACCGTTGGTGATGTTATTTTACTGGAAGAAAAGAACAATCTATATTTATTACGCCAAGTACCACTAATTAATGGTGCAATAGTTGCGATGGATCCGCACACAGGAAAAGTTATGGCTATGGTTGGTGGCTGGGACTTTAATACTAGTAAATTTAATCGTGCAACACAAGCACATCGTCAACCTGGCTCATCTGTTAAACCATTTGTTTATCTTACAGCCCTTAACAATGGCATTACCCCTGCAACGATGGTGCTTGATGCACCATTCGTTCTTACTATGGAAAATGGTAAAAAGTGGAAGCCAAATAATTTCTCTAAAAAATTCTTTGGTCCTAGTATATTAAGAATTGGTATAGAAAAATCTCGTAACCTTATGACTATTCGCTTGGCACAACAAGTAGGAATAGAAAAAGTTGCCGCTAACTTCAAAAAATTTGGGATTATGAAAAATCCAAAACCATATCTATCACTTGCGCTTGGTGCAGGGGAAACAACATTATTAAATCTTCTAAATGGTTATTCAATGATAGTAAATGGTGGTAAAAAAATAACATCATCATTAATTGATAGGGTACAAAACAGACACGGTAAAGTTATATATAAACACAACGAACGCAGTTGCAATGACTGTTCTGTATTAACTGATACGATGCCTATTATTGAAGACACCCGTGAAATAATAACTAATCCAATAAATGCCTATCAAGTTATTACAATGATGGAAGGCGTAGTTAAGCGTGGAACTGGCAAAGCACTTCGTTCATTAGGCATTCCACTAGCTGGTAAAACAGGTACTACGAATGACGGTAAAGATGCGTGGTTTATCGGTATGACACCTGATTTAATCGTTGGTGCATATCTAGGATTTGATAGCCCTATATCACTAGGTAAACAACCACCTACTGAAAAATATAATTGGTGGCGTCAAGAAACTGGTGCCTCAGTTGCCGTTCCTGCGGTTAAAGCATTTTATGAATTAATAAAAGACCAGTTAGAAAAAGTTCCTTTCCGTATACCAGAAGGCGTTCGCTTTGTTAGAATTGATCCCAAAACAGGTGGTCTTGCAAATAGCAAAACTAAACACCCACAGACAGAAGCATTCATTCCAGGAACTGAACCAACGTCATCAAAGGGTGATTTAATATCTGGTAGCAATACTGATCCTGAAAATATTGGCCTTGATGATGTTTATTAATATTTAATTAATAAGAAGCATTACTTTTATTAATTATAATATTACTCTTGCAAAATAAACTATTATTAAGGTACAACGCTAGTTATGAAAGCTGAAATTGCAACATTAATAAGAAACATAAATGATGCCCTAGATTTACTTAGGAAATCTTTAGGGTGGAAAAGTGCTTGTAATAAATTAGAGCGACTAGATACAAAAATCAAAGACCATGATTTTTGGAATAACCCTGAAAAAGCACAAACGACTATGCGTGAAAGGGCTGACTTAGATAGGAAAATATCATCACATAATGATTTACAATCATCACTTAATGACAGTATAGAATTACTTGAAATGGCAGAAGAGGAAAATGATAATGACTTAATTATTGAAGCGGAAACATCTATTAAAAACATGGAAATACTTGCTAGGAAAGTACAATTAGAAGCATTACTATGTGGTGAAGCTGATGGCAATAATTGCTTTCTTGAAATTAACGCAGGTGCTGGCGGAACAGAAAGCTGTGATTGGGCAGAAATGGTATTTCGTATGTATCAACGCTGGGCTAATTCAAGGGGTTTTAAATGTGAAACTATTGAATATCTTGCAGGGGAAGAAGCTGGTATTAGATCAGCAACCATACATATAAAAGGTGAAACAGCTTATGGATGGGCGAAAACTGAATCAGGGGTTCACCGCTTAGTAAGAATTTCTCCGTTTGATAGTTCAGCACGTAGACATACTTCGTTTTGTTCTGTTTCCATTTATCCTGAAATTGACGACAACATAAATATTGAAATTGAAGATAAAGATATAAAAGTTGATACATACCGTGCATCAGGTGCAGGTGGGCAACATGTAAACACAACTGATAGTGCCGTGCGTATGACACACATCCCTACAAAAGTTGTTGTGACTTGCCAAAATCAACGATCACAACATAAAAACCGCTATGAAGCATTAAAAATGCTAAAAGCTAAATTATATGAGCTAGAATTACAACGCCGTGAAGAAGAAGAAGCAGAAAACCATTCACAGAAAACTGATATTGGTTGGGGACATCAAATTCGTTCATATGTACTACACCCATATCATATGGTTAAAGATTTACGAACTAGCGTTGAAACTGCGAATACTAGTGCCGTATTAGACGGCAACCTTGATAAATTTATGGAAAGTTCACTTGCAATTCGTGCTGGCGCTATAAAAACAGATAATGTTTCTATGAGGGGGGAAGATAAATGGCCAACTCTTTAAATAGGCTGTATCCTTTTGTGGCATTTACTTTCGTGGCTTTTTAAGTGAAAAGATATTTGGCCAACTTTGGAGAAGAATATATCAAAAATGTCAGTTTGTTTGGCCAAAATAGGTAAATAGTGGTACTTTGGGCAGTTGTAAATGCAGCTAGTGGACATTTTAGTGCCCCCCGTTATCTGGGTGTTAGAGAGCGGTTAGGCGTGTTGTTGATTGACGATTAAATCTCCATAATCATTAAAACAGTAATAATACCAACTTTTTAAAAAAAATCTTCAATTACAATTTTTTAAAAAGTTACACAAGTGCAGAAACACTCGCTTTTTAAATCATTCTATTCATTATTTATTACACCTATATATATATTAAAATTAGTCTCTCAAAATAATGTGTTTACCTATATTTCCCAACCTCATTTTAATGTCTTTGTTATCAATATGATTTAACATTTACTTCCATGAACTGGAACACAAACACAAAAAGTTACTGTTACTGGCGTACGTGATGATGCAGGCACTGCCGACAGACGTGCTAAAATCAAGTTAATAATTAAAAATTCTTCAACAGACGATGTTGTTGGTATGTCCCCAGTTGAAATCGATGTAGTAGTACAAGATGTCACTGAATCAAAACCAACCAAACCAAAAGTTAGTTCTTTAAGAGAATTTTTGGGAACTGATATCACTGTTATAGAAGAAGATGGTCAGGAATATGAGATTGAGGACGCGGATGGTATGAGCTACGCTGATGGTAAAATCTCTGCAACTAAGCCAGGTACAGCTAAGGTAAGAACGAGAATAGCTGCAGTAGCAGGTAAAAGTACTGCGAGTGCGTGGTCGAATTATACGACAGTAACGTTTACAAGACAAACACAAACAATTATTACTGGTAATCAATCAAGGTGGAGCTTGGGGCACTGATTTTGCCTTAGTAGCTTTTGTCTTGACCAAGGTGAGGCAATCGGCGATTGGTCTTACATTGTAGATAGTGCTGATGCAGGAACTGCATTAAACGGTAACGTTGTTGAAATACAGTAACGGCAGAAAGCGCTGGTACTGTGAACGTTAAAGTTTCCAGAGAAAAAGATAGCAAATATAAAGTAGCTGAGGAAATCATTACCGTAACATTTACTAAAAAAGTTCTAAGAGGAATGAAACCAGTTGTGCCAACAGTATCATCGAATATTGCTGAATGGGGAACTGAGATCTCTGTTACAACAATAGCAGGTCAGGAATATCAGATGTTGCATGGTAATAATGGTAGGAGCTACGCTGGTGGTAAAATCAATGCAACTCAGCCATGTACAGATAAGGTAAGAACTAGGGTAGTTGCAGTACCAGGTAAAAATAGTGCGAGTGCGTGGTCGGATTATAAGCAGGTAACGCTTACAAGACAAACATAAACAATTATTACTGGTGATCATAGATTCTATTCTGTAAAAGTAGGGGTTTATATTGTAGCTATTTCTGACAAAAAAGATGCAACTGGTAAATTTGATTTTGATTTTAGTGCAGGTAATGGAACTGCAAGAGTACGTCAAGTTGGTAGTGCTATTAAGCTTATGATAAAACTTTAACTATAGTATCGATGGCGTTGGTACAGTGATATTTGATATTGTCAGATCAGCTGATATCAAATATAAAGAAGCAAGAAAAACAATTACAGTAACGTTTACAGGAAAATAATTAACTAAACTAAACAAAAAACTCAGCCATTTGGTTGGGCTTTTTGTTTTTCTTGTGTTTTATATATATTGGTGGCAATATATACATGAATATATTAGTAATTGTTAATTGTATAAATAATACTCTTAATGCGAGAAAATATAATTAATAAAATAGCAATGTATTCTATTTATCGGTAAGGAGTACCGTTACTGCTGTCCATTACCATAGTAAATTCATATTATAAACATAATATATTGGGATAATTATTATTAAAGAAATATTACAACATTTACCTTTATTTGCGACTGCATGTGAGACTAGCTTGGAAATAATTACTAATAATAGTAGGATGGTTAATTATCAGAAGGGTGAAAACTTTATCTTTGAAGGTGACATACCTGAAAATATTAAAATTATTAAAAGTGGATTTGTAAAAGTTTACGGTGTTCATCTAGATGGTAAACAATCAATATTACAAATATTAGGTAAAAATCAAACAATTATGGAATCATCATTATTGTTAAATAGTACCTATCATGCAAATGTAGAAGCAATTGAAAAAATAGAATTAATTGTGATTGATAAAACTGCTTTTAATTTTTTCTTAGATGCAGATGTACGAAACTTACAAACATTTATGAATATTAGTTTAATTCAATACCAACAATTGTTAGATAAAATGGGTGTTATTCAAATAAAATCTGCTATTGACCGTATCGCTTGGTTCTTATTAACACACTACATTGAAAATAACGATAGAAATAACCTTAATGTTCAATTGCCATTTGATAAAGTTATTATTGCATCATATCTAAATATGACCCCTGAAACACTGTCTCGTTCTATGAAAAAATTAAAACAGCGCGGATGTAATGTTGATAAAAATATTATAACTTTACCAGCAGAAAATTTTTTGTGTGAACATTGCACCGAAAATTTAATGAGTAAATGTATTAAGAGCAAGCTAAATGAAAATTATTGTCCAAAAAATTACAGATAAGATAGTAATATTATAAATTATATTATTGTTTTGAAGCTACTTTTATCATCATAAGCAGTCATACCCCCAATTGCAATATCAAAATGTCATACATGAACATATAGTGTTCCGTTTTTAAGCCCCCCCCCTTTTTTACTCAAAAATTTTTTATGATATTTGTAGCTAATAAGTGCTTCTTGCGGTTCGCAAGCGGTATATTACTTATCTATTGGTAAGTCGTTCATATGTTTTCTTACCTTACAGCATATTCAATTGCGGCTGTCGCGGTTCGCTCTATTTGGCCAAAAAGTTCGATTTGTTTGACCAACTTTGTTTTTACAGTCCCTTAACTGTTTCAAAATTGGCATGCCATTTGAATAATCAGTCGTTGGTTATTACGCTTTATATGGTATTTATTTTAATAGTACTTATATTTTGCCCATCTGTTAGCGGTGCGCGAATTAGGCGCAAGTGTCACGGGTCGCTCTGTTTGTCCCAAAATCTCACTTTGTTTGTTTCACTTTGTTTTTTAAGTAATATTTATTAAATTATTTTTTGGGTGAAAAGTATCGTTTTCTTGGTTTTAGTATAATTCTAAACAATCTAAATACAGCTATAATAGTCAATGCATAAATCAGATGATAATCATATATATAATTATTAAATAATGGCACGTTTTTAGAAAACAAAATAATAGGAATTATGTCAATAGATATATATATAAAGTTAAACAAATTATAAAATTCGCAAATCTAGATGATGTTGGAACTAAATGATGCTGGAATAAAAGTATTTGACAAAACAATGGCCACCAGCATAGAAGGTAGCATTGATGTCACAATATAATTATGTAAAGTCAGGGTTGATCGTTTTCATATCCACTCTCAAACCTTAATGTATATATAAATGTACTTATCCACAGGAACATACACACATAAATGTCGATAATTTGCAAAAATTACTACATAATTAACTTTTCTAGTTACATTAATTTCAATGCTTTTATATAAATATTAATATGTAGAATAAAAAAAAATATTATACTAATAGTTAATTTTTTTCTTATTATTTTTCTTAAATACACTTGACTAATTTAACCAAAAATCTTATTGTATAGCCTATTAAAAACTATGTCTCATTTATTAGGATTCTAAGGATATGACCATTGTTAATCAAGCTAATAAAATTTCACCTGAAACAGATGCTTTATATGAAAAAATAAAAAATATCTATTCAAGAAAAGATTGGCAATATATTGCCCCTATTGTTCAAGAAATAAATTTAATAAAAAAGCAAAAAAACGCAATTATTCTTGCTCATAATTATATGACACCAGATATCTTTCACTGTGTAGCAGACATTGCTGGCGATAGCCTTGCCCTTGCTATTGAAGGCAAAAAAACAGATGCCGACATTATCATTATGGCAGGTGTGCACTTTATGGCGGAAACTTCTAAAATTTTAAGCCCTGAAAAAAAAGTATTAATTCCTGATATCAATGCAGGATGTTCACTGGCTAGTTCAATAACTGGTGAAGATGTTAAAAAATTAAAACAAAAACACCCTAATGTACCAGTTGTTACATATGTGAATACAACTGCTGATGTTAAGGCTGAAACTGATATTTGTTGTACTTCTGGTAATGTGGAAAAAATTGTAACGTCACTTGGTGTTAATGAAGTAATTCTTATTCCTGATAAATATTTGGCAGGTAATGTAGAAAAAGCAACTGGCATTAAATGTATTACTTGGGAAAAAGGCTCGTGTGAAGTTCACGAATTATTCACTGCAGAAGAAATGAAAGACCTGCGCAAAAGTGATCCTAAAATCAAAATAATTGCTCACCCTGAATGCCCAAAAGAAGTCATTGCAGAAGCTGATTTTTCTGGTTCAACAGCAAATATGATTGATTATGTAGTAAAAAAACAACCAAAAAAAGTTGCCATTATAACTGAATGTTCAATGAGCCAAAATATAGCACAACAAGCACTTAACACACAATTCGTTGGTATGTGTCGCATGTGCCCACATATGAAAAGAATTACTTTGCAAAATATCCTTAATTGCTTGAAAGAAGAAACTAACGAAGTAACCCTTGACAGTGAGACTATTAAAAAAGCATTAGGAGCGGTTCAAAGAATGGTTGAAAAAAGCTAATGAATAGCAGAAGTTGTGATGTAGTTATCGTTGGTGCTGGTATTGCTGGTCTAAGCACGGCACTTTCATTTAACACTAATACATCAATAATAATAATATCCGAAAATTTACCTACGGTATCAGGGTCAACCCCTTTTGCACAAGGCGGAATTGCATTCTCTGAAAACAATGATGAATCTATTTTTTCTCATATTCAAGATACCTTATCAGCAGGTGCAGGTATATGCGATGAAGAAGTTGTTAAAACATTTATTAGTCGTTCTGCTGATACTATAGAGTGGCTAGGTCAGCAAAATGTAGAATTTGATCGCGATGACAATGGCTCTATAAAAAAAGGTCGTGAAGCAGCGCACAGTACAAACCGCATTGCACATATAGGCGGTGATGCGACAGGAATTGGTTTTGTTACAGCAATGCTTAACAAAGCAAAATCATTAAATAATATTGAATTTATTATTGGTAAATTATCTTCTTTACTTACCGATAGTAATGGTACTGCATGTGGCGTGGAAATTGATGGCGGTAAAATAACTTCTTCTTCTGTTGTTTTTGCAACAGGCGGTGCGTCAGGATTGTTTGGCAACCGTACAGCACCTTCACAACCATCAACCGCATTTAAACTTGCTATAGACGCAGGGGCAAAAGCAAGCGATATGGAATTTTTTCAACACCACCCTACCGCACTAGATTTACCATATGAAGTAACATCAACACTAGATAGAATACCATTAATTTCAGAAGCTGTTCGTGGACAAGGTGCAATACTTACATCAGGTAATGATCTATTAAAAATAGAAGATAAGGACGCAAGTCTTGCCCCGCGTGATGTTGTAAGTCGTGCGGTATTTAATGCCCGTGGTCAAGGTAAGCGCGTGTTTTTAGATACTTCATCTATTACTAATTTTGAAGATAAATTTCCAACTATTGCAAAAATATGTAAAAAATATAGCGTAAATACTAAAAAAATTCCTGTTCGTAATGCTATGCATTATCAAATTGGCGGAATATCAGCTAATGCAACTGGTACGACAGATGTTGATGGCTTATATGTAGTTGGCGAAGCGGCGTCAACTGGGCTACACGGTGCTAACAGGCTGGCAAGCAATTCATTATTAGAAGCATCAATAATGGGTAGACTTTGTGCAGAAAAAATTCAGACTTCTAATATTCGTGGGGGGAAAATAAAAAACCGCATAGCAGGTCAATTTGATGGGTTTAAATCCGTAGTACAAGATACTAACAATCATTCATTAGGTATGTCTCGTAATTTTAGTAATCTTAAAGATGCATTGTTAACCTTAACCGCTTTACCACAAACACCTAATGTAGTAGCAAGTCAAATGGCAAATTTATTTGCCATACTTCGCACCGAAAGTATTGGTTCACATTATCGTAGTGATTTCCCTGAAAAGAAATCTTTACCTCGCAATTTTATGACGTTAGAAACATTTAATAAGGAAATGAAACAAATAATATAATGAATATTCAAACAGCAGTAAAATACGCCTTATGGGAAGACTTAAAAAATATTGGTGATATAACAGCAAATAGCCTTATTCCTAAAAATCACATATCTAATGCTCGTATCTTTGCAAGAGAAAATGGCACATTAGCCGGCAGTGATTATATCCTTGAAACATTTAAACAAATAAATGGTCTTAATGTTGAACTATTCAAACAAGATAGCGACGAATTAAAGGTTGACGATACTATTGCAACAATAAACGGTTCAACACGATTAATACTTACTGGTGAAAGAACAGCATTAAACTTTGCCGGTCATTTATCAGGCATTGCAACTACAACTGCAAATGCTGTATCAATTGCAAAGCCTTATAATGTAACTATTGCCTGTACACGCAAGACAACACCTATGTTTAGAAACGCTGAGAAATTTGCTGTTAAAGCTGGCGGTGGCGATACCCATCGTTTTGGCTTGTATGACGCAGTAATGATTAAGGACAATCATTTACTTGCCGTACCTGATATTGTAAAGGCAACGAAATTAGTGCAAAAAAAAATACCTAATACTTTAATTGAAGTGGAAGTTGATACATTGGAACAATTACAAGCTGTCCTTAAAACTGCACCAGATGTAATATTACTGGATAATATGTCACCTGATCTGTTGAAAGAAGCTGTTAAAATTACTAATTCGTTAGTTAAACTGGAAGCATCTGGTAACATTACACCAGATACACTAGAACAGTACTGTCAAACAGGTATTGATGTAGTATCAATGGGATGGTTAACACATAGTGCTAAAAATCTTGATTTGAGTCTTGAACTTTTACTTGATAAATAAGGATTTTAACAGTAAACAAGTATTTAAACATTTACAATATAACTTTAGGTAATAATAATGAGCGATTTATCTCACATAAGAAACTTTTCCATAGTGGCACACATTGATCATGGCAAATCAACACTAGCAGACAGATTAATACAAACTTGCGGTGGTTTGACCGAGCGTGAAATGTCAGGTCAAGTACTAGACAGTATGGATCTAGAACGTGAGCGAGGTATAACAATTAAGGCACAAACTTGCCGATTATTATATAAAGCAAAAGATGGAGTAGAATACACTTTAAATCTAATTGATACGCCAGGGCATGTTGACTTCTCATATGAAGTATCGCGTTCCCTTGCCGCCTGCGAAGGTGCGTTGTTAGTTGTTGATGCTTCACAAGGTGTAGAAGCACAGACACTTGCCAATGTTTACCTTGCTATTGATGCAGACTTAGATTTATTTCCCGTATTAAATAAAATTGATTTACCTGCTGCAGAACCTGAGCGAGTAAAGCAACAAATTTCTGATGTTATTGGTATTGATACTGATAATGCCTTATCAATTTCTGCTAAGACAGGATTAGGCATTGAAGATGTTCTTGAATCTATCGTAACAGAACTTCCTGCGCCAACTGGTGAAATTGACGATAAGTTACAAGCCCTACTAGTTGACAGTTGGTATGATTCATATTTGGGCGTTGTAATTCTAGTTAGAATTAAAAATGGCTCGCTTAAAAAAGGTGAAAAAATCCGTATGATTTCAACAGGTGCTGATTATGTTATTGACCGTATTGGTATATTAACACCTGAAGGTGTAATAATTAATAAATTATCAGCGGGTGAAATAGGTTTTATAACAGCATCTATCAAATCTGTAAAAGATTGTAATATTGGTGATACAATTACCCATGAACGAAACCCTTGCGAAGAAGTACTAACGGGTTTTGAACCAAGCGTTCCTGTTGTATTCTGTGGGTTATTCCCAACAGACCAAGGTCAATTTGAATTACTGCGTGATAGTCTTGAAAAGTTAGCCTTAAACGACTCTTCCTTCCACTTTGAACAAGAAGGTTCCGCCGCATTGGGATTAGGTTTCCGTTGTGGATTCTTAGGAATGCTACACTTAGAAATCATTCAAGAACGTCTTAGCCGTGAATTTGACTTAGACCTAATTACAACGGCACCAAGCGTAGTTTATAAATTTGAACTTACTAACGGAACTGAAACTGAAATTCACAATCCAGTTGATTTCCCTGATGTTTCTAGTATTAAAACTGTTTCTGAACCTTGGATTAAAGCAACTGTCCTTGTGCCAGATGAATACTTAGGTGCTGTATTAACATTATGTACTGATAAACGCGGTCGTCAAATAGATTTAACTTATGTTGGTTCGCGGGCAATGGTTGTTTACGCATTACCACTTAATGAAGTTGTGTTTGATTTTTATGACCGTCTTAAATCTATTACAAAAGGTTATGCGTCATTTGATTATGAACAAACTGGATATGAAGAAGGTAATTTAGTAAGAGTACAAATTCTTATTAACGGTGAAGTCGTAGATTCACTTTCTATGATTGTACACGAAAGCCAATCAGAACACCGTGGTCGTCGTATGTGTGAACGATTAAAAGATTTAATCCCAAGACACCTATTTAAAATTCCAATTCAAGCAGCGATTGGTGGTAAAGTCATAGCACGGGAAACTATCGCTGCAATGCGTAAAGATGTAACTGCCAAATGTTATGGTGGTGACATCAGCCGTAAGAAAAAACTGTTAGATAAACAGAAAAAAGGTAAAAAACGTATGCGTCAATTTGCCAATGTAGACATTCCACAATCTGTATTTTTAGATGCACTAAAAATGAGCGATGAATAAATACAATATATTTACAAATTGAATTATACATAATGTTATCACTGCAGAAAAGTCAGCTTGCGCTTAATTCGTGCACCGCTAACAGATGGGCAAAATATAAGTACTATTAAAACAAATACCATATAAAGCGTAATAACTAACGACTGATTATTAAAATGGCATGCCAATTTTAAAACGGTTAAAGTGAACTGTTAGGACAAAGAGAGAGACCCGCGACACTAGATTGGATGAGGTAGATTATATCTTAGTTGCTAATGTATTACGGCTTTATGTTGGAACTCCACATAGTTTTTCCTCAATTCATAGCGATGAAACAATTGTTGACATACCTCAATTTTTATATGTATTTAAACGATTAAAAATTCCAGTTTTACAGAATGATGGAAGTTCAGCATGGGCAAGGGGGGGGGGTAAATAGCACTAGTGCATAAAAAGATTTTACAGTCCTAAAATAATTTGATATAATGCATTTAATAATAAATAAGAAAGATTTTTTATGCAATCAATTCGTTCATTAATATTTTATATATTACTTATTTTATCAGTTATTTTTACAATGCTATTTTGTTGGTGGATATTATTTTTACCAACTAATTTGGTGCGTAAGTTGTCTAACTATTGGGCTATATTTACAATATGGTTACTAAGGATTACTTGTGGTGTTAAAGTTATTGTGAAAGGGCGCGAAAATATATTAAACAGTTCTGCCATTTACGCCTCAAAACACCAATCGGCTCTTGAAACATTTGTATTGGGATCTGAAATATCAGACGGGGCATTCACTTTAAAGAATAGTTTGTATTATATACCAATTTTCGGTTGGTTTCTTGCTCGTTCAGGTATGATTGGAATTGACCGGAAAAAAGGTAGTAAATCAATAAAAAAGATGCTTATTATGTCAAAAAACCTTTGTGATCAAGGTAAGTCATTCATTTTATTTCCAGAAGGAACACGGCGCAGTATTGGTGCAGATCCTAATTACAAATCAGGGGTTTATATGATTTATAAAGAATTAGGCGTACCGATTGTGCCAGTTGCACATAATACAGGTTTATTTTGGCCTAAGAACACTTTTGTTAAAAAATCAGGTACCGTAACAATATCATTCTTACCTGCAATAGAAACAGGATTGTCAAAAACAGATTTTATGAAGCGTTTAATTGATGATATTGAAGCTGAATCTAATCGTCTGGCTAAAAACCCTTAAACTTTAAACCAATCAATAACATATGTTGGTGATACATTATGTTCTTTTGAAATTTCACTTACGGTATTTGTTTTAAGGTCTTTAGCGTGAATGCCAGATGTAATTAATACACTTGAAATATTAAAATTATTTGCACCTGCAATATCATGCTCAAGGCTATCACCAACCGCAACCGCATTGTTCCAACCGCCAACAATATCTTGACACAATTTATACATTTCAGCTTGTGGTTTTCCGAACCAATGCACAGTTCCTCCCATATCAGCATATGTCTTGGCAATCAATCCAGGGCATTCTTTTAATTTCCCCTGTGGTGATAATGCAAATAAATCAGGGTTTGATACAATTAATTCAAGCCCGCGTTGTTTCGCAATTTTTAGGTCATCTAAGTATTCGTCTATACCGTCACGGTCAAATCCACAACATAATATAAAGTTTGCATCATTTGTATTTGTATCAGTCATTGTCAAATCATCTAGAATACTGTGATCATCGTCCCAAGTAAAAAGCTTAGGTTTTTTTCCTAAGTTATCAAATCGTCCACTTTCAAATGCGTTTCGCATATGGTCGCCTGATGTCATTACATTTATGTATAAATCACGGCTTATACCTGAATCTGCAAGGCGCTGATAACTAGTTGAACGAAGCTTTCCGCTGTTTGATAAAATAATAACTTTTTTATTTGCTGATTTAAGTGCTTCTAATGTTTTAATTGCTTCTGGAAATGCGTCGCCACCATTGTGTATTACACCCCACTGGTCAAGAATGAAAGTATCGTAATTTGGAATTATATCATTAAAGCTAGTTATATTCTTCATTTTACATTAACCCCCACAGCGTCTTTTACAGATTTAAACCCATCGTTATGTAGTAGCTGAGAAAGTTCTTTTTTGATATCTGTTATTAATCCTGCCCCACCATATATTAATGCTGAATATACTTGAACAAGGCTTGCTCCGTTACGGATCTTTTTGTACGCATCTTTTCCAGACGACACACCGCCAACACCAATAAGTGGAATACTACCTTTTGTAAGTTTATACACAGTTGCTAACATATTAGTTGATAAATTAAATAGCGGTTTACCGCTTAATCCACCTGCTTCTTTTAATATATCTTGATGATGTAATTCAGTAGGTCTTTCAAGTGTTGTATTTGAAATTATGATTCCATCAATTTTAAGTTTTTTTACGACTGCAACAACCTCTTTCACATCTTGACTATTCAGGTCAGGTGCTATCTTAACTAATAATGGTGGAATGTGTACAAGGCATACTTTATTACGCATTTTTTGTACACTAGACAATATGTTTGTAAGTTCATTTTGTCCCTGTAATGCACGCAGTCCTGGTGTGTTTGGCGAAGATACATTAACAACTAAGTAATCAGCAAGCGGTGCTAATTTTTCACAACCCAAAACGAAGTCATCTACTGGGTCATTAGTTGTTTTGTTTTTGCCTAAGTTTATTCCAACAATTCCACGGCGTTTTTTAAACAAGTTGTTGTACGCATAATCCATACCGTTATTATTAAATCCAAATCGGTTTAATACAGCTTTATCCTTTGGTAGTCTAAATAGTCTAGGCTTAGGATTTCCAGATTGTTCCTTTGGGGTGATTGACCCAACTTCAACAAAACCTATTCCTAAGTCCAACATAGAATTGTAGCACTGTGCATTTTTATCAAATCCAGCAGCTAATCCAATAGGGTTTGGAAAATAAAGATTCCAAACATTAGTTTTGAGTACTTCATCATCGTTGTAAATTGGTTTGAAATATAAGCCATTACTAAGTGCTGATACAGTAATATTGTGTGCAGTTTCTGGATTTATTTTGTGCAATAAAAGTAATGCAATGTCATTAATATTCATAATATTCCCTTTGGGATTTAGTGTTGAATATTTATAACATATTTTAAATAAAAAAACAGGGGTATTTTATCCCCCATATTCCATATTCTTTATTTAGATTGTTTTTCATTACTGCGTTTATAGACATAAACTTTTAATACGGATAGTCCAATTGACCACAACATATTAAGGTCAGCAAAAGCCCTTGTTATTTTACTAACTTCTTTGGGTCGTAAGAATAAGGTTACGGCAATACTAATCATTTGAACCAACCAAGTAAAAGCCATAACATAGCCATCGCATAGGCCTAACGAATTTATCTGTGCCTTGCTACTTCAATTTGAATTGATTATCTTTATGACGTGACATTAAATTAATGTCCCATTTAACAATTAGTTACAATTTATCTAAATATAATTTTACAAAATTTAAACGCAATTGCCCTAATTTAAATGAATAACATGATAATATTCCTATTAAGTTAAGTGAAAAATTAAAGAATATAAACATCGCAACTTGTCGCTATAATAATATTTAGTTAAGGGTATGTTTAATAATGAAAAAAATGTAAACAGAGAAATTTATTTTATCGTTTACCAAAAATAGCACTACCTACCCTTACATCGCTAGCATTAAATTCAACCGCAATTTTAAAGTCACTACTCATGCCCATAGATAGTTTGTTAATCTTGTTGCGATTAGCAATTTTACGTAATAATGCAAAATGTAATGCAGGATTATCAGCTACAGGTGGAATACACATTAGCCCAACTACATTAATTTCAAGTTCACGACATTCGGATATGAATTTATCGCTAAATTCTTCTAAAATTCCTGATTTTTGTTCTTCTGCTCCAGTATTTATCTGAATGTAACATTCAGGTTTCCAGTTATCGTTTTTATCCATATGCTTTTTTATTTCAACGGCTAAATCCATTCTATCAACAGTTTGAATTACATCTACTAAGTCAGGCAAATATTTTACTTTGTTAGTTTGTAATGGTCCGATTAGGTGTAATTTAATATCATTATATTTTGATTTTAATTCAACCCATTTATCACGGCATTCTTGAACTCTGTTTTCGCCAAATTGACGGTGACCATATTCTAAGATAGGGATAATATCTTCACTACTCAAAGTTTTTGAAACGGCAATTAAGTTTACATCATCAATGTTACGGTCTGCGCGACGGCAAGCTTCTGCTAAGTCTGATTTTAGTGATTCAAGATTAGTTATTGAATAATGTTTTTTTGTCATTTTATTTCCTTATTTATTATTGAGAGATGCATTGTTGTAAAGATTTAAATTATTAGATTTGATAATAAGTTGTATTTTTTTAACATATTCAAGGCGTTCTTCAGAATATTTATGCAATCCATTGGCTAGGGCAGTACCAGTTAGAGTCCCACCATTACTAGACAGCTCTTGACGGATAGAGCGTAATTTTTTATATGCATTGTGACGGTTTAGGTTAGCTACATATGATTTCATAGATTGGTATGGATTAGGAAATGACTTAATAGAATGTGTCTTTTCTGCATCACGATTATTTGGAAGTATCCCGTTGGACTTAGAATAAGTCCACTGCCCAAATAATGCATTGCCAACGATAGCAAAGCGAGAGGTTCCCCAACCACTTTCCACAATTGCTTGTGCAAGAATTAGATCAACTGGAATTGGGTGAATTCGGTGTTTCAGATGTTTTAATGCATTATCTAATTTATTATAATTGATATCAACCCTGAATTCTAATCCCCAGTGCTTAAGGTTTGCTTTGTCAATATTTGATAAAGTTTTTTTTATACTGTATTTCTTTATAATTTTATTAAGTAAAACTTTTTTTTGTAAAATTGATTCATTGATATCAAGTGCCATAGGTAACATCATTTTAATAAATAAATTTTTGCGTTTTCTTATATCAAGTATATTAATTAAGTCTTTTGGAATTGAGCTAGGTTGTATATTAGGAACTTTTTCACCATAAGCAACTCCCTTCAAACTATAATTTAATCTATTAAATTCTTTTATAATTAAAATACTGTGACTAGCGTCATATGTTTGTATTCCGTGAGCAGAAAATAAATTATTTTTTTTCTTAATATTTACTTTTATATTAGGGGTCTTTTTTTTTGAATTATATGATACAGGATTTTTGTTAAAAATATTTACAGCTTTATTTACAAACAAATTATAAGATATAAAAATAGACATAATCGTGAATGACCATAATATTATGTCTAACTTAATTGCTTTAGAAATGTTTGCACTAATAAAATTCATTAGCTAATTGCTCTTACTTCTATGATCTCAGGAATATAATATTTAAGCATATTTTCAATTCCCATTTTTAGTGTTGCTGTTGATGATGGACAGTCTTCGCATGCACCAAGCATTGTTAAAAATACAATGCCATCGTCATAATCGTGAAATACAATATCACCACCATCTTGTGCAACCGCTGGGCGAACACGAGTGTCTAATAATTCTTTTATTTGTTCAACAATTGCCTTAATATCATCAGATTCAAAAGTTTTTTCAATTTCTTTTGGTATTTTAACACCATCAATCATAATTGATTTATCTGAGGTTAAAAATTCTATCATTGCACCAAGAACCATTGGCTTTAATTCCATCCACTCAGCATCACTAGCTTTAGTTATAGTAATAAAATCTTTACCTAAGAAAACTCCCGTAACTTTTCTCACCGAAAATAATGCTTCCGCTAATGGTGATATTCCTTTTGCATCTGAAAGTTGCTGAAAATTTGCCGTGCCATCAGCAATGATTTCTTTTCCAGGCAAGAATTTTAGTGTAGCAGGATTAGGCGTTTGTTCGGTTTGTATAAACATATTAAAAGTTCCTTAAAATTGGCATCATAAATGCTAATAACAGTATATTAAAAAACTAATGATAAGGCAAGTTTTATAACTTTTTATATGTGTATGTAGAGTGTTTTGTTAAATAATACAAAGCCTTTTTTTGTACTATATTATTTAAATGATTTTAATATTACAAATATAAACAAAACTAATATGCTCAGGGTTATATAAGTGGTTCATTTTTCATAAGACTCGTACCTAACAAGACTAGTGCCTAACTAGTGTTAGCCTATAAGCATAGTTATTTATCATATTAGTTATAATTATTGTAATGTTAATATTACTACTATTACTATAATAATGACAGTGATTAGACATTTGGTGCTCCATATTGCGCTGTAAATGATGTAATTTCATATATTATAAAATATTTCGATCCAAAACATTTATTGTTATTTAATACAAAATATCTTAATGCAAACACAAAAAAGAAAGTTAAACCTAAAAAAGTTATAGATATTGATTATTCATAATCTACGGGAACAATTTCACACATTCAAGGAGCTAAAGTATATAAAGGATTCTTGTATTTATTAGATGATAGCCGTGAGACCAAACGTATTTATGCTATCAATATTAAACAGGTAAAGTATCAAAAGATTTTATTGATTTTGACCCTGTTGATACAAAGGTAATAAAATAAAAGTAGAAGAAGAAGGGATTACTTTTGTGGAACAAGACATAGTGACTGAGCTTGTAATAACATGTAATTATAGTTCTAGTACTTTTTCTGTAAAGATGGCTATTTATACTTTTAATGTTTTATAATCCGAGCGGTCGTGATTGTTTATTATATAATATAAGATTTGTGTTTTACAAATTAGCATATGGTTTATGCAGAACCATTATGCAATATTATTCTGCTTGGTTCAATGCCATTTTTACTAAGAACACTATACCAAAGCATGTCATTGGGGCTGTTAAAAACAATGTCGTGGTCAGCAGGCAATGAAATCCAATTGTTATTTAAAAGTTCATCCTCCAGTTGTCCAGAACCCCAACTAGTATAACCTAGTGCAATTTTATATTTTTGCGGACTTTTACCATTTGCTATTTTTTCTAATATATCATTTGTTGCGGTTAAATTGAAAAGATTCGAAACAATCACTGTTTCGCTTTCATTATAAGTAGTGTCGTGCAAAATAAAACCGTGATTGGTGTCCATAGGACCGCCAGTGAAAATAGGCGGATTGTATAGAGCGTCAACTGTAGGCATCTCCATTTGGATTAATAAATCCATTAGCTTTAAGTTGCCTTCGCATTTATTTAATATAAGCCCCATAGCACCATCGTTATCATGCGCGCATATAATAATACAAGATCTTTTAAACATGTCTGAATTGTTATTTGGGCTTGATAATAATAGTCTACCAACTAAAAAACCATTATGTATATTATTGTTTTGTTTCATATCGTTCTGATTTATCCATATTTAAATATACTTTGGTATATCCTATATCATAATTTATTTCTATAATTATATATAAAATAAATGAATATAAGTAAGTGGCAGTAAGTATGTTTGGCAATAATATTAAGAATAACTATTTATTTGGTGATAGTTATATAAATTTAGATAATGGTAGTGTGTCTTCCACAGATAAAAGAGTTCGTGATAAGTTTCATTCTATTCACAAAGAATTCTCTGATATCACCATTGATTTATTCTAAAACAAAGTGTGCATCTCTTGTTCGTGAAAGTGCTAATGTACTAGGTTCATTTGTTGGGGCTAGTGGTAATGATATTGCATTCACGGGTTCAACAATGGAATCATTAAACGCTGTACTTAGGTCATTGGTATTTTTAGCAGGCGATGAAGTTATTATTGATGTAAATACCTATAGCACAACAAAAAATATATTGAATTTTGTCTACGGTCGTGCTAGGGCAAGGGTTGTTAGAGCTGATGGCCAGTTCCTGTACGCAGCAGAAGTGATGTTATTGATGCGTACAAAAGTGCCATTACTCCACGGACAAGATTGATTGTTATTGAAGATACGGTATCTGTAACTGGGCTAAGTCGCAAGTAAAAGAAATAATAAATATTTGTAAAGAACGGGGTATTCAAATTTTAGTGGACGGTGCTCACTCATTGGGTATGTATGATTTGAATATT
Organism: Chaetoderma sp. LZ-2023a; assembly: GCA_034401795.1. Taxonomy (NCBI): domain Eukaryota; kingdom Metazoa; phylum Mollusca; class Caudofoveata; order Chaetodermatida; family Chaetodermatidae; genus Chaetoderma; species Chaetoderma sp. LZ-2023a. The sequence goes on from JAVVLW010000018.1 coordinate 4,204,447, forward strand.
CCTGAATTAGGTGTAGATTGGTATGTGGGATGTTGTCATAAGTGGCTAATGTCTTCAAAAGGCGTTGGGTATGTTTGGGCAAAAGAAGAACATCATAAAATGTTGCGTTCTATGAATATATCTAAACGTCACAATGAAGGATTTCCAACTAGTTTTGATGAAGTTGGGACGAAAGATTATACACCGTGGTTAACGGTAGAAGATGGTATTAATTCATTAAAAGGCTTAGATGAAGATGCAAATATTTATGGCCATGATTTAGCAGTTTGGGCGGGTGATTATGTAGCAGGTAGATTTGGTGTTGATAACGTAGTGCCTGAAAGTATGGTCACATTTATGACGACCGTGGAATTACCTGCTAAATTACAGTAGAAACAATCTATAATAGTTTATTAGGAAGAGGCATCGTGACATTGATAAATGAAGTTAACGGTGTTAAAAGGATTAGGCTTTCTGCCGCTCCATTTAATAAAAGATTAGATTATTTAATAAAAGATTAGATTATTTAATAAAAGATTAGACTATTTAATAAAAGATTAGACTATGAAAAATTATGCGATTCAGTTAATTATATAATGAATGAGAATTTAATATAATAAACATACCTAATAAATAAGTATTTTTAATAAGTTTTCATTATTTCTTCTAATGCATTAGTTGCCTTCTTTACCATCTCAGAAGTATGAGCGGGGCTTGGAGAGAATCTAAGCCTTTCTGTTCCTTTTGCAACTGTTGGGTAATTTATCGGTTGAACATAAATTCCATATTTAGTTAACATAGTATCGCTAATTGTTTTGCATTTTTCAGCGTCGCCAATAACAACAGGCACTATATGAGAAGTTGAATTCATAACAGGTAATCCCTTAGCTTTGAAATCTTCTTTTAATTGCGCGGCAATGTTGTGTAAATGAGTGCGTTCTTGCTTTGCGCCTATAAGATGCTTAATACTTGTACTTGCACTTGCCATAACTGCAGGGGGTAGTGAAGTTGTAAAAATAAATCCATTACCAAACGAGCGAACAAAATCAACTAAATCTTTATTTGCAACCATAAACCCACCAACTTGACCAATTGCTTTGCCAAGCGTACCTTGGATAATGTCAATTTCATCAGTAATGCCTAATTGTTCGGCAACACCTGAGCCATTTTCGCCATACATACCAATTGCATGTACTTCGTCTAAGTAGATAATGGCATTATATTCTTTTGCAATTGCAACTATTTCTTTAATAGGGGCGATATCACCATCCATTGAATATACGGATTCAAATGCTATTATTTTTGGAACATTTGGGTCATCTTGTGATATTAATCGCTCAAGGTCGGCAGGGTCATTGTGGCGAAATATTCGTTTTTCACAACGACTACGACGGACGCCTTCAATCATTGAATTATGGTTCATTGAATCTGAATATATTATACATCCAGGTAACCGCTCCCCTAGTGTGGATAGTATTGTTAAGTTAGCCACCCAACCAGATGTAAATACTAATGCAGATTCTTTATTGAACCAATTTTTCAAAGTGTTTTCAAGTTCGGTATGATAAGATGTTGTACCTGAAATATTTCGTGTCCCACCAGCACCTGTTCCTGCATCATCAATTGCATCTTTCATTGCTTTAATGACGCTTTCATTTTGTCCCATAGCCATATAATCATTAGAACACCAAATCGTTATTTCTTTAGGTACATTTAAATTGTCACCAGTGTATTGACATATAGGGAATTTTCCTCGAATACGGCGAATATTTGTAAATACACGATACCTACCATCTTCTTTAAGATTTCGTATATTGTCTTTAAAAAAATTAGAATAATCCATAATTATGCCCTGATGCTCACGTTCGGTCGTTATTTTAATAACCAGCGTTTGACAAAGTGTAAACTATAGTAAAATTAATAACAAGAATATATTACAATATAATTACAATTCTAATAGCACTTTGGAACGACTAAAGACCTTGCTAAAATAGCAAGTTAATGGTAAAATCATAATATAAATTTTATCAAAATAATATGCTTTTGGGATACTGAATATGACAACACAAACTCATAAAACTGACGTGGTAATTATTGGTGCAGGGCCAGTTGGTCTTTTTGCTGTATTTGAGTTAGGATTGGTTGATTTAAAATGTCATTTGATAGATATTCTTGATGTGCCAGGTGGGCAATGTGCTGAACTTTATCCTGAGAAACCGATTTATGATATTCCTGCATTCTCATCAATCAGTGGACAGCAACTTACTGATAATTTAATGGAACAAATAAAACCGTTTGATGCAACTTTTCACTTAGGACAAATGGCAATAAGCATTAAAAAAGTTGGTAAAGATGAAAATGATATGGACTTGTGGCAAGTAAAAACGGATATTGGTACAGTGATTGAATGTAAATGTATTGTTATCGCTGCTGGTGGTGGTTCATTCGTACCAAAAAAACCACCAATTCAAGGCATTGAAGAATTTGAAGGAAAATCAGTCTTCTATAGTGTACAAGATATGGAAAATTACCGCGGTAAAAATATAGTTATCGCAGGCGGGGGGGACAGTGCTTTGGATTGGTCAGTTAATCTTAGTCCAATAGCAGAAATTTTAACTCTTGTTCATCGTAGTGATGATTTTCGTGGTCACCCATCGTCGGTAAATGATATGCATGATAAAGTTTCAGCAGGTGAAATGAATTTGGATATTGGTCAGATAAAATCATTGAATGGATCTAACGGTCAATTGCAATCAATTACTGTTGCTAATAAAGAAACAGGTGAAGTTGAGATACCTTGTGATGTCCTGTTACCATTTTATGGACTTACTATGACACTAGGACCAGTTAAAGATTTTGGTTTAGAATTGCACAAAAATATTTTGATTAAAGTTGATACAGAGAAATTTGAAACATCTATTCCACAAATATTTTCAATAGGCGATATTAATTATTACCCAGGGAAACTAAAACTTATTTTATCAGGTTTTCACGAGGCTGCTCTTATGTCGCAAAAAGCATTTACTTATTGTAATCCAACTTGTAAATTGCGTTTTCAGTACACAACATCGTCGACTAATTTACAAAATAAACTTGGAGTTAAATAATTTTCTGTAAGAAAAAGAACATAATAAAACGTAACAATAATAATTGGTGAAAAATGAAAAAATTTATAAAATATATATCAAGAATAGAAGTTGTACAAAAAATACTTCTGCACCTTTTTTGTATGTATGTGAAACTTGTGGTTAAGACAATTCGTTGGACAATTATTGATAAAGATAAAGTACCAGATGATGGGAAGGTTATATTTATTCTTTGGCATAACAGAATTATACTAGGATATAAAATGTGGTCTATTGCGTACCCTAATAAAAAAACTAATATGATAGTGTCTCCTAGTATAGACGGTGAAATACTAAAAACTTTGTCAAAGGCATTTGGTCATAATACGTTAGTTGGTTCAAGCGGTTCTGGTACAGGATCTTCTGTGTTTAGAAATGCGTTGAAACTATTAAAGTCAGGCAAAAGTTTTGTGGTATCACCAGATGGTTCAAGGGGCCCAAGGTATCATATTAAACGAGGTACTTCTTTTTTATTAAATCGTACTGGAACACCAGCATTACTTGTTACATACAATGTGTCTAATCGCATGGTTCTTAATAGTTGGGATAATTTAATCATTCCAAAACCTTTTTGTCGTGGTGTAATTATGTATGATTTAGTTGAAGTAAAAATTGGTGATGATACTAAAAAATTAGATGCTGAGCTAGAAAAAAAACTTATTGCTCTTACGCAAAAAAGCGATTTATTTTTTAACCATAAGCCTATTGAAAAGGAATGATTGATATGAAAATATTAAGATTATATAGTGTTATTATGAATTTATTAGAGCCAGTAATAAAGTACATTTTGAATCAAAGAGTTTTAAAAGGTAAAGAAGATAGTAATCGTTATGTTGAAAAAATGGGTATCCCATCACAAATTAGACCACAAGGTAAATTAGTTTGGATACACGCGGTTAGTTTAGGTGAAAGCGTTTCTGCACTTTCCTTAATTGATGGGTTAGTCAAAAAAAAAATAAATGTTTTATTAACAACGTCCACAATTATGTCTGCAAAAACAATTGTTAATAGATTGCCTAAGGGGGTTATTCATCAATATGCACCAATGGATGTTCCTAGGTGGGTGGATAGTTTTTTAACGCATTGGAAACCTGATACTGTTATTATTATGGAATCTGAATTGTGGGCTAATATATTGCAAAAATTAAATAGTAAACATATACCAGTGTTTTTAGTTAATGCAAGGCTTAGTGAAAAATCCATTAGAAGGTGGAAAAGATTTCCATCAATTGCCAAAGAAGTACTTAGTTTATTCACTGAAATTTTTGCTCAGTCAAAAGAATACGTAACTATAATAAGCAATATTATAGAAAAGCCAGTTATGTATTTTGGTAATCTTAAATATTGTGCACCATTACCACCAGTAGACGAAAGTAAATTAAAAATATTACAATCTTCGATACAAAATCGCCCTGTGTGGATTGCTATTTCCACGCATGAAGAAGATGAACAATTTCTTAAAAAAGCGATAATTAAATTACATAAAAAGCACAATAATTTATTAACAATAATAATACCTCGGCACCTTGACAGAGCAAAAAATATTGCGACTATGCTTGCTGATTTAAATCCTGCTGTACGAACAAATCGTGATTTTATTAATTTTACCAATGGTGTTTATATTGCTGATACTGTTGGTGAAGTTGGAATGTTTTTGAAATTATGTCCAATTAGTTTCATAGGTGGTTCTACAGGTGGTGCATATGGTGGGCATAACCCACTTGAATCAGCTATGCTATCAAGTGCAATTATTCAAGGAATGGATACATCGCATTTCTCAGGTGTAAATAAATCCCTAACGGAAAACGCTGGTCAGATTAAAGTTGCAACAAGTGAGGAAATGTTTTTAGCTGTTGATAGTTTATTATTAGATATAGATAAACGAAATGAACAAATTAAAAATGCAAAATTAGTGGCTAGTAGTAAAGCTGATATAGCGGATAAAATTATAGAAAAAATTGATCCATATTTGAATTAAAAAAATGAATTATATTAAAATGAAAAATATTTTAAGTATTGCAATGCTACCACTGGCTGGTGTTTATAGCTTATTAAGCTGTATTCGTGATATTATTACAGTTAGTTATCAATCAAGTGTACCAATTATTTGTGTTGGTAATGTTACGATGGGCGGTACTGGTAAAACACCTGTAGTACAGCGTTTAACAAGTGATTTAGCTAAACAAGGGTTTAAAAAAATTATTGTAGTATCGCGTGGTTATGGTGGTTCTATCGTTGAACCAACATTAGTTAACCTAAAAAAACATACAGCCATAGAAGTTGGCGACGAACCATTGTTGTTAGGAATGACTACTTATGTAGTAGTTGCTAAAAATAAGCGAAAGGGCGTTAAGTTAGCTGAAAAATTAGGGGCTGATATTATTGTTCTTGATGATGGATTACAAAATCCAACGGTTCGGAAAACTAAAATTATTGTAGTTGTTGATGGATATAAAGGGTTCGGTAATGGTTTTGTTGTACCTGCTGGGACATTGCGTGAATTGCCAAAGAAGCGTTTGCAACAAGCAGATGCTATTGTTGTAACTGGTACTGTTGGTAAGGTTTTTGATGATATAAAATCAACTTATCCTAATAAAACATACTTTGGCAAATATACGTCAACTATACGACCGTTTGAAAATAATACTGATAATGAACCGCAATCAGTTATACCGTTTGCAGGTCTTGGAAATCCAGATAAATTTTTTGAAACCGTGCGTTTGTTAGGATATCCAATTTGTGCTAAAGTTTCATATCCTGATCATCATTTTTACAGTGATATGGATTTGCAAGATTTACACGGTATCGCTAACAAAGCTATGGCAAAACTTCTTACAACAGAAAAAGATTATATTAGATTAACGGAAACACAAAAAATTGATATTACACCGCTGTGCATTAGTATGAATATAACTCCAGATAATTTAACTCAAAATATGATTAAAGATTTGAACAAGTAAAATTGCTATTTGTTTTTTGCCAGTTTGCCAGATGGCTTTTCATCTAAATCAATGCCGTCTAAAAATGCAGGGTCCAGTCTATTATCGTACCAGTTTAAACACCAATTTAGATGAGGTTCAGCACTGCGACTTGCACCGATTTTTTGCCTCTTTTTTTGATGTACTGTCCTGCTTTAACAAAAGATTTACTAAGATGTAAATATTACGTATTTGTACCAAGCGCATGGTCAATAATTATTGTTAAGCCTGAGTAAAAATTGTCTTTTTGAACTAGACTTACAACACCTTCTTGTGGTGCCATTACGTTGTAGCCCAAGTACGAAAATTCTATCTTTTGTTGCAATCTTTTCTATATTATTAAATTTGACATTAGCCATAGCGTTTAATGGCGACAGTAATGCACTAATTCATTAAAATGTTATTTTTTAATATTTGCATTTATATCCCCATCAGCAAAAGTAATTTTTATATTACTGTTGTTTTTAGCAGTTTGAGTGTTTTTTATAACGCTATCATTTTCATCACGAATAATGGCAAACCCACGCTGTAAAGTTTTTTTGAAAGAGTAACTTTCAAGTAATGCTGATACAGAATTAAGTTTTGCCGTAGAAATTTCAATAAGTCTTGTCCCAGAAGAATTAAGTCGTTTGCTAATTATTAAAACAGATTGACGGCACATTTTAATGTAATTAGAAGGCGGTGTTAGTCTGCTAGTAATCACATCCAGTTTATTTTGCCAGTGTTTAATTACATTTCCACCAGAATTAGTAAAACGCATTATAATGTCATCAAGTCGTTGCGATTTGAAATTAAATACACTTTCCATATCAGGTAATGATTTTTGTAAACTTTCTATTTTGAGTGCCTTTTTTTCTAATGAATTATATATTGCATGGTCTAAGCGTGTTTTGTTAGTCATTAACATAGTGCGCAGTTCGTGCAATACAGGAACTGCCATTTCTGCAGCCGCAGTTGGTGTTGGTACACGGAGGTCTGCCACATGATCAATCAGTGTTATGTCAGTTTCGTGACCTACAGCAGATATAATTGGAATTTGTGAATTTGCGGTTGCTCTTACGACTATTTCCTCGTTGAATGACCATAAATCTTCAATAGAACCACCGCCACGGGCAATAATAATTACATCTGGTTTTGTTATTCCTTGTGGTGGGTTATTAAAAAATTCTATACCTCTGGATATTTCAATATCAGCACCATCACCTTGAACCTTAACAGGATATACAAGAACTGGACGAGGAAATCTGTCATCAATACGGTGTAATATATCTCTAATAACTGCACCAGTAGGGCTTGTTATTATGCCAATGCATCTAGGGATTTTAGGAATAGTTTTTTTTCGTTCTTTGTCAAATAGTCCTTCAATTTGCAGCTTCTTTTTTCGGTCGTCTAATATTTTTAGTAATGCCCCAATACCTGCAACTTCCATAGATTGAACAATTAATTGATAGTTAGACCTTGCCCCATAAGTTGTGACCTTCCCAGTGATTATGACTTCTAATCCATCTTCTGGCTTTATGTTAAGTTTATTAGCATTACCACGCCAACAAACAGTCTTGATTACCGATTTGTCATCTTTTAAATCCATATATATATGACCGCTAGTAGGAAATTTAACACCTGATAATTCACCGCGAACACGAATATAAGAGAATTCGTTTTCTACGGTCTTTTTTATAGCGTTAGAAATTTCACTTACTGAAAGTTCAGGTGTGGAATTGCTAATTAAATTGTTTGTATTATCATTATTTTGAAATAAGTCAATCATAATAACTACATTATCATTTAAAATTGTTTTTTTCTAGTGATTTTGATACTTTTTTCTATATGAAAAGGTTAATATATGATAATCTGATTTAATTATAATTGTCTTAAATAAAAAGTTATTAGCGAAGCAAAATGTTAGAAATATTTTTTAAAATTGTTGATGTAACTTTGCCTGTATTTGGCTTAATTGGTCTTGGTGTTGCGTTAGCATGGTTTAAGTTTATAAACCATAGTGCTAATGAATCATTAAAGGCTATCGTATTTAATGTTTTTATCCCAGTGATGATTTTTACACAGATGGCAAAAGCATCTTCAGAAAATATTTTTAATTATTCATATATTTTATTAGTTGTAATTCTTGCATTTATTATCTTTGGCTTCACAGTTTTAGTTGGCCATAAGTACTTCCCTAAAAACAATAAAAATTCTGCTTTACATGGGCTTTCTTCATCACTTTCTAATTCTACTTATATTGGCTTGCCGATTTGTTGGCTTGCATTTGGTGATGCAGGAATGATACCGGCAATTATATTTACTTCAGTGTTGATGATAGCCACAACTCTTTCAACAGTTGTTCTATGTTCTATTGATGATATACAGGGTTATAAGTATAAAAAAAAATGGACTACTATTGGTAAAATGATTTCATCAGTATTTTTAAACCCGATTGTTATATCCCCAGTATTAGGTGCTATTTGGTCTTTTTCAGGTATTGCTCTACCACAAGTGATTGATATAACATTTACAATGATTTTTAATGCTAATATTGTAATTGCCCTTATGATAATAGGTTCTAGTCTTTATTTAATAATTGTAGTTAATCACGAAGATACAGACAGCAGATTTTGGCAGGAAATTGCATCAATTAATTTCGTGAAATTATTAATTATGCCAGTTTTAGCGTGGCTTATTATAATGCCATTTGATTTTGATCCAGTATGGAAAGCAGTATTTGTATTACAATCAGCAATGCCGTCAAGTCTTCTTACATATCTAATGGCGATAAATGAAAAAACATTTATCAAACGATCAGCTATTAATCTACTTGTATCTACAACAATATCTGTTATTACATTGCCTATTATAATTGGTATTTTATGGTCTAGTATGTAATGGCAGAACTTAATAGTAATAACCCAATAGAAATATTTAAGGATTTACTAGTACAGGCACAAGCAAGTGAAATAAATGATCCAAACGCATTTGCTTTAGCAACTGTTAGTGAAGACGGCGTTCCACAAAATAGAATGGTATTATTAAAAGAAGTTGTTGATAAAGGTTTTATATTTTACACAAATAAAACTAGTTCTAAAGCGCAGGCAATGCAAAATAACCCTAATGTTGCAATGTTATTTCATTGGAAAACATTGCGTCGGCAAGTTCGAGTAACTGGTAAAGTTGAAAATGTTTGTGTCTCTGAAAATCAAAAATACTTTAATAGTCGTGCTACAATTTCACAAGTTGGGGCTTGGGCATCAAAACAATCGCAGCCATTAGATAGTAGGCAAACACTTATTGACCGCGTTGAAGAGATTAATAAAAAATTTACCGATGTTGATGAGGTTCCTTGCCCATATTTTTGGGGTGGATACTGTATTATTCCTGAAAGAATAGAAATTTGGATGCATGGCGAAAACCGTCTGCACGATAGATTTATTTTTATTAAAGAAAATGATGAATGGGTAAGCCAAAGACTTTATCCTTAGAAAAAATCTTTATCTTTATAGAAATGTTTTATCTATAAAAATACTAATTAGTCTATTATTAGAAACTGTCGCGGTTCGCTCTATTTGGCCAAAAAGTCCGATTTATTTGTCAAACTTTGATTTTACAGTCCCTTAACCGTTTCAAAATTGGCACGCTATTTCAATAATCCGTAGTTGGTTATTACGCTTTATATGGTATTTGTTTTAATAGTGCTTATATTTTACCTTGTGTTCGCGAGTGTAGCGAGTGAATACGACAAAATAAATGGTAAAAAGAGAGTGTTTATCCCATGGCAGGTATAGTATATCTGTCCAAATACTGAAATATCACCTATTATATTTATAAAACAACAATGTGACACTTGTGACTTAGATAACACTTGCCGCATTCATTGCGGCTAACATTGTTACGGCAGAAAAAAATATACAAAAAATACACCTGCTAATATTTTACTAAGCCACCATTATTTCAAACCAATATATATAAAACACAAGAAAAACAAAAAGCCCAACCAAATGGCTGAGCTTTTTGTTTAGTTTAGTTAATTACTTCTCTTTAAACGTTATTGTAATTCTTTTGCTTACTTTTTTATATTTGTTATCAGCTAATCTGATAATATTAAAGGATACTGTACCAGGGCCATCTGCTCTTAGCTTAACCTCAATAGCCCCCGTTGATATACGACCAATAGTACTGCCAGTGTTTCCACGTATATGAGATATAAGAGAAGTACTTAGAACCACAAAATTACCATCTAATGTATCTTTGACAGACTCAACTGTAATAACAACCTTTGTCATCACCCCCCCTCCTGTAAGAAATACGGCGGAATCAGAATTTATAATTGTGTTTGTTTGTTTTTCAAATGTAAATTCCGTAGGTGTACCCCAGTCACTAGCCTTTTCTGTAGCAGTTTCCATTATACGCGTTTTTATATTAATCGTACCTGACTGAGTTGCATTTACTTTACCTGTAACTGAATTATATGTAATACCAGTACCTGCAGAAACAACCTCATAATCCTGAGTGGCTATTTTTATAATAGTGATAGGCGTACCCCAAGTAGCAGTTCGAGTATCTAACTGAGTTGCGTTACCTACTGATGCAGCTTTCTCAAACGTTACAGTAATTTCTTTCCCAACTTCTGCATATTTATTATCTGCTACTCTAGTAACTCTAACTGTCACAGTACCAGGGCCTTGTGCACTTACTATACCTTTATTAGTAACGCCACGATTTGGTGCATTTCCACCTCTTAAAGTGTAACTCCACTCGCCACTTGCCTTATCACCTCTGTTAGACTGAACTACAGCTGATAAGTCAAAACCACTGTCAAAAGATCCACCTGATTGATTTTCATTAGTAGTAATGTCTTGTGTTTGTGTTGTAAATGTCAATATCGTAGAAGGTGACCACGCACCATCACTCTGACCATTTTTTGCAAGTACCTTAGTTCTTACATTAGCTGTACCTGACTGAGTTGCTGCTACTATACCTGTAGATTTGTTATATGTAATACCAGTACTTGCATTCGTAAGCTCATATTCCTGGCCGTCTATTCGTGTAACAGTGATCGTCTCAACCCAAGATGCAATTTTGTTATTAACTGTTGGCGCAACTGCTTGATCTCCACTTCTATCAGTTTCAGTAAACGTTACAGTAATGTCTTTCTCAACTTCTGCATATTTATCATCTTCTTCTCTATAAACTGCAACTATCACAGTACCAGGGCCTTGTGCACTTACTATACCTTCATCAGTAACGCCACCACTTGGTGCATCTTCATGTCTTAAAATGTAACTCCACTTGCCACTTGCCTTATTACCTCTGTTAGACTTAACTACAGCTGATAAGTCAAAATCAGTGCCCCAAAATCCACCTACTTGATTTTCATTAGTAGTAATGTCTTGTGTTTGTCTTGTAAATGTGAATTGCGTAGGTACCCAGTCACCAGCCTTTTCTGTAGCAGTTTCCATTATACGCGTTTGCATATAAAGCGTACCTGACTGAGTTGCTTCTACTATACCTGTAGTTTCGTTATATGTAATACCAGCACCTACAGTTTCAACAATAGGCTCATAATCCTGACCGTCTATTTTTATAATAGTGATAGGCGTACCCCAAGTAGCAGTTTTAGCAGCTAACTTAGTTGCGTTACCTTTTGCAACAGCTTTCTCAAACGTTACCATAATTTCTTTCCCAACTTCTGCATATTTATTATCTGCTACTCTAGTAACTCTAACTGTCACAGTACCAGGGCCTTGTGCACTTACTATACCTTTATTAGTAACGCCACGATTTGGTGCATTTCCACCTCTTAAAGTGTAACTCCACTCGCCACTTGCCTTATCACCTCTGTTAGACTGAACTACAGCTGATAAGTCAAAACCACTGTCAAAAGATCCACCTGATTGATTTTCATTAGTAGTAATGTCTTGTGTTTGTGTTGTAAATGTCAATATCGTAGAAGGTGACCACGCACCATCACTCTGACCATTTTTTGCAAGTACCTTAGTTCTTACATTAGCTGTACCTGACTGAGTTGCTGCTACTATACCTGTAGATTTGTTATATGTAATACCAGTACTTGCATTCGTAAGCTCATATTCCTGGCCGTCTATTCGTGTAACAGTGATCGTCTCAACCCAAGATGCAATTTTGTTATTAACTGTTGGCGCAACTGCTTGATCTCCACTTCTATCAGTTTCAGTAAACGTTACAGTAATGTCTTTCTCAACTTCTGCATATTTATCATCTTCTTCTCTATAAACTGCAACTATCACAGTACCAGGGCCTTGTGCACTTACTATACCTTCATCAGTAACGCCACCACTTGGTGCATCTTCATGTCTTAAAATGTAACTCCACTTGCCACTTGCCTTATTACCTCTGTTAGACTTAACTACAGCTGATAAGTCAAAATCAGTGCCCCAAAATCCACCTACTTGATTTTCATTAGTAGTAATGTCTTGTGTTTGTCTTGTAAATGTGAATTGCGTAGGTACCCAGTCACCAGCCTTTTCTGTAGCAGTTTCCATTATACGCGTTTGCATATAAAGCGTACCTGACTGAGTTGCTTCTACTATACCTGTAGTTTCGTTATATGTAATACCAGCACCTACAGTTTCAACAATAGGCTCATAATCCTGACCGTCTATTTTTATAATAGTGATAGGCGTACCCCAAGTAGCAGTTTTAGCAGCTAACTTAGTTGCGTTACCTTTTGCAACAGCTTTCTCAAACGTTACCATAATTTCTTTCCCAACTTCTGCATATTTATTATCTGCTACTCTAGTAACTCTAACTGTCACAGTACCAGGGCCTTGTGCACTTACTATACCTTTATTAGTAACGCCACGATTTGGTGCATTTCCACCTCTTAAAGTGTAACTCCACTCGCCACTTGCCTTATCACCTCTGTTAGACTGAACTACAGCTGATAAGTCAAAACCACTGTCAAAAGATCCACCTGATTGATTTGCATTAGTAGTAATGTCTTGTGTTTGTTTTGTAAATGTGAATTGCGTAGATACCCAGTCACCAGCCTTTTTTGTAGCAGTAGTTGCTAGACGCGTTTGCATATAAAGCGTACCTGACTGAGTTGCTTCTACTATACCTGTAGTTTCGTTATATGTAATACCAGCACCTACAGTTTCAACAATAGGCTCATAATCCTGACCGTCTATTTTTATAATAGTGATAGGCGTACCCCAAGTAGCAGTTTTAGCAGCTAACTTAGTTGCGTTACCTATTGATGCATTTTTATCAGCAAACGTTACGGTAATTATTTTCATAGCTTCTTTATATTTATTATCTGCTGCTCTCGTAATCTTCACTCGCACAATACCAGGGCCTGTTGCATGTAATAAACTAGTTAATAGTCCCCCCCCCATATGGTGACCATCTACATCAACAATAACGTAAGACCACTCGCCTTTTGCATCATCTTCGTTAGACTTAACTACATTTGATAATTCAAAATTACTGGTCCAAATTCCACCTGATTGATCACCAGTAATAATTTTTTGTTCTTGTTTTTCAAATGTCAATTTCGTAGATACCCAGTCACTAGCCTTTTCTGTAACAGTAGCTAATAGCTGCGTTCGTATAGTAATCGTACCTGGCTGAGTTGCTTTTACTACACCTGTACCTGAATTATATGTAATACCAGGATTTGCAGTTCCAGGAACAACCTCATATTTCTGAGAGATTTTTCCTTCAATGCGGATATCAGTACCCCAAGGAACAGTTGGAGCAACTATCTTAGTTATTTCACCTGTTGATGCACCTTTAGCAGTAAACGTTACTAGCGTATAATCCGACCACACACTTTCCCTATCTGTATCAGTCGCAGTTCTCCTCGTTCTTACCTTAGCTGTACCTGGCTTAGTTGCAGAGATTCTACCAGTACCCTCATCGTAGCTCATACCATTACCCACGGTTTCATGAATCTCATATATCTGACCGACTATTGTTGTAACAAAGATAGGCATACTCCAAAATCCTGTTACAGAATTAACTTCTGGTTTGGCTGGTTTTGATTTCATGACATCTTGTACTACTACATTGATTTCAACTGGGGACATACCAACAACATCGTCTGTTGAAGATTTTTCAATTGTTAACTGGATTTTGGCACTTCTGTCGTCAGTGCTTCCATCATTATTTACGCCAGTAACAGTAACTTTTTGTGGTTCGTTCCAGGTAGTGGAAGTAAATGTTAAATCTTTTACACCTCCTACAGTTGCAACACCAAGATCAGTTGACTTAACACCAATTATAATATTTTTATCTAAAGCAATTTTTTTGTTAAGATTTACTGTAAATACTTTTCTATTACCTTCAATAACACTAATATTAGCAACAGAAATTACCATACTATTAGTGATATCTACTTCTTCTATATGCATCACATTATCACGCTTGATTTTATCATAACGCTTGTCCCATACATTAGAAGAATTACCAACAATTTCAGATAACTGTTCATCAAATGGTTTATCAAGTGCTAATTCAACATTTACAAATACATTCAAGGATGAATCCTGTGTGTGAGATTTATCGTATTCAATACCTGTTGTAAATACTGCGTTAGGTTTGTATTCAAGGCCAAACTTATTACCTTTTAGCGATTTAACATCACCAGTAAAATTATAATGAGTTGCACTTAGTGAGAAATTCTCATAATTAGGAATCTTTCCCGAAACACCAAAGTCATAACCAGATAGTACTTGTTCACCACCAATTGCATTGGAAATCTTTTTGTAAGAGTTTGCAAATGTATCAAATTTAGAGGTTTTTAATTCTAAGCCAACAGAATACCTTTTGTGAATTCCACCGGCAAAATCAAATATGCCAGAAGTTCCATCTCTAAAATCATAAAAGGCATTTAAACCAATAATCGCTTTATCAGTTCCATTAAGTGAAACTAATTTACGAATGCCTAATCCCAAGTTAACGGTTGTTCCTGCATATTTTTTAGAAATAGAGTTTTGTGATATAAATACAGTATTAGAGGTTTCTTTAAAAACAGAAAAACTAGTTAAACCAAATTCAAATTTATTTTTCTTGCTATAACCAAATTCGCCCTCAACCCACTGTAGACCAAATTTAGTAGAATGTTTATTTAAACCATTAATTAAAAGTTGGCCAGTGGCTCTTACCGCGTTGTTGAATTGTACGTTGTTATCGCTGGCATAAGCAGTGCCAACATAAGCAGTGCCAATAAGTGTCTGCGACAATGCAATTGACAAGGCACTGATCAATGATATTATTTTTCTCAAAGCTTTTACGCCAACATTTTTTACCATAATCAACCCTTAATCCTTTAATTCTTTATTTTTTATCTTTCATTTTTAATCAACTCTTAATATATTACTAATTCCATTCGTTTCTTTCTAAGAATTAATCACATTAATAAATGACAATACGTCACTATACCGATCAAAATTGAAATGTCAACTATAAAATTAGAAAATATCTATTATAAAATTAACTATATAATTCAATACTTTACATAGAATTTTAAGTATAAGTATAAGTATAAGTATAAGTATAAGTATAAGTATAAGTATAAGTATAAGTATAAATTAGGGTTATAACTTCCTGTAACCTGCCCAAAAATTAACAGATTTATGCCAATAAAAAAGCCCCAATTTAGGGCTTAATTATTTAATCATTATCAATTTTAGCTAACTCTAAATGCTTTCAAATCTCCGCCAACGACTCATTACCATCTAATGTCAACCGTTCAGTACAGCGAGAGCTTTCCATTCATAACCTATTTCTTCTATAATAATCTGTGCTGATTTAGTAATTACATAACCTCATAACGGAATCCAACTTTATTATTATCTGTAAAAGATGCGGTAAGTGAATTATATTTTTTGAATAAAAGCTCAGTTTACGTTTCAATTACAACCATATCAAAGTTAAATCTAGAACGAATTTTATTTTGCTTTTCAATAGCTTTTTCAGTTTTTACTTTTTTAATATTATCTTCGTATTCTGTTTCAAGTGAAATTCTTTCTATTTCAACAAGTTCAAGAATATCACTTATTCTGTCATAGTTTATAAGAAAAATCTTTTTTGGGATAACCCTATACAACTGAATGCGCTATCTATTTATTGCTTCTAACTTTTATATAGGAAAAACAAACAGTGGTTAGGACAAACTGTTTTCTCTACAAAACAAAAACAGATAGCCAAATACCCCAAAGGTACAATTATATATGAAAAGAAATAACCCCCACAAAAAGATTAATCTTGATTTTGCGGCTGATCGTATTATTACTAATTGGAGTTTTATTGTAGGCCATAAATTTGCTAATTTATCAGCGCCTGAAACAATTAGCTATAAACGTGGTTGCAGGACTGGCGGTGTATTACATATAAATATTTTTGGTGCATTCGCAACTAAAATAACTTTACATACTTTTATTATTATTGAAAAAATTAACAGTTACTTATGGCCTGATGCTGTTACTAAAATTAAATTAGTTCATGATTTTACACCGTCCGTTGACATTGTAAAGACGACAAAAAAATCAAGACCTAACACAGATTTTCATAAATTAAATAATATGTTAAATCATATTGATAACAAAGACATTAAAATGAGGTTGGAAAATATAGGTAAACACATTATTTTGAGAGACTAATTTTAATATATATTAGGTGTAAGGTTATTTTCATTTATACAATTTTTTATAAAGTACTAAATTTATTTATAAAGTACTAAATTTAAATAACAAGCTTGTGTAACTTTTTAAAAAGTTGGTATTATTACTGTTTTAATGATTTTATGGAGATTTAATCGTCAATCAATGACCGTCTAACTGCTCTCTAACGCCCAGATAACGGGGGTTAACACCAAAATGTACCCTAGCTGCATTTACAACCGCCCAAAGTACCACTATTTACCTCTTTAAGACAAACAAAGTGCCATTTTTGACCTATTTTTGGACAAAGTGGGACAAATAAAGTGAACTTTTAAGACAAATAGAGCGAACCACAGCACTCGTCCTTATTCAAAGCCACTATTTCGTTAAACAAAGTAGGTAGCATTTGTTCTTTTTTATTAGTCATTTTATTTTTCTTATTCTATTAATTACTTATTCTAACTATTACAATACAGATTAGGTTATTGCACCACATAATAACAATATCCAAACAATAATCTAATTATAAAAAAACACCCTTACAAAAATATCGTAACTCTATGTATTATTAGTATTATTATTTATTTCAAACCCATAAGTTCTTCCAACCAATGAATATTATAATTACCTGATTTAAAGTCTTCTTCATCCAATATGCGTAAATGCAATGGAATGTTGGTCTTAACACCCTGAATTACATATTCACCTAATGCGCGCTTCATTCTGTCAATAGCTTGTTCACGAGTTTTAGCATGAACAATCAACTTACCAATCATACTATCATAGTGCGGTGGAATTGAATAACCAGAGTATAAATGACTATCAACACGTACACCTAATCCTCCAGGTGCGTGATAAAAATCAACCGTTCCAGGCATAGGCATAAATGTTTCAGGGTCTTCAGCATTAATACGACATTCAATAGAATGACCATTAATTTCAATGTCTTTTTGCAAAACACTTAAACCATAACCACCAGCAACTAACAACTGTTCCTTAATCAAATCAACGCCTGTGATTAATTCTGTAACTGGATGTTCAACTTGTATACGAGTATTCATTTCAATAAAGAAAAATTCGCCTTTTTCATACAAAAATTCAATTGTTCCAACACCGCGGTAATTCATCTTCGCCATTGCATCGGCACAAACGCCACCAATTTCTTGACGAATTGCAACAGTAATTGCTGGACCAGGAGCCTCTTCAATTACTTTCTGATGTCGTCGCTGAACTGAACAATCTCGTTCGCCTAAGTGAACAGCTTTTCCCTTGCCATCACCCACAATCTGAATCTCAACATGGCGTGGCTTACCAAGATAGCGTTCCATATAAACCGCATCATCGCCAAAAACGGCTAGAGATTCTGTTCTACAAATATTAAAGGCTTCTTCTAAGTCGCTTGCTTGTTCTGCAACTTTCATACCACGACCACCGCCACCGGAAGCAGCTTTAATGATTAGTGGAAAACCAATTTGCTTAGCCCAATCTTTTGCCTGCGCAACTGTTTTTACTTCACCAGTTGAACCTGAAACAACAGGAATGCCAAGGGCAACTGCTATTTTTTTTGCCTGTATTTTATCACCCATAATACCAATGTGTTCTGATGTTGGTCCAATAAATTCATAACCATGCTCTTCAACCAATTCTGCAAAATGCCCATTTTCTGATAAAAAACCAAACCCTGGGTGAATAGCATCAGATTGAGTAATTTGTGCAGCGGATAAAATAGCCGGTATATTTAAGTATGAATCCTGAGATTTAGCAGGTCCAATACAAACAGCTTCATCAGCTAATTTTACATGCATTGAATCTGTATCTGCGGTTGAGTGTACCGCAACAGATTCAACCCCTAGTTCGCGACAGGTCCTTATAATACGAACAGCAATTTCACCGCGATTTGCAATTAATACTTTTTTAAACAATGGATATCCCCTAAATGCTTTTTTATTACTTACACCAAAATAACTAATGGTTGTTCAAATTCAACTGGGTCAGCATCACCAACCAAAATTTCCTCAACCGTACCATCGCGAGGGGCAAGAATTGGATTCATAACTTTCATTGCTTCAATAATAATAAGTGTATCACCCTTTTTAACGGCTTTACCAACATGTACAAAAGCATCCGCTCCAGGTGAAGATGCCAAGTAAGCTGTACCAACGATAGGCGACTTAACTGCATTTTTATTTTCTGCTGGCTTACTATCTACGACCGATACAAATGCAACATCTTGTGGCGCAACCCGTGGCATTGCCATTGCTTGTGGAGCAACTGCAATACTACTAGCTACTGTACGAGTGATTTTAATGTATTCGTCACCATTACCAACCTCAATCTCAGCTAGATTTTCCTTGTTAACTAAGTTAGCCAACTTTTTAATTGATGCTTGATCCAAAGTAAATTTGCTCATTATTATAGCCTTTCTTTTACACTATTTTTAAATTTCTTTCTTTCTTAATACTGCCGTTTCAATGGCAGCCTTATAACCCATTAAACCTAAACCACATATGACACCTAATGCCACATCTGATATATAACTTTCTTTACGAAATTCTTCACGAGCGTGAATATTTGAAATATGAACTTCATAAACTGGTGTCTCTATTGCAGAAATCGCGTCACGAATAGCAATAGATGTGTGTGTGTAAGCACCAGCATTTATAATGATAACATCATTTGTTATACGAGAATTTTGAATAGCGTCAACTAAATCACCTTCATGATTAGACTGCATACAAGTTACATTAGCGGATAACTCTTTTCCCCACTCTATGCATTTACTTTCTAAATCTTGCAATGTCTCACCACCATATACTTCTGATTCTCGCGTTCCAAGTAAATTTAAATTAGGGCCATTTATTACCAAAATATTAGTCATCGTCAAAATCCTCCCCAAAATAAGCGTTTTAATCATTTTTATCGCTTTTTTATTAAAAAAAACGGCTTTTTAAAACTTTTCCACAACATAACCCACTTGATTCTCACCTGCAAGCATAAAATATGTAAAACATATATAAATAAGTAAAAACATCTAAAAATAGCTATTTTTTTACTTAATTTCGCTCGTTTCTATGTTTTTTTTAAAGAATAGGTAATAATCATTTTTACTGAATATCTATATTAAAACTAAACCTAGATACTTTATATGTAATTATTTTTTAAAATATAGTGGTTTTAAATTTACATCAACTTGTTAATCATCAATGATTTTTAAACACATAAGATATAAATACATTTTAAATAATATCCAGCTATCTTTCATATGATGCTTATTTAGCTATCTTTTGAATAATACTTGTGAAGTATCAAGAGTATCTTCCCAGCCAACCCGGATAAGTTCTGAGTCGCTATGTTCTTCTACTGGATAACCAAGACACATATATCCAATTAATCGCCAATTTTTTGGTACATCAAGCACCTCTATTACTGTTTCAGGATTTAAAATACTAACCCAACCCATCCCAACACCATTAGCGCGGGCGGCAAGCCACATATTTTCAATAGCCGCAACAACACTATAATGAATCGTTTCAGGCATTGTTTGACGACCAAGCCCTTTCCCGTGTTCGCTTTCTTCTTCTGCAAAGATTGCCATATGCACTGGAGCTTCTTTTAATCCTGACAATTTCAAAGTTCGGTACAGTTCCGCCCTTTCGTTATCGTAAAGTTTTGCCGCATCCTCATTTGCTTGTTCGTAGTTTAAAATAATTTTTTGACGGACAGAAGGTGTTTCAACGGATACAAAACGCCACGGCTGAGAATAACCAACGCTTGGGGCAAGCATTGCCTGACGCAAAACATCTATGATAATATCGTCACTTACAGGCGTGCTCTTAAAACGACGGACATCACGACGCCATAAAAATAACTGTTTTAACTGATTGCGAAACTGTTTATCAAAATACATAAATAACTATCCTTTTAATACATACTGTTTATAATAGAACTAAAATAAAAAAAAGCCAATAGGAAAAGTAATGAATATACTTAACTCCCCAATGACAACTGACAAAATAGCTAAAGCCAATATTAGTTTCAACAGTGTTCGTATATTCAATCAGCGAATATATTATACTATGTCTTTGCCATCAGAAAATTCTCGGATTACAATTATATCTGCAAACTTTGATGGAACAGATAAAAGAAATCATCTTCCTAAACAATACAGCGTAAAAAGCCGAATAAATATATATGGCGGTGCTTCATTATGTGTTACTAACAATGGTATTGTGTTTAGTGATAACAAAACATCAATGCTATATATTATTAGAGGCGACAAGATAACTGCGTTAACTAAAAATAAAAAATATTTTTATGCTGATGTATCGTACTGCGACTACAGCAATACTATATTATACGTTGCGGAAGAAAATTTTGGTAATAGACCAAAACAACACATTGAAAAACTAAACTTAAACACCATGAAAATAAAAATTGTTGCTTGTGGAGCTGATTTTTATCACGCACCCACCGCGCACAACAACAACATATTATGGTTAGAGTGGGACTTGCCACATATGCCGTGGGATAATTCTAGTGTAGTAAAAAAAACAAGTACAAAACAACAAACGCTATCATCAGGATCTGGGCATTTTCAGCCTAGTTTTGATAAAGACGGTAATGTATATTATGTGAACGATAGCACTGGTTATTTTAACCTTTATAAAAATGGCATTAATATATCTCCTATAAATACTGACTTTGCCTATCCATTATGGATATATGGTATGAAAACATATGGATTTACAGAAAATTCAATTGTCGCAACTGGGGTTAAAAATGGTTTATGGAGTATTGGTGAAATTAAAGATAATAAATTCAATAAATATTTAACTCAATTTACAACCTTTGAAAGTATAGTCGCAAATGGTAACATCTGCGTATTTATCGGTGGACGAACTAATGATTGCAGTGCGGTTGTCTGTATAAATAATGGTGTGGAAACAATTATTGAACAAGGTAGCCCACTAATTTTGCCTACAGATTATATTTCTATTGCTAAGCAAATAACTTTTAAAAATAAAGACGGCAATATTGTTCACGCTAATTACTACTCACCTAGCAATCCGCAATATGATAATTCTACACTTTCCCCTTTAATAGTTAAGTCACACGGTGGACCAACAGGGCAAGCAGATATTAGTTTCAATCCTAAAATTCAATTCTGGACATCGCGCGGATTTGCAGTACTAGATGTAAATTATTCCGGCTCTACAGGGTTTGGCACTGATTATCGCAACCGTTTACTTGGCAAATGGGGCGAACTAAATGTTAGTGAACTTGAAAGCGGAGCGAAATGGTGTATTGACCAAAAACTAGCGAACCCTGAACAACTTATTGTTTCAGGTTCATCCGCTGGTGGCTTAGCTGTTTTATCAGCATTAACATTTGGCAATACATTTAAGACTGGCTGTTCTATATATGGAATTAGCGAATTGGCAAATCTTGCAGAGGAAACTCATAAATTTGAAAGTAATTACTTTGATGTTTTAATCGCACCTTATAAAGATAATAAGAATCTATATAAACAGCGTTCTCCATTATATAGCAGTCATAATATTTCTGTGCCTGTATTATTTTTACACGGCGATCAAGATATGGTTGTACCATCAGATCAATCAGAAGCAATGTACGATTTACTAACTAATAATAATATTTACAGCAAATTAATAACATATGTTGGTGAAGGGCACGGATTTAAAAACAGCAAAGTAATCGCTCACGCATTAAATACTGAGCTAGAATTTTACCGTATTGTATTTAATGAAAAGTCTAATCAAACTAATATAAATATATCTGTAGATTTTAATTAATTTATAATTAAGGATAAATTTAGTGATGGTGATGCCCGTGGGTGGGTGACCGTTAAGTTTTATTGCTTATGTTCTTGCTGGTCAAATAATTGCGAATAGAGAAGTTTTTGCTTAGGTCAATAAATTTTTAGACAACCGATAGTTTTACAGAACAAAACCGTGCTAAAATGCGGGAACAAGCGGCAAAGACAACTAAAAAACACGCCGAAGAATCCGCAAAAAAGGCAGAACGAAAAGCAAAACGAAAATCTGCAATAATTAATATGGAAAAAACAATTCTAATTGAGCTTGCAAAAGAAATTAAACGAGAACTAGTAAAGTCAATAGCTGTTGATTGAATTAAGCGTGATAATATAAAAGCTGGCATTCGTATTGAAATAACAAACCATATTATAAATTAATTATATCCCCAAATCAGCAAACTTCTTGTTGAAGCGATCCAATTGACCACCTTCCATAAGGCGCTGTGGACCGCCGGTCCAAGCTGAGTGAGAAACACTATCAATATCAAGTTTCATAGTATCGCCTTCTTTACCCCAAGTTGAGCGTGTCATATATTCAGTGCCATCAGTCATAACAACTTTGATCATGTGGTAATCTAGGTGGATATTTTTTTTCATAATGTTAACCTTTCAATTTGTGAGATTTCTATACGCGACATTCATAACAATTAAGTGCTTTTTACCTAGATTCTATATAAATAGCAAGTAAAAATAAATAGCAAATAAAATAAAATTCTATTGGCTTAAGTCAAAAATAGATATTAGTTCAAATTATGTAATTATAAAAAACAACAAACTAATGCTTGTACTATCAAGTGATAGTCTATGATAGCTTAGAAAAAAAATGACTTAATTTCTTTTTTTAATAACAATGTGAATAGTTATTTAATTTTTTCAGTAGAAAAACACCATGAAGATGCGTTTTTTATTACCACTTCAAGCAGATACAAACACGCAAAACAACCAACAGAAAATATTTTAATAAAATCTGGATTTGATATTATAAAAATTAAGAACAAAGCACGGTGAAAGTGTTGAAGGGTTATTGTTACTTGCACAAAAAATATAATAATTTATTTACCTATAAAAATCATTAGCTTTAAACTCTACGCTTATATATAAGATAAAGAAATTATTATGGTAAATATCATTTAGACAAATGACGGTAATTTTGATAAAAAATTCACAGCATTACTAAACAGTAAGCGTGGAACTGATATTGATATTTCCATTGTTGTTAAAGATATTTTTAAAAATGTGCCAACCAATGGGGATCACGAATTATTTAAATATACTAATAAATCTGACAATATTGAACTTATTAGTGAAACAATCCGTTTTACACAAGAAGAAATAGATAACGCAATCTCTGAATGCGACAGTAAAATTATCAATAGTCTAAAACACGCAAAAAACTCATTGAAAGCTTTCATGAAATTGGTGGCGACGGTTATCGTAATTGCTGAAATTAAAAGTCTAAGTGCACACACATTATCAATTGCAACACGCTTAAAGAAAAACAATTAAATAAATATTTTAAAGTGTGAATTCCATAATTAAATTTAATAATTACATCTGCATTACTTTAATCAATGCGCATCTATTACTTTAATAATTTTGGAATATCTTTTCCAATCATTCCCATTGCGTGTTGCATAAATAGTTTTTTAGCTGGGCGGAATCTATCTAATACGCCTAATCCTAATACTCGCCCAACACGTAATAATGAATTGTTATTTGAAAATAATTTTGTCAAAGCATCACAAATTAACATTAATGTTGTGTTATCAGCATAACGATATTGTTCATATTCTTTTAATACTTCGTCACTGCCAATATCTTGTCCATTTTCTTTTGCTTTTACCATACATTCAATTAAAGCCGCAATATCGCGCATACCCATATTCAACCCCTGACCTGCGATTGGATGCATTGCGTGTCCCGCATCTGCAATTAAAGCAAGTCTAGTATCAATGTATGTATGTGCGTGCTGTAGTGTTAATGGATAAGAAAATCTTCTATCGTCGGCAACTTTAATTTTACCAAGCCACTTGCCAAAGCGTTGCGATAAATGAGCGTGGAAATCTTCTGTATTCATTGCTAATAATTGTTTTACTAACTCAGGATTTTCTGACCATATAACACTTACCCTGTTATTTAACATTGGTAACATTGCAAATGGCCCATTTGGTAAAAACAATTCAACTGCCAAACCATTATGTGGCCTCTCACATTCAACCGTACATACAATCGCCGTTTGATTATAACTCCAACTAGTTAATTTGATTCCAACTTCTTCACGAATTTTAGAAAATTTGCCGTCGCAAGCTAAAATAACATTGCCTGTTAATACACTGCCATCGTCCAATATAACTGATGCACATTTTGCACTACGAGTTGTTGATACCACACTACGATTTGGGAAGTGTGTAATATTATCAAGTTCACATAATCGTTCATATTGCGAACGGCGGATATCAATATTTTCAAGAATATACCCAAGTGCTTTTCCATCAATAAGTGAACTATCATAATGCATAGAAAATGGTGACATACCTTTTATTAAATCGCCATCTTCTATTTTAATATTAGTCATTTCAGTGGCAGATGGCTCTAATTTATCCCATACACCAGTATGTTTCATTAAATTACACGATGCATAAGCAAGGGCGCAAGTTCTGCCGTCAAATTCACTGTTTACAATGCTTTTAACAGAATTAGCATCAACTATAGCAACACTAATTCCATTAGTGGCTAGTGAAATAGCAGTTTGCAATCCTGAAAGCCCACCGCCAACAACAAGTGCTCCGTATGAGTTAAACATAGGATTATTTTTATTATTATTTTGAGGTGTTGTATCAGCGTTCATAGTCATACATAAATATATACATTATTTTCTGAATTTTTAAAAGTTTTTTGCTATACTACGCTAAAACAAGTTAACTATTAATTATACGCAAAGAAAAACATCTCATGGCAATATTTCCTAAAACACTAGAAAAAAGCTTAAAAAAAATATTTCTACATAATTTAGGTATGTGTCTATTCCTATTAGGTTTTTTTGGATTAGGCGCTATATTGTCACATTCATCTTCTGATATGTCATTAAATACCGCTAGTAATACCACTATCAATGGCATTAGTTCATTTGGTGCATATTATTCAGATATAGTATTACAAGTATTTGGCATTGCAGGTGTAGCAGTAACCTTAACATTTATGACATGGGGATATAAACTTGTACGCTTTGGAGTTCTATATAATATTTCTTTTCGTTTTTGGATACTAATTGTAGCAATACTTTTCATCTGTGTTGGTACAGCACCATTCAACTCACAATTAACTGCAAACTCAACAATGCAAGGTATTATTGGAGAATTTCTATCTAATATATCTATAAAGTATTTAAACCAGTACGATATCATTGCAGGCATTATATTAGTTTTATTTTCAATACCATTATTTTTATATGCTGTTGCCATTGATAAAAAAGAATGGCGTTATACCTATAAACAATCTAAGCGTGGCGTTGGCATAACATCTAATATACTTAAATCTTCATTTTTATTCATTTTAAAAATCATAAGAAAACAACAAACGCAGGCAATTCAATCTGAACCTAGTACCACGGAATTAACATTACCTGAGCGATCTGTTTGGGGAGAAAATATTCCTAAGCCTAATATTGAGCCTAAACAACCACTAAAAACAAGAACTCGTACACGCGTACAAAAAACAAAATCTGAAGAAGGGTTCCAATTACCACCAAGCAGATTATTAGTTGATGTAAAAACAGAAGTAAATAATGTTTGCAAAGACGAACAAGAACAATCAGCACGCCAATTAGAGCGTATCTTAGGCGAGTTCGGTGTTAAGGGAGAAATTGTTGGTGTTCGTACAGGCCCTGTTGTTACGACATTTGAACTTGAACCAGCAGCTGGTGTTCGTTCAAGCCGCATAATAAGCTTAACTGATGATATCGCCCGCACAATGGGTGCACAGTCTGTGCGTATTGCCCCTATTCCTGGCAAGACTGTTATTGGGATTGAAATGCCAAATAATGTGCGTGAAACTGTTGCGTTCAAAGACTTAATTGTGTCTAAATTATTTAATAATTCAGATATGATATTACCTCTTATATTAGGAAAAGATATTGAAGGCGGGGAAACATTAGCAGACCTTGCCGCTATGCCTCATTTACTTATTGCAGGCACAACAGGGTCTGGTAAATCGGTGGGTTTAAACGGTATGATTATTTCATTACTATTTAGATATACTCCTGATGAACTTAAAATGATAATGGTTGACCCTAAAATGTTAGAATTTGCAATGTATGAAGACATCCCTCATTTAATATCGCCTGTTGTTACAGACCCTAAAAAAGCTGTAGTTGCACTTAAGTGGGCAGTAAACGAAATGAACAATAGATACTCTTCAATGTCTAAAATGAGTGTAAGAAATATTGAAGGATATAATAAAACTGTTGAAGACCTATTTAAAAGTGGTGAAGTATTAACAGAAACAGTTCAAATGGGTTTTGACGAACAAGGGCAACCTATATTTGAAGAAAAACCTAAAGAGCTTAAGAAATATCCATACTTAATCATTATTATTGATGAGATGGCCGATTTAATGTTGGTTGCTGGCAAAGACATTGAAGCATCTATTCAATCGCTAGCACAGAAAGCTCGTGCGGCAGGAATTCACTTAATTATGGCAACACAGCGTCCAAGCGTTGATGTAATTACAGGCATAATCAAGGCTAACTTCCCTACTCGTATTTCATATATGGTTACATCTAAAATTGATAGTCGCACCATTATTAACGAAGGTGGTGCAGAACAATTATTAGGTCGTGGGGATATGTTATATATGGCAAGTGGTAGTAAACTGACCCGTAATCACGCACCATTCGTACAAGACCAAGAAGTTAAAGCCGTTTGTGATTGGTTACGTGCCCAAGCTAAACCTGAATATGAAGGCGCCGTGACAACAGATATTGATAGCATTAGTAATGTTTCAGGAATTTCAGGCAGTGAGCGTTCATCAGGTGATGACGAAATGTATGATGAAGCCGTTGCATTGGTGGCAAAAACGCGTAAAGCATCAACAAGCTATATTCAGCGTGCATTAAAAATTGGCTATAATCGTGCTGCTAACATTATTGAAAAAATGGAAGCAGAGGGAGTTGTTTCATCTGCAAATAAAGTTGGCAAGCGTGATATCTTAGTTCCTGAAAAAGAATATTAATATGCGTATTATTGCAGGTAAAAAGCGTGGCTTGAAATTAAATGCACCAAAGTGCGATACCACACGCCCAACTATTGATAGAACCCGTGAAGATATTCTAAATATAATTACAAATACTAACCTTAAGCATCACTTAAAAGATGGCCAAATTGCAGATGTATTTGCAGGCTCTGGCGCCGTCGGATTAGAAATGTTATCTAGGGGAGGTGCTGCGTGCACATTTTACGAAAATGATAGCAAAATATTAAAGGTACTAAAATCTAATTGTGATAAAACTGGATTTCCTAATATTACAATTGAAATAAACGCCGTTAAACCAAAATCAGGAACACCGTATACATTGATATTTATGGATGCACCGTATAACAAAAACTTATCGCAAAAATCTGTTAATGCTTTGATTGTAGTAGGGCGAGTTGATAGTACTACACTAATAATAGTTCAGGTGGCAAAAGACGAACCATTACCTGTTATAGAAAATTTTGAAATTATTAAACAGCGTGTTATGGCGGGCGGGCAAGTTGGTTTTTTTAAAGCTATAAACGCATAAACCTTAGCATTAAATAAGGTATCATTATTACAACCACGCCACCAATGTATGGTGACACATCCGCAAATGATACCATTGCAAAACTTGCAATAGCAGGACCAATTACACGAGATAAATTATTTATCGCTTGTAACATTCCTCCCATTCCGCCTTTTAAATTATCAGGCGATATTCTTGCAGTATATGATTGTAATGCAGGTGTATAAAGCCCCATTGCAATAGATACAAATATCATTGGAACATACATACCTATTACTTCAATGCGAGTTAAGCTAATCAAACCTATTGTCAAAAATACAATTCCCAATCGCAAAGTATGAATTTCACCAAATTTTGCAACAAGGCGTCCAACAACTCCACCTTGAATGATAATGTTGAATATACCAGCTAAAACAAGAGCAATTCCAACATCACGAGCCGTTGCGTTAAATTTATTATATATAAATAAAGCAAATGAGCCTTCAATCATTGTAAATACTATACCAACAATAAAGGCAACTATTAACGCTGGGCGAACAGATGCTGCTTTTAATAATACTTTAAATGACGGTGATGAATTTTTCTTATATCCATCAGATTCATTTACTGCAATGATAATAATCATCATTGATAACAATGACACAAGAAATGAGCCAAATCCTGCTAATATATATGCATTTTTTTGAACAAGTAATGCACCAATACCTGGGCCAATTACAAACCCCATACCGAAACTAGCGCCTAAAAATCCCATTGCCTTAGCACGGTGTTTAGCAGAATATGAATCTGCTACGAACGCAAAAGCAGCAATTGTAAAACCTGCCATTAAACCTGCTACCGCACGCGAAGCAAAAACTTCCCACAATGAAGATGATACCGTAAACCAAAAGTATGACATTGTTGAACCAAGTGTAGATATAAACAAAACAAACTTCCTGCCCATACGATCAGATAATTTACCCCAAAAGAAACTAGACATAAATGCACACAGCGAAAATGTTGAAAATATCAATGGAGCAATGGTATCTGATGCACCTAATGATAAAACATAATGTGTCATAACAGGAATTAAAATACCAATTCCTGTTCCTTGTAATAAAGTGCTAAGTGCTAATGGGTACATTTTTTTCATATGCGGAACTATATATTGTTTTTTTTATGTTGTCATTATATAAAAAATAATACACACTGTTGAAATGAAAAATTTAGAAATCCCATCTCCTTGCGTATCATCGTGCGGTATATAAGATGAAACAAACTTATATAAAGGGTGTTTCCGTTCTCGTGAAGAAATAAGACAACGGAAAATTATTGATAATATAGAAAAAATGTTACTTATGAAATATTTTCATGAGCGTCGTGAAAAAATCAATGGAAAAATAGCACGTAAACAAAACACTCATCGTCAAAAATATAATTTAAGGTAACTATATTTTGCAACTACAAACAGACAATGTCAAAGGTATAATAATAAATGTAATCTCTATGCTAATGTTTGTGGCAATGGATTCATTTATTAAAATATTGACTCAAAGTTTACCTGTATACGAAATAATATTTTATCGCTGTATCACTGGCATACCTTTCTTTGTAGTATTTGTGCATTTCACGCAGGGATTACAAACATTCAAAATAGTTAATGTTAAATTGCAAATAATAAGAATGCTTCTTGGTGTTGTAGGTATGTTCCTGTTCTTTAATTCTTATAAATACCTAAAACTTGGTGAAGCAGCATCTATTATTTATTCAAGTCCAATAATTTTAACGATTTTATCAATCATATTTTTTAAAGAACGAGTACGAGTTCATCGTACTGTTGCATTAATACTTGGATTTATTGGCGTTTTACTTATTGTTAAGCCTGGGGGAGAGTTTAATATTTACTCACTATTCCCATTGGGCGGAGCATTCACTTGGTCACTAGTTATTTTGACAATGCGTGTATTATCAAAAACTGACCACCCCAATGCAATCACACTTTATTTCAGCATCATTGGTACAATTGTTGGTGGTATTGGTATACTAATATTTGGTTCTACAGTGATAAGCGATATTACAATCATCGTAATGTTAGTTGCTATGGGTATTATAGGAATACTTGCTCAACTTCTAATGACTATTGCTGTTAAACACTGTGACCCTAGTGCTTTTGCATCTAGCAAATATATAAACTTAATATTCACTATGCTTGCAGGATATTTCCTGTTTAATGAAATACTGCCCACTAACAGTTTTATTGGTATGGTGCTTATTATAGTTGGTGGTCTGTATATGGTATGGCGTGAATATGTTCTTAAAAAAACACTCGTAATTAAAAAAGGTGTTAAATACTAAATTCCATTTTTCATTAAAGGTGCAATAGCCTTCCTAAATTTACCAAGTTCAGAACCTGTTAGTTTTTCACCGGATGGAAGTTTCATTCGGCGTGAATTTATAGCCTTACCATTTTTATACACCTCAAAATGCAAGTGATTTCCAGTTGAACGACCAGTTGTTCCAACATAACCAATTACCTGGCCCTGACGAACTCGTTTGCCTGTACGCACACCACTAGCAATACCAGACATATGTGCGTAAGCTGTTTTGTAAACACTATTATGGCGTATTTTTATATATATACCAAAACTTCCGTTGCGACCTGCACGCTCAACCATGCCATCACCCGCAGCAAAAATTGGCGTTCCACGTGGTGCGGCAAAATCTGTCCCCTTATGAACTTTAGTATAGCCAAGCACAGGGTGCTTACGAGGACCAAATGACGAAGAAAGCCTTGCCCTTTCAATTGGGGTTTTTATTAATGATTTACGCCCTGATTTACCCTTATAATCATAATAATCATCACGGCCATTTTTATTAGTGTATTTATAATACCTTTTACGGACGCCCTGAACAGATAGTTCTGCCATTTGAATGTCACCACTGCGAACATATGCTCCATCAGAATTTTTGAATTCGCTAAACATAATATCAAAACTATCGCCTTTGTGTATATCACGCTGAAAATCTACATCAAAGCTAAACAGATTTAAAAAGCTAACAATTACACCACGCTTAACGCCTTGCTTTTCCATTGCTTGATATAATGATGAAGATATAACGCCTGATGCAACCTTAATAGATTCCTTTAAAATATTTTTTTCAACTTTAACAATATACTTAGCAGATACACTATCCCAAGATGCAATAACTGATTTTTCCGCATCTAAAATAAATTTTATATTTTCAATATTTGTTTTATTTTTTTTAGAATATCCACCAACAATATCAACAATCATTTTTTGTCCAACAAAAACATTGTGAGGGTTAAATTTTTTCTTAAGGTCACGAAATAACTTTTGACGACGACTATCGTTTGATATTTCCAGATTGTTTAAAATACCATCTAAACTATCCCCTTTTTTAACAACTACATTAACTCTATAAGGATCTGTTAAAATAGAACTTTCAAAGCTACTGTCAGACTGCACTGCAATAATTGAACTAGCGACACTATCATTAGTTCCAACATTAGTTCCAATTTGACTAATAGCTACAAGTGGCAATATTTTATCCGGAATTTCTTTTGAATAATAGAATACACCCAATAGTATCAAACCAGTTAATAATACTGTAGTGCCCACAAATCTAGATTCTTTAAAGCGTGAGCTAAAAAATTTATAAACTATTTTAGTTACAAATTCACATACAAGTATAACAACACGGTTAGTGACATTTTTATTTTTTTTAACATATTTATTACTAAATGCTTTATTAAAATTAATCGGAATTTTAAACCGAATATTAATTTTTCGTTTTAATCTTATTTTATTTTTTAATAAATGCTGTTTTAATACCTTTTTTACACCTTGGTGATTTTTGCTTAGTGCATCAAAGCTTAATTGGTTAGATTTAGCAATATTTAATTGATTTGGATCATCAATCTCTAGCTCATATTTTTTCTTTTTACCCAAGAGCAATATTAAAAATTTAGCAATATTATTAAAAATATTCTTTTTCTTTTTGCTTGATTGCTTAGGTATATAATTATCCTTAACATGGATAATAGGTTCTTCCTCTAATTCAGGGTCATAGATGTTAAGCATTTCATATTTAAAATTATGACTTTCTAAATTAGAAGAATGATACTTCAAATTATCAGTTTCAATATTCAAGCTTTGTTTTGTTGATAATGAATCTTGTTCCCAATTAGTATGCTCAGGCAAAAACCTTTCACCCATTGCTTGTTCAGCAATAGATTCATCATTTGCAGGATGAGACTTATCGTCATATTCATCAAAAGGTTTATTATCTTCAATCATTACAATCTTTATACTATCTTTTTAATAAAGTTAAAAGGTACTTTCCAATTCATCAATAAATCCACCGATTACTGATAGTCCCTTTTTCCAAAAATCAGAGTGTGAAGCGTCCAGGCCAAACCCTGCCAACAATTCTTTATGACGCTTAGTTCCACCACTTGTAAGCATATCAATGTAGACTTCTTCAAAATTTTCAAATCCATCTTGATACAGAGAATATATAGCATTGACCAAACAATCGCCAAATGCATATGAATAAACATAAAACGGGCTGTGAATAAAGTGTGGAATATATCCCCAGAAATTTTTATAATAGTCATCATAAATGAAAGCATCACCAAGTGAATCTTTTGACACTTTTAACCAAAATTCGCCAAGCTGTTCTGGGCTAAGCTCTCCATTTTTACGATTATCGTGAACTAAACGTTCAAATTCAAAAAACGCAATCTGACGCACAACTGTATTTATCATATCTTCAACTTTACCAGCTAGTAAAATTCTGCGTTTTACAGGGTCAGATTCATTATTTATAATTTTTCTAAATGTTAACATCTCCCCAAACACGCTTGCTGTTTCTGCTAGTGTTAATGGAGTTTGAGATTTTAAGAAACCTTGTTTTGATGCAAGAATCTGATGACAACCATGACCAAGTTCGTGAGCAAGTGTCATAACATCACGAATTTTTCCTTGATAGTTTAACATTAAGTATGGGTGAACACTTGGTACGCACGGGTGGGCAAATGCACCTGAACGCTTTCCGTCACGCACACCAACATCAATCCAATCATTTTCAAAGAAATTTTTAGCTACCGAGTGTAGTTTAGGTGAAAAATTATTATACGCACTAAGTACCGTTTTAACGGCATCATCATAATCAATTATACTATCGTCATCTTGTGGTAATGGTGCATTTCTATCCCACATATTAAGTTTCTCAACGCCCATCCATTTTGCTTTCAGCTTGTAATAACGATGTGATATATCGCTATATGAATCTTTTACTGCATCAACT
Organism: Chaetoderma sp. LZ-2023a; assembly: GCA_034401795.1. Lineage (NCBI taxonomy): Eukaryota > Metazoa > Mollusca > Caudofoveata > Chaetodermatida > Chaetodermatidae > Chaetoderma > Chaetoderma sp. LZ-2023a. Next base: position 4,238,067 of record JAVVLW010000018.1, read on the forward strand.
AATGCATCAATAACTTCGTCTTCTACTAAATTGTTAAGATTTCGTGATGAAACTGGCGTAGAAAAACCACGAAATCTATCTGATACTTCTTTATCCTTAGCAAGGGTATTTGTAATAAGTGAAAGAGTTGTCATATTTTTTTCTAATACACGAGCCATTTCTAATGTTGCACTTTTTCGTTTAGTGCTGTCCTTATCACCCATAAGTGTAAGCACTTGACTTTCATTCAATTCTTCCCCATCAACATTGAATTTCAATCCAGCCATTGTCTGATTAAATAACCTTGTCCAAGCCATACGACCAGTAGATGATTTTTCGTGAAGAATTTCTTCAACTTCATCGCTAAGCTGATATTGTCTACTAGCACGGCTGTCGTTTAACCAAGTTTTAAAATATTCTAGGTCTGAACTAGATTTAAATTTATCTAATAATACATCGTCTTCAAGTTTATTAATTTCTAAACCAAAGAATAATAAATGACTGCCAACTGTTGTAAGTTCATCTGTCATGTTTTGATAAAACACTCCAGTATCAGTATCTGTTGATTTTATGGCAAATAGAAGTCCTGCAAATGACATAATTTTTGTCATTAATTCTGACATATCTTCAAACTGCTTAATAGCGACATTTAAATCATCACCAGATATTTTTTCTAGTTTGCCCTTATGTTGCTGTTCAAATAATTTGGCTAGGATGGTAAGACTCGCAATATCGTCGGTGATTTTAGGGTCGTTAGTACTATCATATAAATCAGTTAAATCCCACTGCGGTAAGTTATTTAAATCTACATTACTCGTATTTTCTACTGACATATTTTAACCCCTATGTTTTACCAAAATAATAAAACTACTATATCGTATGTAGAGCTATTTTAAAAGTATAAACAGTTATTATTATCTAATAAATAGTTGTTAGTTATTAAAATAATCTAAAGTAAATATATTAAAAATTACTTATAGATAGAAGTAAAAACCATATGCAACAATTATTGCAGGTACTGTACTGTAAACTGTTGCAAGAATTCCTGCTCTTGGTGCAATTACAAGTGCTGGGAATAGAGCATCACCATCATTTGAAATTGCATTTCCCATAAGGGCAGAAAATGGAATTATACCATTAATGTAAAGTGTTGTTACTACAATTTGCGGACCACAACCAGGCAACCAACCAATAGCCACGCCGATAAATGGCACAATAGGTGCAATAGTAGAGAATAAAGTCTTTAAGTCCAAACCAGATAAGTAAATAGACATATCATAAACGACGAAACCTAATACTACCCACGCAGATATAAATGATGTTTCCGCAACTACTCTACGAGATGAAGAAGGTTTGATTTTCAGAATATCCATAGGGTTGTTTTCACTTGGGCAAGAAAAGAAAATAGAGAATGTGAATACACCCATAAATACAGATAAATCATCAGCAAAACCGTAATAAATAAATGAAAACCATTCATTAGCGTCTGTATTAATAGAGTTAGCTGCTGTTAAAAATAATCCTGGTACTAATAAAATAAGCCACACTTTATCAGTTGTAGACCAAAACCAAGATTTAAGAATTTCTTCTGTTTCTTTATTCTCAGATTTATTGCAAGCTTTCCCTTTTGCCAACCACTTAGGCAATGGAAATAAATCCGTAATGTAGCCTGAAATAATACCAACAACTATACCTACTGAAATAACTACTAAAGCAGTCTTTAGCTCAGCCGCTATAAGTAAAAATGCAGCATCGCCCATAGTTGCTGTCAATGTTGCAACTAACGCGCCAAAAGAGATTTGTTTTTTCACATATTGAGTTGTAACAATAATAGCACCACCACATCCAGGAAAACCACCCAATAATGCAGCAAATACTACTTGCCATTTTTTATGCTTAACCATCAACGTACCAAAGTCAATTTTAAGTCCAGATTCTAAGGTATAGAAAACACCAAGTGTTAAGGCAACCCAAACAGTAACCCCAACATATGAATTAGAAATTGCGCCATAAATAACTTTTGCAATATCAGGTGATACATAAGATACCCAACCTAATAATCCAAATGCTAACGTCATGCGAAACAAAGAGAGTGCTTCTCTTTTATGTCTATTGATAATATAACCCATTTTATTTTCTCCGTTAAATAATATTAGCCTTGGCTAAGTTTTAAATAATATATCATTATAAAATAATAAATCAAGAACAATTTAGCCAAGGCTAAATTGTTCTTGTAAAAAAGTATTTTGACAAAACCATTAACTAGATTTATATATTAATAATGACAAATACATACAAAGACACTGCTAAACGCTTTGAAACCGTTCGTAAAGCACATTTAACTGAAACAACAGAAGATTATGTAGAAATGATTGCTGATTTGATTTCTGACAATAAGATTGCACGAATGGTTGACCTTGCCCGTTGTATGGGGGTAAGCCAACCTACTGCAACAAAGATTATATCTAGGCTGCAAAAAGAAGGATTTATAATCTCCGAACCTTATAAAGATATTACATTAACTGATGCTGGTATGGAACTAGCTAGTAATTGCAAGTCGTGCCATAAAATCGTAACCGATTTTCTAATCGCGGTGGGTGTTGACCCTACAAATGCGCAACTTGACGCAGAAGGTATTGAGCACCATGTAAGCCAACAAACATTAAATACTTTTATCAAATTTATTAATAAATCATAATTTGTGTTAGAATATAATATATTTGTGTTAGAATTATAGTCATGAAATTTTTTTATACACATTTTACAATATTATTAATTACAATTTTATCCCTTACTAAAGGAGCATTAGCTATGGATCTAGAAAATACATTATACCTAGAACTGAAAGATGGACGCGTAGTAATTGAACTATACCCTAACGAAGCACCTAATCATGTAAAGCGTATTAAAGAATTAGTAAGAAAAAAATTCTATAATGGTATAGTCTTCCACCGTGTAATAGATGGATTTATGGCACAAACTGGTGACCCAACAGGAACTGGTATGGGTGGTTCAGGTCAAAATATTAACGCTGAATTTAATTCTATACCTCATTTACGCGGGTCTGTTTCTATGGCTCGTTCACAAGACCCTAACAGTGCAGACAGCCAATTCTTCATCGTTCTTAACGACGCACCACACTTAGATGGTCAATACACTTTATGGGGTAAAGTTATTGAAGGTATGGATCTTGTTGATAACATCAAAAAAGGTAGTTCATCAAACAATGGTATGATTGACGGCGATCCTGACAGAATTATTAGTATGTCTATTGCTAGCGATAAAAAATAATTACTTTTTAAATAATGTATTATAAAAAGCCTACACATATTTTATGTAGGTTTTTTATTGTTTAATACAATTCGTTGCCTTATACATGAATAATGAAAACAATTAATGACTTTATGAATGAAGCATATGAACTGGCAAAAATTGCATCAGAACTAGGGGAAGTTCCCATTGGTGCAGTAGTAGTTAATAACGGCAAAGTAATATCGCGCAGTCATAATTTAGTTGAGACAAACAACAACGCAACAATGCACGCTGAAATACTAGCAATTAATTCTGCAATGGTAATACTTGGAACTAAACGATTATCTGGTTGTGATTTATATGTAACAATGGAACCGTGCACAATGTGTGCTGGTGCAATCGCCCACGCTAGACTTGATAAAGTCATATTTGGTTGCTATGACCCTAAAGGGGGGGGGGTAGAACACGGTGTTAAAGTATTTAACCAATCAACAATTCATCACATACCCGAAATAATCGGTGGCGTTAAAGAAAAAAAATGTGATGATATAATAAAAAACTTTTTCGTAAATAAAAGATAACAAAAATATTATAATTAGTATATAGAATAAAGTTATGAAAATAGAAGACATTTTTGAACAAGCTAAATTAACTGATATGCGCCTTGCAAAACGAATTGCAAGGTCGGGGATTTGTTCACGCCGAGATGCGGAAAAACATATCAAAAATCAATTGATTACTGTTAATGACAAATTAATAACAAGCCCTGCCACACAGGTATCGCCTAATGACATAATAACATTTGACGGTGAAAATTTACCTGAAATCGAATCTGTTCGTATGTGGCTATATCATAAAGTTTCTGGACTTGTTACAACCAACCGTGATGAACTTGGAAGAAAAACTATATTCCAATCATTACCAAAAGATATGCCTCGTGTGGTAAGCGTTGGTCGTCTAGATTTAAATTCAGAAGGCTTATTATTATTAACAAATGATGGTGATTTCTCCCGCCAATTAGAACTTCCAAATAATGGCTGGGAAAGAACCTATCGTGTGCGTGTTCACGGGCATATCAATGTAAAGCGTCTAGATAGCCTTGAAAAGGGCATAACAATTGAAGGTGTTCGTTACAGCTCTATAATAGCAACAATTGAAGGTGAACAAACGGCAAGTAATGTGTATATTAAAGTTACTTTAAAAGAAGGTAAAAACCGTGAAATTCGTCGCGTGATGGAACATTTAGGTTATAAAGTAAGTCGTCTTATTCGTGTGTCTTTTGGTCCATTTAATTTATCAACCCTTGCTAAAGGGCAAGTTCGTGAAGTCACAACAGGACAAATTAAGCAAAAAATAATGGGACAAAAACCAAAAAAAACTTGGGCAAAAGCTAAACCTAAAAAAGTTAAACCCGGTTATAAGAAATTTGCAAAAATCACCGCTGAAAAAGGTAATGATAAAAAATTTGACCCACATAATAAAAATAACTTTACTTCAAACAAAAGAGCTACATTCGGTAAATACGATGATGAAAAATCACTAAGTGGCAAAGGCTTCACAAAACGCGATAATATAAAAAAGAAAATAAATAAGGACACCTAAATATCTAAATTATGAGATATATTAGGTCTTACTAATTCTAAAATCTTTAAACTATTAGCCGTGTTAAATGTCCCACTCTTTAAATAGGCTGTATCCTTTTGTGGCTTTTAAGATGAAAAGATATTTGTCCCACTTTGGCGAAGAATAGGTCAAAAATAGTACTTTGGGCAGTTGTAAATGCAGATAGTGGACATTTTGGTGAAACCCCGTTATATGGGCGTTAGAGAGCGGTTAGGCGGTTGTTGATTAATGATTAAATCTCCATAAAATCATTAAAACAGTAATAATAACAACTTTTAAAAAAGATGAAATCGTTCAAAACTGCATAAACAAAAAACAGCGAAGTACTACGGAGTTTAAAAGTACTACGGAGTTTAGTTGATTTACAACTTTTTTAAAAAACAAACAAAGTGAACTTTTGAGACAAATAACTTTTATATAGGAAAAACAAAGTGGGACAAATAGAGCGACCCGCAACACAAAATAATATACAAACAGAGGTACAAAGTTAATAATATGTTTGCAAAGTTTAAAGATTGGAGACGTATTGCAACACGCTAGAACCGACAAGATCATACTTTCTTTTCCGCCATTTGTATTGCTGATATCGTTATTTGGTAGATTTAATTGAGTCCTGGCCCTAAACTCTTTCAAAAAGTTTTTCTATATCACTTAATGATAACTTTATATATGTTGGGCGACCGTGGTTACATTGCCCACTATTTTGAGTATTCTCCATTTGACGTAAAAGACTATTCATTTCTTCTGTATTTAATGAACGACCCGTACGCACAGAGCCGTGACACGCCATTGTTGCACAAACATAATCTAATTTCTTTTGTAGATAAGTACTAGATTCAACATCAATAAGTTCACCAACTATATCATTAATCAATGACACTACATTTACCTGCCCTAATAATGCTGGGGTTTCACGCACATTTATTGCACCATCGCCAAATTTTTCAATAATTAAACCTAACGATTTGAGTTCTGGAATAAAGTTAACTATCACATCATATTCACTGTCTTCTAAATTTACGATTTCTGGTAATAACAACATTTGACTAGCAACACCATCAGTATGTTGTGATTTTAATTTCTCATAAATTATTCTTTCGTGTGCCGCATGCGCATCAACTAAAATAATTCCATCATCAGTTTGTGATATTATATAATTTTTATGTACTTGTGTCTTAGCCCCGCCCATTGGATATTTACTAAAGTTAATATCATCAGAAACATTATCAATTTTTAAATGTGGGGCAAACCCTTCAATTACAGCATCAGTGTAATCAGCAACAGAAGCTTGCGTTGATATCTTGTCATATAAAGTATTGTTTGAAGATAAAAAACTATTTCCTGCAAAGTGCATTTGCTGATTAGGATTGTTATTTCTATTAATACTGCTTTGTAGAATATCCACCGTTGACTTTGCTAATGTAGAACTGCTCTGCCCGCCGTGCTCAGAAGATATTGCACGACGAATTGATGATACTATCATACCACGAACAAGTATTGGATCTTGGAACCGAACTTCTGCTTTTGTAGGGTGAACATTTACATCCGTAAAGCGAGGTGCCGTTTCAATATATACACTTACTAATGGGTGACGACCGCTTGGAACAACATCAATAAAACCTGCTCTTATCGCACCTAAAATTTGCTTATCACGAATAGAACGTCCATTCACAAACATAAATTGTTTTGCATTAGTATTATGGTTTAATGTTGGAAGCGAAGCATAACCAGTTATACGCACATCGTCCTTAACGCTTTCAATATACATAACATTATCTATAAAATCCTGCCCCATAACATCACCTATTCTTTTCAAACGAGCGTTATCTCCTGTATTAGCAGGTAAATTTATTTTCTCTTTACCATCGTCAATCAATAGAAAGTGTACCCCTGCGTGGGCTAAGCTTAATCTCCGAACCATATCAAGAATAACATTACTTTCCGAACGATTAGATTTTAAAAATTTCAGGCGTGCTGGTGTAGCAAAAAATAAATCACGAATTACAACTGTACTTCCAATTTCACCAGAACTTGGTTGTAGTGCTGACACATTACCACCGTCAATAGATATTAACCACGCGTGACTATCACCTTCCATCATAGAGGTCACTTTCATTCGTGAAACAGAACCTATACTTGGCAACGCCTCACCACGAAAACCCATTGTTGAGATAAAAAATAAATCGTCATCAGGAAGTTTTGAAGTGGCGTGGCGTTGAACTGATAACATTAAATCATCACGCGTCATTCCACATCCATTATCAATTACTTGAATTAAATTTTTACCACCATCACGAATGATAATTTCAATACTTGTTGCACCTGCATCAATACTGTTTTCAACCAATTCCTTTACCACACCACTTGGACGGTCAATTACTTCACCTGCGGAGATTTGATTAACGACATTATCTGGTAAAATACGAATACTCATCAATTAATTACCTCATTTTTTTTAATGCTTCTTTAATTAATATTTTTCCATCTTCAACAGCAGGTTGATCAAATGGATTAACTGATAATAAATGTGCTGAAAATACAGTTTCTAAAATATAATGCATCATTACCGCACCCATACTAGATACACTTACATCGTTAAGTGATATTATTCTTGTTGGGCGATCATTATTGGCTAGTGTTTGATATGTTGCCTTACACGAAGATTCCATTAAATCAGCAAGTGAACGACCACGCACAAAACCCATACCCATTACATCTAGGTGTTCTTCGTCAATAGGTTCAGTTTTAACGTCTTTTCCTGTATGTAATAGTGTGAACAATTTATCTTTTGGACCATCAAGCCATAATTGTAATTGGCTATGTTGGTCAACTGGCCCCATACCATAAATTGGTGATGTACCCTTGCCATCTTTACCCAAACTTTCAGCCCAAAGCTGACGATACCACCTTGCAAGTGAGCCAAGGCGGTCAGAATAAGTAAGCAATACAGACGCCGATATATTATGGCTTTGCATAAAGCCAACTTGTAACGCTGCACCAATTGCAGGCATCGATTTTCTAATATCACCATTAATAGCATCAATCAATACATCTTGTGCACCCGAGCGGAACTCTTGTGCTGATAATCCAACAAGTAATGCAGGTAAAATACCAACTAGTGAAAATACACTGTACCTTCCACCTAAATCTGGGTCGTGGTCTAATACTGGAATATTATATTTATCTGCCAACCTACGCAGTGGATTATCACCTGGCTCAGAAATAAATGTTATTACATCTTTTAATTTGTCATCACCAATGCTTTTACGCAAATCTGGAAGTACTGTTAAAAATTGCATTATTGTTTCAAGTGTACTACCTGATTTTGAAATAACGAAAAAACCAGTTTTTGTAAAGTCCATTTTACGGAAACGATTTTTATAACTGTATGGGTCAATATTAGTAATTATATGCAATTTTGGCACAACCTTACCATTACTATTTTTTGTAATACTTGCAATCTGTTGTAAAGCTTCTGCACCTAACGATGAGCCACCAGTTCCAAAAATAACAACATCTTTAAACTCGCTGTATTTTGCAACCACTTCTTGTAGTTGCTCAATATCGTCACTCTTAGATGGTAATGTAAGATAAGGCACACCATTTTCCATATCTTTTCTAAGCTTTTCTTGTACGCCAGCAAGCTTGTCTAATTGTTCGTCAAAAATTGCTAGGCTCAATCCTGTTGAACCAATGGAATCTTCAAAACAATTTGTACAATCTTGCGTGTAATATTTAGACATTCATTAACCTTATAAATGCTGTTAATCAAAAATTTGATCCATTCCAGATTTAGTGCTTTTAATATTAACACTTGGCGTTTTACCATCAGTAATCTTCTTGCCATTTTTTAGATTATAAGCAATTCGTTCTGACTCTTTTTTAATATTTACAACAATAGCATCACCTTGCGATTGTGATAATTCTAATTTAATTCTATCATCAATTTTTTTAATTTTAAACTTTTCTAAAATCATAACATCAACAGATACTTCCATTAGTGTATTTTGTAAATTATGAACTATATCACGAGAAGATTCATAACCAAGTGGCTTAGCGTTAACATCAGGTCTTTCTAAAACATCAGTAGTTGAAATTACTAATGGTTTATATTTAACCACTCCATATTCATCAAGATTCTGACGCTTCGCACAGGCAGAAACTGTTATAATAATAATTCCTAATAAGGTGTATTTTAATATGTCTTTTTTCATTAAATAATTCCAGTTGTTATCTTTATAAATGCAACGCTCATACTAAAGCTTTTTACCTGATTTCGCAATAATATCTTCAAATAAAATTATTAATACCCCCAAGCTAATAAAAATATCAGCACTATTAAAAATAGGGAACGCGTATTTATCATAAGAAAAGGAAATAAAATCTATCACACCACCGTGAATTACACGGTCAGTAATGTTACCAATTGCACCACCAAGTATAAGGGAAAGACCCAATTTAGTACTAAATAAATTTGTTCTGTTCAACCATATTAATAATACAAAACTTAATAGCACTGTAATACCAATAATTGGTAGCTGATTATGGTTAGGCAAGAAAGAAAAACTAATCCCATAATTCGTATTTAAATATAACTGGAATTTAAAATATACTAATGAAAATATTTCATAACCATAAATTTTGAATTCTAAGAATTCTTTAGCCCAAGATTTAATCACTTGATCAAGTGTAAAAAAAATCGTTATTAATCCTAAGTACCTATACATTGCTACGCCCCCGACGAACGCAAACTATGAATGCGTCTAATAATATTGCAATCTTCTTCAATCGCGTTTTTAAGTTCTTCTATCTTTTTAAAAAATTTTTCTGGACGAATATATTCAATCATTGCAATACGAACTTTTTTATTATAAATATCCTGTGAAAAATCAAACAAATGAACTTCTAAAACTTCTTTTGTAGTTTTCATACTCGGACGAACGCCAAAGTTTCCAGCACCATTGTGCCAAGTAACAACACCATTTTCTTCAATACCCAATCTTACCGCATACACACCATATTTAGGACGCAATGTTTCTTTTAAAAATGATATGTTTGCTGTTGGAAAACCAATAGTCCTACCAAGTTTTTGACCATGTTCAACAACGCCGTAGATTTCAAATGGACGACCCAATAATTGACTAGCCTTACTAACATCGCCATTGCGAACATAGTTTCGCACCTTAGTTGATGAAAATATTTCACTAGTATTATCTGTATCAGTATTTTCACTTTGAGCCATAGTAACAACAGTTTCAAACCTGTCATCATTTAACAAAGTTTCAACACAACCACTGCGGTCTTTACCAAATTTAAAATCATATCCCACTGATATAATTTTTGCATTCAGTCCATCAATTAAAACTGTTTGGATAAATTCTCTTGCGGTTAAATTTTTAATCTTTGCAAAATCAAGTGCAACAACACCTGACACCCCCAAGGCTTTCATATATGGTAATTTAGCATTTAGTGGTGTAATTTCAAATGATTCCGCATCAGGATTAAAATATAACCTAGGGTGAGTAACAAATGTCAGCACAACTAATGACACACTTAACTTATCTGCACTTACCTTAGCATTACCGATAACGGCTTGATGTCCACGGTGAACACCATCAAAATTACCAAGAGAAACTACTCCATTTTTGATTGCACTAGGAATTCTTTTTATGTCTTTATATAATATAGTATCTGTCATTTTTATATATTATAGCTTTACTAATTTTTTACAACATTTTTTTATAAGAAAAGCCCCATAAAATTTATTTATGGGGCTTTTAGTATTTGAATATTATTATTCAAATTCAACTAGCAAATCATGTGCTGAAACACTACTTCCCGCTTGAATATGAATTTTCTTAACAACACCATTACTTATGGCACTTACCGATGTTTGCATTTTCATTGCTTCTAACGATACCAATGGCTGTCCTTTTTTAACCTTTTCCCCAACAGTAACATTAACAGTTACTACCATTCCAGGCATTGGTGCAGGAATATGTTTATCGTTTCCATCTTCAGCTCTAACATTTGCCTTAATTATTGCCGTTGAATTATTATCTGCAACGCGAACTGTACGCGGTTGACCGTTCAGTTCAAAGAATACTTCTCGCATTCCTTCGCCGTCAACTTCACCTGTTGTTAGATATTTAACAAGCAATGTTTTGCCCTTTTCAATTTCAATTTCAACTTCTTCGCCTTGTTCCATTCCATAAAAGAATGTGAATGTTGGGATTGCTGAAACATTAGCGTACTTCTTATGGAACGATGCATAATCTTCAAATACTTTTGGATACATAATGTACGACGCTAATTCATTGTCAGATACTTTACGGCGAATAGATTTTTCAACTGTTTCTCTAGTTTCTTTTAAATCCATATCAGGCGTAATTTCTCCATAACGCTTAGTCATCGGTTTTTCCCCTTTTAACACTTTATCTTGAATGTTTTTAGGAAAACCACCTTTTGGTTGTCCTAATTCCCCACGCATCATTTGCACCACTGATTCAGGAAATGCAATTTCTTTGTCAGGACTTAATACATCATCAATTGTTAAGTTTGATGTAACCATCATAATAGCCATATCACCAACTACTTTAGAAGAAGGCGTCACTTTAACAATATCACCAAACAATTTATTTACTTCACTGTACATATTTGCAACATTATGCCATTTGGCATCACTAATACCTAATGAACGAGATTGCTCTTTTAAATTAGTGAATTGCCCCCCAGGCATCTCGTGTAAATATACCTCACTAGCACCCGATTTATTATCAGACTCAAATGCTGAATAGAGACGACGCACTTGCGACCAATAATCCGATAGTTCACGAATTGTTTTACTATCAAATCCTGCATCATAATCAGTACCACGCAATGATTCAACCATTGAACCAAGTGCTGGTTGCGATGTTAAACTAGACATACTATCCATTGCCACATCAAATATATCTACGCCCGCTTCAACCGCTGAAAATAATGTAGCACCTGCAACACCACTAGTATCGTGAGTATGTAAATGAACGGGCAAATTAGTTTCTTGCTTAATAGCTGAAACAAGTGTTCGTGCCTGCATTGGTTTTAATAATCCAGCCATATCCTTAATAGCAATAATATGTGAACCTGCACTTTCAAGTTCTTTTGCCATAGATACATAATAATCTAGATTATATTTATCGCGAGTTTTATCAAAAATATCACCTGTATAACAAATACTAGATTCACAAATTTTTCCTTTTTTAAGTACTGCATCCATTGCCACCTTCATATTGTCTATCCAGTTAAGGCTGTCAAACACGCGGAAAATATCAAGACCCGTATCTGCCGTTCTTTCAATAAAGTACTTAACCGCATTATCGGGATAATTTTGATATCCAACACCATTACTAGCACGAAGTAGCATTTGTAACATTTGATTAGGCATTTTTTCTCGTAAGTGTTCTAATCGCTCCCAAGGGCATTCATTTAAAAATCGCATAGACACATCAAATGTAGCACCGCCCCAACATTCAAGAGAAAATAAGTTATTCATTTTATTTGCATAGTACGGAGCAATTTGCTCTAAGTCGTGCGTTCTAAACCTAGTAGCAAGTAACGACTGATGTGCATCACGCATTGTTGTATCGGTAATCATTGGCGATTTTTGTTCTTTTATCCACTTAACAAAACCATCAGCACCTTTTTTCATAAATATATCACGCGTACCTTGTGGGCGGTCATTAAATCTATCAAAATCAGGTACAATTGGTTGCCGAATAATATTTTTGGCTGGCTTACTGCGACCAACAACCACTTTATTACCATTTACCATAATATCAGATACGAATGTAAGTAACCTTGTAGAAGTATTGCGACGCTTAGGAAAATCAAATAATTCTGGTGTTTCATCAATAAACTTAGTTGTATATTCGCAAGATATAAATTTAGGGTGTGATAATAATTGTGTTAAAAATGGTAAGTTAGTTGCAACACCCCTAATGCGAAATTCATTTAATGCTCGCTTCATTCGGACAATTGTTTCTTCCGCTGTTGGGGCAAATGCAGTTACCTTTACTAACATTGAATCATAAAACGGTGTAATTTGTGCACCATTATATGCGGTACCACCATCAAGACGAATACCAAAACCAGTCGCCGAACGGTATGCATTAATACGACCATAATCAGGAATAAAATTGTTTTCAGGATTTTCTGTTGTCAAACGACATTGTAACGCATGACCATTAATTTTAATATTTTTCTGTTCAGGAACAGGACATTCACCAGTGCCAATTTCAGCACCACAAGCAATTAAAATTTGTGATTTGACAATATCAATTCCTGTAATGACTTCTGTTACAGTATGTTCAACCTGCACTCTTGGATTTACTTCAATAAAAAATATTTCTCCTGTTGCATGGTCAACCAAAAATTCAACTGTTCCTGCATTTTCGTAACCCACCGCACGACCAAGATTTAATGCAGATTCGCAAATCGCCTGACGGTCTAACTCTGACATATATGGTGCAGGTGCCCTTTCAACAACTTTTTGATTTCGGCGTTGGATAGAACAATCTCGTTCAAACAAGTGAACAACATTACCTTGCTTATCACCCATTAGCTGAACTTCAACGTGACGAGCATCTTTAATCAATTTTTCAAAATATACTTCACCATTACCAAATGCTTTTTCTGCTTCTGCTGAGGCATCCTTAACATTTTGTTCAATTTCATTTTCATTCTCAATGGCACGCATACCACGACCGCCCCCGCCCCACGATGCTTTTAACATTACGGGAAAACCTATTTCCTTTGCCTGCTTTTTCACATTTTTCATATCATTTATATCTAATGCCTCAGTTGCAGGAACAACAGGAACCCCTGCCTCAATAGCAATCTTTCTAGCTGATACTTTATTACCCAACTTACGCATTGTGTCAGCTTTTGGACCTATAAATATAATATCATTTTCTTCGCAAATATCTACAAAACCAGGGTTTTCAGACAAGAACCCATAGCCAGGATGAATAGCACCAGCACCAGTTTTTTTGGCAATACGAATAATATCTTTCATATCAAGATATGCTTCTAACGGCCCCTTACCAGAACCAACATTATATGCCTCGTCTGTTTTAAAACGATGCAGAGAAAATCTGTCTTCCTTAGAATAAATGGCAACAGTAGACAACCCTAATTCTTCGGCTGCACGAGAAATACGAATTGCAATTTCCCCACGGTTAGCGATTAAAACTTTTTTTATTGGCAAGTGTTCAATTCCATACATAGCAATACTCCTGTTATATTTTTATTGAGTTATAATACTTATTAAATATAAGTATTTCCCTCATCATTTAAGTATGGTACTAGAAATTATATTATTCAAGAACAAAAAATAATTTAGGTATCAAAATACCGTCGGAATATACTGTAAATTATGAATATCAATTGCTATAAACAACTATATATCACCTGTTTAAAAAAGTCTACCATACTTTTGCCAGCATGCTTGGTATTAACAAGGCTAATACAAAATCATTATCCTGCCATACAACAAAACATAACAACACCATAGAGCTTTTTTTTATTATGGAGTTATGCTATATATAACATTATGAATATGAACCTTACTTATCTTCCATTAATACTTAGTGGCGTCTTACTTAACGCCATTGCTCAACTTGCTTTAAAGCAAGGTGCATCGCGTATATCTGGGCTGTCATTTTCAATGGAAAACATTATACCAATAATCACACAAATTGCAATAAACCCGTGGATTATATTTGGGTTATTTTTATACGCTACGTCTGTAATTCTATGGATACTTGCTTTGGCAAAAGTTGAGGTGTCATACGCATACCCTATGTTATCGATTGGATATATATTAGTTGCCATTGCTGGATGGGCATTCTTTAATGAAAGCCTATCAATTACAAAACTAGCTGGCATTGCTATTATAATAACTGGCGTTGTTTTAATCTCCAAATCTTAAAAGAAAGACACATAAGTATGTTATCTGTTGTTATACCTGTTTACAATGAACAAGACAATTTACCTTTATTATTCAAACGCACATATAATGCACTTGATGCCTTGAAGTATCCTTATGAAATCATATTTACAAATGATGGTTCAAAAGATAATTCTTGGAATTTACTAAAAGAGCAACACAAGGCACGACCTGATGTTACAAGAGTTATTGATTTTGAAGGAAACTTCGGACAACATATGGCTATAACAGCAGGATTTGAAATTGCAAAAGGTGATTATACAATTACGCTTGATGCTGATTTACAAAATCCACCAGAAGAAATATATAAATTACTTGATGCATTAAAATCAGGACACGATGTTGTTGGTACGTACCGCGCTAATCGTCAGGACAGTTTTTTTCGTAAATATGCTAGTAAATTAATCAATAGCATTAGACACGCCATTACAAATATTGAAATGAAAGACCAAGGATGTATGCTGCGTGGTTATTCAGCATCAATCATCAAATGCATTCTAAACACGCAAGAAATAAATACATTCATTCCTGCAACTGCACAATCATATGCGAACAATGCAATTGAAATTGAAGTTAAACACGAAGAAAGAGCATACGGCGAAAGCAAATATTCACTGTACAGTCTTATCCGTTTGAATTTTGATTTAATGACTGGATATTCAATTTTACCATTACAATTGTTTACCATAATTGGTTTACTTGTATCATTTGGCTCATTAGCTCTATTTAGTATTTTAATGTATCGTCGTATTTTTTTAGGCGCTGAGGCAGAAGGTTTATTCACCCTATTTGCAATATTATTTGTATTAATTGGTGTTATGATTACTGGACTAGGAATTGTTGGTGAATATATCGGTAGAATATATAAACAAGTTCGCGGTCGTCCAAAATTTTCTGTTCGTAAAACATTAGAAATAAAAAAGAAGTAATCCATATGACAAAATGTGTATTCTTTGGTTATTCAGATATTGGATATGAAACTCTAAATGCATTAATAAATACTGGTCAAGAAATTGTGGCAGTCTTTACCCACGACGACAACCCAAATGAAGAGCAATGGTTTCGCTCTGTTAAGCAATTAGCCGAACTTAATAACATTACAATTTATACAAACACCCCAACAGTAGATGATTTAAATAACATTACAAACGGCATGGCATGTGATGTTGCCGTTCTTGCATATTATCGTAATATGTTACCAACTGATTGGCTTTTAAATCGTCCACTTGGTTCATATAATTTACATGGCTCATTATTGCCAAAATTTCGTGGGGCGCAACCAACAAACTGGGCAGTAATTGCAGGTGAAAAAGAAACTGGAATAACTATGCACAAAATTGGGCAACAACTAGATGGCGGGGATATAGTTGGACAGTTTAAAGTTAAGATAAAATCTAATGATAATGCATTTGATGTAATGAAAAATATTACTCCGTTAACAAGTAAGCTTATAAACGATTATTGGAATGATATTATTTCTGGCGTGGTTAAATCATACCCGCAAGATTTATCTGATGCACCTATTTACCCACGCAGAAATTCTAGTGACGGTGAAATTGATTTTCGCACCAACGCACAAAATATTCATAACTTAGTGCGTGGCGTGTCTTTCCCGTACCCAGGAGCATTCTTTACACTTGATGAAAAAAAGATTATCGTTTGGAAAACTATATTAGATATGGATACGGACAGTGGGCTTACGGGTAGCGTTCTTGGGCAAGGGAAATATCCAACTATCAAGTGTCACTCTGGGGCAATTGAAATAGTATCAGCAACTTACGAAAACGGAACAGATGCAACACCTGATTTAAAAGCTGGAATGACTCTACTTTAAAATAAATATACACAGCGAGTATAGACAGTGAAAGCAAAAAAGGATATAACTATAATCATATAAATACAAATTAATTAGGAATTATTATGAGATTATTTATCACAGGTTTAAATGGATTTATTGGCGCTAACCTTTTAGAGCATATTTTAGAAAGAACTGACTGGGAAATCATTGGCTTTGATTTAAACGATAATAATATATTAAATATGATTGATAACCCACGAGTTACATTTACCAAAGGTGATATTTTTAAAAGCCGTAATTATATTCGCAAGTCTATTCAGGAATGTGATGTTGTATTACCACTAGTTGCAATCGCCAATCCATTATTATATGTGGAAAGACCGTTAGATGTATTTAAGTTAGATTTTGAAGAAAATTTAAAGATTGTCTATGATTGTATTGAATTAAAAAAACGCATTATATTTCCATCAACTTCGGAAGTATATGGAATGTGTGACGATGAACAGTTTAATGAAGAAAATTCTAATTTTGTAACAGGACCTATAAACAAAGAGCGTTGGATTTATTCAACTTCTAAACAAATGATGGACAGAGTTATCTACGCCGCAGGTAAACACGAAAACTTACAATTCACACTGTTCCGTCCATTTAATTTTGTTGGCCCATATCAAGACAACCCTTTTAATACTGGGAAAGCAAACCGTGCATTGCCAACTTTTATTTCTCGTATATTATTTGGAGAAGAAATTACTTTAGTAAATGGCGGTCAACAAAAGAGATGTTTCGTTTATATTAAGGATGCCATTGATTGCTTAGTTCGCATTATTGAAAACAAAGACGGTGTGGCAAATGGTGAAATATTCAATATTGGTTCACCTGAAGAAGAATATTCTATTAAAGAAATTGTTGAAATGGCAATTTCTTCAGCTGAGAAAATAACTGGTTATGAAAATGTTAGAAACGAAGTAACTGTAATAGTTGAAGACCAATCAGATTACTATGGTAAAGGCTACCAAGACATTGAACGCCGTGTGCCTAGTATTGAAAAAGCCAGAACAATACTTAATTGGGAACCGTCAACCTCTACACAAGAAGCGGTATCAGAAACAGTTAAATTTTATCTTGAAACGATTGCCCCTAACCGTGGGCATATTCCGTTTGGAAAATAATCAATGATAAAAAAACTTGCCATAAAAATTGATGTTGATACTGACCGTGGTACAAGAGTTGGCACACCTGCATTAGCAATAGCATTACAGTCTAGGAATATTCCTGCTACTTGGTTATGGTCATTAGGCCCTGATAATACAGGGCGTGCAGTCATTCGTCTATTTAAACCATCATTTTTTAAGAAAATTTCACGCACATCTATTGTCCAAACATATGGACTACGTACTTTAATGAATGGAACAATATTTCCATCGCCAAATATTACTAAAAAGAATAAACATATTATGCAAAGATTAGATGTTGATGGTTTTGAACACGGCATACATTGTTATGACCATACCAGCTGGCAGGACTTTATGCATCAATGGGATTATGAACGCACTTTAAAAGAGTTAAATAAAGCACAAATGGCATTTATTTCCATATTTGGTCGCCCTGCTAAATGCGCAGGTACACCTGGGTGGCAAATATCGCCGAATTCATTGCGTGCTTATGATGAATTAGGATTTGATTATGGATCCGATACCAGACAAGGTTTACCGTTCATCCCAACAATGTCAGGGAAAAAGTTTAAGACACCGCAAATACCGACTACTTTGCCAACATTAGATGAGCTTATCGGACGACCACATTTCCCTGATAATAGTATTACGGCACATTATCTAAATTGGTTAGAAGAGGGCGTTAATGTTATGACCATACACGCAGAAATAGAAGGAATGATAAAACTAAATTGGTTTAAACAATTCTTGGATAAATGCAAAGCATCTGGCGTTGAATTTATAACTATGAATGAAGTATATAAATCGTTAAACAAAACACCAACCAAAGAAATCATTCTTGATACAATTGATGGTCGCTCTGGTACACTTGGAAAGTGTGTAACTTAATAACAAAAGTAGTAAAACATTATATTTTAGAAATTAATATTTTAAATTTTATTTTCCAATCAAGCTATACAAACTATCTTCATATAGTACTTTATAATCAAGTCCAGATAACATTTTTTTATCTTTATTATTAAGGATAAGGAAAATTTTTTTATCACTGTTCCAACGTCTTTTAAATTCCGCAAGATCATAATACCTATTACTTAAATCTTCATAGTGCGTAAAGTAGTCTGACTCACCATTATAATTAATTACTGATACAGTCTCATTTAAATATGGTGGTATATCTTCCACAAATCTTGTAAGTACAATTTCTTCACCATTATGATTTTGCTTTAACACATTAATAAGTGGAGCACTTGATTTATCGTTTGTTTCCTGCATAATAAAATTTATTGACAGTGCCGTTGGAATATAAAGAACACCTGCAAGGATAATAGCATGTTTGTTTTCACCTGTAATTACAGCTATCCAAGAAATAACACTATGACTAATTAAACCAGCAACAAACACCCACAAGTATAACCCCATTGTTTCAAGGTCACTTGCCAAGTTTTTCGATTCTGTTTCTGGCACTAAATCTGGAAATGATTGAAACACTAGAAAGATGACTCCAATACCACCAGCAAATAACATATAAACAAATGAAGAAAATTTTACGGAACTTTGATGTTTACCATCAATAAATTCAATCATAAAGCGACCCGATAGAACTGCCATTGCAGGAATAATTGGCAAAACATATAGTGGTAATTTTGAAGATGACATCGAAAAGAAAAAGAATATAAATCCAACCCAAATTAATAAAAACAACTCTAACCCACCATTAGTAGTTCGTTGAGCCCAAGCATCTTTGATATGTAACAAAGGCTGTACAGCAAAAGCACCGAACGGTATAACGCCAACTGCCAGGAATGGAATAAAATACCACCAAGGGGCATAACGATGATGTACAGTAGTAAAGAACCTTAAGAAGTGTTCACGAATAATATAGAAGTCAAACCATTCAGAATTTGCATTATTCATAAGGATATGCCACGGTGCAATGATTATGGTAAACAAAAGAATACCTGTTGGAATATTTAACTTAAATAACATCTTCCAATTATTAGTAAATGCAATGTGCAAAAAGAATACCGCACCAGGTAAAACAATTCCCATAAAGCCCTTAGTCAAAACTGCTAAGCTTGCTGATATATACATTGCGTATAAATACATATTGCGTCTTGTTTTATTTACCTCAACAAAACCAAGCATATATAAAAACAATGTCCACGCGGTAAAGCTAGCAACAGCTAAATCTAAATTTACCGAATGACCTCCAATATACCATATAAAGGACAAGCTTAAAAAGCCTGCTGATGCAAAGGATACTCTGCGTCCATAAAATCGTCTAGCGAAAGCAAAAGTAATTAATACCGTAATCCACGAAAGTAACGCAGGAACTAATCGAGATGCCCAAACAATATTATCAAATGCCATAATTGATAAAGTGTTTAACCAATAAAATAATGGTGGCTTATATAAATATTGCACGCCATTTAAACGTGGTATTACAAAATCTCCTGTTCTTAACATTTCAACAGCAATACCCACATAACGTCCTTCGTCAGGGATAGAAAGCATCCTTGTTTCACCTAAAAATAACATGAAAAATATTAATGATAATGAACCAACTAATATTAAATCTTTTCTTAATATATTTTGCCTATTCAACTTATAACCTTATTTTGATTTTAATATAAACATTAAATATGTTTAATCGTTCCTTTTTCATTACTGAAAAACCCATCTTCAAATTCCAATCCCATTAAAGTTAATGGAATATCTCATCATCAAGTTTTAAACCTTTACGCCACTGGTTCAAATTCATATTCTGTATAATAGTCTTCGTCACCAACAATCAATATTCCATCTTCACGCCCTGCTACTTGGTGTAATCCGTATTCAACTAACGCACGCCCTAATCCTTGAGACCGTCCATGGCACTATCGCCGTCTTTGTTTATATCTTTTGCCAAGCGTCTTTAGAATCAAGAGTTTGAGTTTCAGCATAGGCATCTGCTCTCTTGTTCATGTAGTAATCGCGGGTGGCTGAAATTTTCAACTGGTCGTCCAAATATTTCATCATAGGAATTACAAGATGTGTTTTTGTTTCGTCAAGCTTAAACTTTTCAACAAGTGCAAAACCTCCCAACCGCCCCACCGTCTTGTTTTAAAACAATCATCTCAAACCCTGTTCCATCGGTTTTTACTCCAATTACCTTGTCAGCAGTTAGAGTTGGTAAAGCATGGTCAAAGTCTGGGTTGTTCCACGGGGCTGAATGTATAGCGTTGTCGTGTAAGCTAATTCCATCTTGTGCTTGAGCAGTTAGTTTATCAAATTCGTCGTTAATAGCTTTACTGGAGATTATACCATGTTGGCTATAATCTGTAGTACGGCTTGGCACAATTAAACGGGCAATAGTTATCACCGCATCATTATCTGGGGCAATGGCGAATGTAACAGAACCACCAGCAGTCTCACCAACACCTTGCACGGTTAAAGTATCAATTGGCACATAAACACCATCAACCCATACCTGTAGATTCTCAATAGAGAAAATAGGAAATCTAAAGAAATATTCCGTTTCTCCAGCAGATACCGCTTGAACAATAGTTTTTACACCTGTCTCAATGTCTACTTCACCTAATATTCTAGCCATCGTTTATTTTCCCTTTCATAAATCTTTTCTGCTATCTCTCTATGTTTTTCTAATACTAACTGCCTACCGACTGCACGGTATCTGCGAACTATTGTTTTTACATGCTTAATTTGCTTATTAATACTTAATTCTCGGAATTCCCTATTTTCAATTAAGTCTTCTAGTGCATTATACATATTTGGTATATTATTCTTACCAGACTTACTTGGTTGAGCAATATACAGTATGTAATCATGATACTGCCAACCAGTTAATTTTATACCACTAATACGCCGTTGCGGTTTAGACGGTAACCATTTTAATACTTCTAGAAAGTACGTATCAACAGTGTTCTTTTTCCCCACACTTCGTTTAAATGGTAAGATTGCACCCAGACCAGATGGACGCATTATTTCCTCGCCCCACAGATTAAGGCGTGCTGATAGTTCTTCAGCTAACCCAGGGATACGAGCTAGTAGTTCAAGTTTAATTATTCCCACCAGATGCACCCCTTGTGTCCCTTACCACATTGTAACGAACATATGGCTTGTACATCTTTTGCATTGGTTGACCACCGAATTCGTCTATTTCGTCCTCAACTGGTGTATTGGAATTAAAAATGCTATTGGGCTCTAAGTCTGTTTTATTACCCATAGGCACTACGGCTCTACCACCTTTTGCTATTTTTTTCTCCATGTACGTTCGGGCAGGCTTTATTAAATGTGCCTCATCTGGATTACCAAGCATAACATCAATACGTGTAGACGCACCGTTATAATCCCCATTAGCCAAAAACGGGGCCACAATCATAGCTCCACTAACTCTTTGCTCATCTTTAATTGCTTGCTCTTTGGTTTTATATCCACCAAGAACTAAAGCATTATTATTAACTTTAAAAGTCTCATAGTTAATATTCATTGCATCCGGATCATCGGCAATAGCATTTGCTATTAATTTTCCTTCCGCAGTCCTAACTGCTTTCGTTAATTCCCCATATTCTTGGTTTTTTTGGTCTATTACCCAGCGTTTTCGCATCTCTCCCCAATGTGAATAAGATATCTCCGTCCACAAGATGTTAGTGTTTTGTTTTTGTTCTGGAGTTCTACCCGATATATACTTATCTTTTGCAATCTTAATTTGTTTAATATACTCATCAGGATTACCGCGATTTTCCCAAGCGATTTTCTGTATAATAGGTTCAATTCTCATTGCCTCTTGCGTGAGTTCGGCCGTTCTACTAGCTACAGCAGTAATATATTTTTGATTTTTAGCATCTACAGTTCTTTCTGATAACAGATTTAACCCAAAAGTGGTAAGTGCAGAACCAATAGCACCCTCAACACCAAACTGGGCCCCCTCTTGTTCAGCTGATGGTTTATATTTAACTACTCCATATTCATCAAGATTCTGACGCTTCGCACAGGCAGAATTCGCACAGGCAGAAACTGTTATAATAATAATTCCTAATAAGGTGTATTTTAATATGTCTTTTTTCATTAAATAATTCCAGTTGTTATCTTTATAAATGCAACGCTCATACTAAAGATTTTTACCTGATTTTGCAATGATATCTTCAAATAAAATTATTAATACCCCCAAGCTAATAAAAATATCAGCACTATTAAAAATAGGGAACGCGTATTTATCATAAGAAAAGGAAATAAAATCTATCACACCACCGTGAATTACACGGTCAGTAATGTTACCAATTGCACCACCAAGTATAAGAGAAAGACCCAATTTAGTACTAAATAAATTTGTTCTGTTCAACCATATTAATAATACAAAACTTAATAGCACTGTAATACCAATAATTGGTAGCTGATAATGGTTAGGCAAGAAAGAAAAACTAATCCCATAATTCGTATTTAAATATAACTGGAATTTAAAATATACTAATGAAAATATTTCATAACCATAAATTTTGAATTCTAAGAATTCTTTAGCCCAAGATTTAATCACTTGATCAAGTGTAAAAAAAATCGTTATTAATCCTAAGTACCTATACATTGCTACGCCCCCGACGAACGCAAACTATGAATGCGTCTAATAATATTGCAATCTTCTTCAATCGCGTTTTTAAGTTCTTCTATCTTTTTAAATTTTTTTTCTGGACGAATATATTCTATCATTACAATACGAACTTTTTTATTATAAATATCCTGTGAAAAATCAAACAAATGAACTTCTAAAACTTCTTTTGTAGTTTTCATACTCGGACGAACGCCAAAGTTTCCAGCACCATTGTGCCAAGTAACAACACCATTTTCTTCAATACCCAATCTTACCGCATACACACCATATTTAGGACGCAATGTTTCTTTTAAAAATGATATGTTTGCTGTTGGAAAACCAATAGTCCTACCAAGTTTTTGACCATGTTCAACAACGCCGTAGATTTCAAATGGACGACCCAATAATTGACTAGCCTTACTAACATCGCCATTGCGAACATAGTTTCGCACCTTAGTTGATGAAAATATTTCACTAATATTATCTGTATCAGTATTTTCACTTTGAGCTATAGTAACAACAGTTTCAAACCTGTCATCATTTAACAAAGTTTCAACACAACCACTGCGGTCTTTACCAAATTTAAAATCATATCCCACTGATACAATTTTTGCATTGGGCAAGTATACCCTTAATCGTATTACAAATATATTCTAATTCTTCTTCTTTTAAATCTGCAAATAATGGTAATGACACAGTTCCTAACCACAATTTGTCTGTATTAGGGTAATCTGACGCCTTTAAATTAAATTCTTCTTTATAATATTTTAATTCGTGTAAAGGCTTGTAATGTACAGCAGTACCAATTCCTGATTTTGACATTTCTTCAATAAATTCATCACGGTTAATTTTATCAGATGTTATAACCATTGAATAAATATGCCACGCGTGGTCGCCATAAGGAACATTTAATTTTGGTAAATCAATTCCAACAACATCGGTAAGATTTATATCATAGTATCTAGCTACTTTTTCACGACCAAGACGCATTTCTTCCAATCGTTCAAATTGTGCCAATCCAACAGCCGCATTTAAATCAGGCATATTATATTTATACCCAGGTGCAATAACATCATATTCCCAAGATGGCTTGTCCGATGTAAATCTGTCCCATACATCACGATCAATACCGTGTAAACGCATAACGCTCATTCGCTTTGCAAGGACGTCATCATTAGTTAAAATCATTCCACCTTCAGCAGTTGTCATTGTCTTGTTTGCATAAAAACTGAAACAAGTAATATCTCCTATATTACCAACAACCCAGTCTTTATCTTTTGCAGGTAACGCGTGAGCAGCATCTTCAATAATTTTAATTCCATACTTTTCACACATTGGTTTAATAGTGTGCATATCCAACGCCTGTCCCGCGTAATGCACAAGTATAATTGTTTTAACATCAGGGTTATTATCAATTGCTGTTTGTAAAATTTCAGGTGTTAATAAACGGCTATCATAATCAACATCAACAGGAACAGGTTCCGACCCCATATAGCGAATAACTTCCGCTGATGCCGTAAATGTTAAACTTGGAACAAACACCTTATCACCACTTCGCACATTTAATGCATCAAGTGCTAAGTGTAAACCTGCTGTACAAGAATTAACAGCAAGGGCGTGCTTTGCACCAACCAATTCTTTAATTTTTGTTTCAAGTTCATGCACCTTAGATGCTGTTGTTAACCAGCCGCTTTCTAATACTTCCGTAATATACTTAAGTTCATTACCATTCGTTGATACTTTTGCATACGGTATATTAAATTTTTTAACCACGATCAATTTATTCCTTTGAATACTCTTTTTCCAATATCACTAATACAGTTCTTATTATTATAAATATATCATAACACAAGCTTCTGTTGTTCACATAATATTCATACATATCTAGTTTATGCGGTAAAATTTCGTCTCTGTATGTAACAGCAAGATTTTTAGATTGTGATAGTAATTCTTCTTCATTACGATAAACAATTGATGCATTATCAGTTATGCCTGGACGGACACTATGCACTTTTTCCCAATGACCTTTATAAACATCAAGCCATACGCTTAATTCTGGTCTAGGACCAACAATAGACATATCCCCAATCAACACATTCCACAACTGAGGTGTTTCATCAAGTTTACTTCTTCGCAGTATAGCACCAACCCAAGTGATACGGTGTCGCGGTTCGCTCTATTTGGCACAAAAGTCCGATTTGTTTGTCAAACTTTGATTTTACAGTCCCTTAACCGTTTCAAAATTGGCATGCCATTTAAATAATCCGTAGTTGGTTATTACGCTTTATATGGTATTTGTTTTAATAGTACTTATATTTTACCTTGCGTTCGCGAGTGTAGCGAGTGAATACGACCAAATAAATGGGACTTATATACCTAAATCTACAAAATAACCTAAAACCCCTACATTAAAGCACATTAAAAGGGTTGTTTTTAAATTTAAAAGTGATATTGTAATCTACAAACAACTAAAAAGTAACTTATGAAAACAGTAAAAAACAATCGGCATAGTGAAGTTACTGCAAGAATACTCAACCGAGCATAAATCCATTAAGTGGTTAGAAAAAATCAGATGGGACAAATAGCCAGTATGTAGTATGTCCTCATTGTAGTGGTCTTGAAAATGTAGGTAAATACAAATCTAAAAAACATACTTATTGGCATAGGGACTGTAGAAAAGCATTTACAGTGAAAACCAATACAATTATGCACGCCTCAAAAATGGGTAGTGGCTATCTACTATATGCTAACCGCAAGAAAAGGAATATCAAGTCTACAATTAAGCAAAGAATTAGGCATTGTGCAAAAATCATCTTGGTATATGCTACAAAGGATTAGAGAGGCTTGTAAGCAGGGTTCGTTTAAATTGTCTAATGTGGTGGGTTGAAGTTGATGAGACTTATATCGGTGGTAAAGAAAAGAACAAACACGCACACAAGAAACTTAACGCTGGTCGTGGTGCGGTGGGTAAATCTGCTGTGTTTGGAATGAAAGAGCGAGACGGTAAAGTTAAAGCAATGGTTATCAATCGTACAAATAAAGCAACTCTACAAGGTAAAATACATAGCAACATTCAAGCAAAAAGCACAGTAGTTACTGATGACTTTAGAGGGTATTGGCAACAACAGGATTAGTTATAAGAAATTGACGGAGTAAATTATGACGAAAAATGAGGCACAAACAGACATTAACTTATTTAACTATTTGACTAATGAGAAAGTTTTTGCAGAACAATGGAAAACTAAAAAAATAGACAATTCTCATATTATAGAAGTTTTAAGCACAGCAACAAAATCAGACACAGGACAAAACAGAGGTGAGCCTGATTTAATTTATTTCAATGAGAATAAAAAACTACTTATTCTTATAGAAATTAAAAACCAAACCAAAGACCATATTGGCAATAATAATATAAAAAACAAGGCAATTGCTGATATTAATCATTATCTAAGATTCTTTTTACAAAATAAATTAATAGCAAAAAAACCAACAACTCAAAAATATCTAGCAGATTTTAAAATTATTGGTATTGCCTTTAGTGGTGATATTGCTGATAAGCATAATCATTCAATTGATACTTTTATTATTCAAAAGGACAAAATAAAAGACAAATCAATTAAAGAATTTCTAAACGAAGTAGATTATATTTCACTTTTTAAAAACTTAGATTTAGAGACGATTGCTGACTATATTTCTAAGAGTTCTAGCGAAATAAACAGAATGCTTAGACATATAGATTCGCAAAAACGCCCTGTTTTATTAAGCGCTTTGATGATTTGTTTATATGATAAAGATAATTTTAAGAATGATTTTAAAAGTAATTATCATAATTATCAAACAAGCACTCTTATCAAGAACATACCTATCGCAATAGATAGTGTTTTAGCCAAAGAGGAGATTAGTCAAGATAAGATAGATATTTTAAAAAATGAATTATCTTTTTTAAAAACAGATAATGACTTAAAGAATACTACTATTCTTAATAATATTTAAAAAGAATTAGAAGATAATGTCATTCCATTGTTTAACAAAAAAACCAATTATGACATTATTTGGTAAATTTTATGAAGAATTTTTAAGATATGCAGGTATAGCAAATGTCAAAAGGGGGATTGTTCTAACGCCTAATCATATTACGACATTATTTACTCAGTTGATACCAATCAAAGCCAATGATAAGATTTTTGATGCTTGTTGCGGCACCAGATACGCCATAACCGTTTCCTACTTACAACAAGCAATTACTTGCACATACTGTTCCTGTATGGTTTCTGGAACAGCGGCTTGTGATGTTAATTCAAGTAACCTTTCTGCAAATACAGGCTCACGGTAAAAATTGTTCATCTCGTTGTGAACATTCCTCAACCTTTCCACTGCCTTATAAAAAAGAGAGTGTTTATCTGCTGTACTGAGAATCTTGATTAGTCCTAGTTTTTCAAAAAATTGTGATGAAGCAGTGTGTTTGTCTTCATAGCCTTTTGCTCCATATTCATAGTGATGATTAACTAACTCTGATTGCATGGAAACCGTTAACCCTTCAGATAAACTAGAACAAATATCAATGGAATTTAACCGTGATTGCTCTGAAGTATTAGAATCACAATAAATACCATAAACCATAGCTACAAGTATTTGCCTTTGTGCACTATGGGTTCTATCCAACTTTTCAGTCCAAATACCGCATTGGTCTTTATTAAACCGACGGCCTTTTACTGCTGAAATAAAAGACTGAATATCAACCCCTGTTATCGATTCTACATCATTCAAAGCATACTTCACACACCTATTTAAAAAAGTGATAAATTCTCTATCATTAACTTTTCCTATTGCAGGGTGTGCTGCTGAAAACTTATTCCTTGTATTTCGGCATTGGTCAAGAAAGAAAAAACCATCTTCATTAATTATATTAACCTGTAAACACAGTTCAAGTAATTTACTCTCTCGATATTCTAGTAAATGTTTTTCTTCAAAATCATCTTGTAAAATTTAAGCAACAACGCTGAAGCCGAATGTTCTAATTTTGTCACGTAGATGAATAATAGTTGCATTCCAAATATAATTTATTGCCCCGTCAAATAACCCCGCATTCACTGCCATACACATTTTAGCAATATGGACACTTTTCAGTGCTTCTGGAATTTTCAAGACTTCTCTTGAAAGGTCTTGCAATGCATATTGAATCTCTTCATCACTAGCTAATGCTTCTCTTGGAATTCCAAGAGATTGAATTAATTCAGAACCTGTTGCAGGAAGTGCAGGTAATAACTGGTCCTTGATGATAATATCACTCATAAATATTTTGTTTTCCTTTTTAAATAATAATCATCAGTATATTCTGTTTAGAAGTCCAATTTAATTTAATAACTGTCGCGCGTCGCTCTATTTGTCAAAAAAAACCGATTTGTTTGTCAAACTTTATTTTTCAGATATAAAAGTTATTTGTCAAAAAAACCGATTTGTTTGTCAAAAAAAACCGATTTGTTTGTCAAACTTTGATTCTGCTGTCCCTTAATCATTTCAAAATTGGTACATTATTTCAATAATCCGTAGTTGGTTATTACGCTTTATATGGTATTTGTTTTAATAGTACTTATATTTTACTTTGCGTTCGCGAGTGTAGCGAGTAAATACAACTAAATAAATAGTAAAAAACGAGTATTTATTCCACTTTTACCTATTTATTAATTACTGATTTATTAATTACTGATGATTAATTCGGTCATTTTTTTTGATTTTACAGCCGAGCATGTATATATCGTTTTTACTTCTTCGATATCAAAATTTTCGAAAATAACTCTAACCTCGGAGGTATCATTTAGTGATAACAAAAACTTACCTTTTATTTTTTTTAATAACTCAGCCATCTTTTTAAAATCACTCCTGTCAAACAAATTATTGCCGTAATCCTTCTCGCTATTCCAATATGGTGGATCTAAATAAAATAACATATCTTTGTGATCATATCTTTTTATGAAATCATAAAAGTCTAAATTTTCTATTGTCACAGATGCCAACCTCTTTGTTAAATTATGCACGTCTGTATTTATTTTTGCAACATTGAGTCTGCTAGGATCTTTTTTTGATACACCAAAATTTCTTGATTTTATCTGTCCTCCGAATCCTGTTTTTTGAAGATAAAAAAAACGCACAGCTCTATCAATATCCGTTAATGTATGCGGTGACGTTGCTGTTAGTAAATCAAACATCCACCTCGTTGATATCATGTTTTTTATACCTTTTAAAAAAGCATCTTCATGTCGTTGAATTATCCTAAATAAATTTGATATTTCATTATTAAAATCATTTATAAATTCTGCCCTTTTTTTTGTCCTGCGGCGTAAAAAAACACCTCCCATTCCAACAAATGGCTCTGCATAAGAGCTATGATTTATTTTGTCAATTCGCTCAATTATTTTTTTTGAAAGAATTCTCTTTCCACCTAAATAAGGGGCTATTGGCTTTACGGCTACCGAAGATTGTATTTTATTATTCATTAAAAAATCCTTTTTTTAAGAGTTTGTTTTTATACCAAGGTCTTGTTTTTTTTAAATTTATGAATTCATTCATAACGTTTTTTTTTAGAAAGATGATTGATTTTTTTAATCTGCATGTACGCGGTCATCGTCGAAGAAACCACTGATTTTTACTTTGCCCTCACCTTGGGTTTCAGTTTTTAAAATTGTGAGCATATGTTCCACGACAGTGGTGGTATTAACCACAAACACACTGGCATTACCCACGAAGGATTGTTCGCTGATGATATTGGCAAACAACTCAGTTGGGGGATTTAAAAGAGTTATTTCGTCGTCGTCAAAGTCAAAGGTTATCTCTTCGCCATTTAGTGCCGTTGACTGAATTTTAATGGGAACAGACACAGCACCTAACTTATCGGTTATACGAATAACAAACGATTTACCCACTTTAAATTTAACAGGTTCAGACAACTTAACCGTGTTATTAGCACCGTTTAATTCAAGGATATTTCCTTGTGCTATTGGTTCAGCAATCTGTGGATAATGAAGTAAATGCCCTGAACCATACAACAGCGATTGTGCTGGCGTTGGCACGACGAATGATATTTGTTTGCGACGATAAAGCTGTTCTCTTGCCCTGAACTTAGCCTCACGCAACGCTTGGGATTTGTTGGTTATGTATGGCAAGCGTATTTCAATTACACGCGATTTTGGACTGTTTGTTTCAGCGTACGATACGCTGTCTTGTTCATAATCTTTGGCTTCGTTGGGGAAAAAGACTTTAATGCCATCGGCCATTTCCGTCGTGGTAAGGTTATATGAAATGCTAACCGAACCTGCTTCTATATTATTAAGGCTAAACAGCGATTGCGGTATTGTAATGCGGCTATCACGCAAGAATGTGACCGTATCCCACAACCGTATTGGTGCGGTGCGACCACAGGCAAGTATTTTTTTGGCTGCCTGCCAAGCCGATGTCGCAGTGTCAAATATACCATTTATTGTATCACCGCGGCTTTGCCAAATGGCGTCAAGACTGTATAATTCGTCTAGATCAATATCAGCATCCGGCAACCACTGCCTGTAAATATAAGCTACTGCGTCAGCAATAGAACTGCTGGCCTGTTCAGTCGCCCAACTTTGTGTTGTTTTATTATAAGCAGGCAGTAAGCGCTGCGCAACTACACTGTATTTACCCTGATTAGCAGAAGAGGTCTCCGTTGCTTTCGTTCGCCGTGCAACGTAAGTCGCATTTGACTTGAGGTTTAATAGTTGACTATATTCGGCCCTTAAACCGGCCAGATACACCGTGTGGCGGACCGATATTGATAAATCTTTTTCATCTTTACGAACAACATGAACGTTGTAAACACCTGCTCTGACATTTATATTAAATGTTTGGCGAACCGGATCTGCTTTATTGCCGTTAATTTCAAATTTATAGAATTTTTGATCTTCCACGCCCAATGTGTAAACTTTGCCATTCCATCTCCCCTGACATTCTATAACAACTTCGACAGTTGCTGATAGACTTTCTCCCTTAGAATTCAGCAACCCAGCGGGCGCTATAATATCTAGATAAATTGCTTTTATGTTTTTATCTACGGGGGCTGCCTCATACCATCGCGTAGGTTTGAAGATTATAGTCTTTTCATTATATGCCATCAATTCCCGCCCCAATACGTCTTTATTGGTGTAAATATTTTTAAAAACATCATTTCCCGAACGATCCTTTGGCAAGGAGTATGGTGGTTCTAATTGCCAAATTTCAAACCCATCCAGATCACTACTAATTGGTGTATCGCCCAATAGTTGCTTTATAACCCTAGCTGCTCCGTTTGTTATATGAAATATTTCATAAAGATACTGCTCCCCATTCAAAAATTGTCCGTACGGACTGACCGCATAGGCTGGGAATAGGCGACATTTGCCAAATAGTTCTGCCATTGGCTCACCCTTACGCAGGCGGTTACCTTGCCCGTTAATAGAATAGGTCGGTGATGCTGACTTAATTGACCTGCCCGACACATCGGTTTGGGCTGCGCTGAAAACCTCCCCAATCAACATAGATCCTGAAACCATGACCGTCGCTGTTCCCAGCCCCGCAACACCAAATAAACTTGTCCCTATTGTTGCCGTCGCTATATTTCCCGCGACCGTGCTAAATAGTGCCACCAGCGCGGCAGCTGGATCAGCTGGTACTGCGTAAATATTTATATCACCCTTAGCCAACTTGTGCCAATCGTTGCGTAAAATCCAATTATTGCCAATGCCAGCAATTATTACTTGATTTTTTTTTACAATTCCAAGGGCGATTAATCCATCATTAACACTTGCATCTGTTAACTGAGTTGACCCACTTGGTTTGGTGGACATTATGTTATTGTAAAAGGTGATTTTAATGGGCATTTACCCCTCCTTTAACATAGGCGTAATAACCGCCTATATTCCAACTCCATTTAACTTCATTTAAACTTTGAAATACTGAACCAGTCGCTTGAGATGTGTGAATAATCCCTCTCAGATCATCGACTTCAATGAATACACCTGCATGGGTTGGATTATTTAGACGTTGCAACAACACGACTGAGCCATGGTGTGGATGTTTTAATTCATGCCACCTCCCTATTTTACTTTGCTCTGCTATGGTTTTTGCCACCGCCCTTGAATTACATTCGTCAATGTCGTCAAATAAAGGTAGATTAATTCCAAACTGCTCGGCTTGAATTATAGCGGTTAACCTCCAGCAGTTAGCTGTTATGTAAGGTACGCCTATGTATTTAACCCATTTAGACATCGTATAGATCCTTTGGAAATCGCAACGCGGTTAAATCAATAGCCCTCAGACTAATTTTAATAACGCCTATATTACTTGTGGCCGACACCATTTGAAACACGGGCGGCGGGGTTAATTGCGGACCATTTAACAAAGTGCTTTGCGTGTAAATCCGGTAAATAACCTTAATTGTGGCGAAGCTGGTTAGAGCTTGGTTTAATGCTGATGATATCTCACCACCTGTGTTTGTTATTTCTACTATAGCCTCAGGGGTTGGGCTAACTCCTTGGGACGGTGCCTTAAATTTAAATGGCGCGGCATTAAATGTAACTGTCGCTCCCGTTTCAATTTTAGCAACAACGTCGTCTAATCCATTAATTATTCGTAGCGGTGTTGTTAAATTTGCGTGATTAAACTCTAGCGTGTCCACCTGTATCACGCCGGTTGGCGCATGTGCATATGCCTCTTTTAAGGCATCGGTTAAAGTTGGTTTATTCGTCATTTAATTCTTTCCTTATTTTTTTTAGCCTACGCCAGCCCTTAAGCCATCGTGCTACCATTTGAAGTCAGGATGTTGATAACGTTGTTATCTTTAATTATCAAATCGCCCATGATACATACTCCACCTCTATCCAGCCAGGCTCGCCATTTTCAGCCTTAAAGATTGTTCCAAACCTTATTGTCTCCGCCCCCTTTCCACCTCCGCCGATTACAAAGTTATTTACGGCTCCTGAGCTCCAATCCACCCTCCTTATTTGTAAGTTGCCATTATTACCTCTTGTTAATGGCTGACTTAACGCTAAGGTCTTACCTCCCTTCCCGCCTTTATTATAGTCCGATTTTAAAGGATATCCTGCACCACCCTCCACAGTTATTAGCTCACCTAAACTTGACGAGCCACCTTTTACCATTAATCGATTTGTGTAACCTCCGCCACCACCTTGGCCTCCACCTGCTATAGTGAAGAACAACTCTCCTTTATGCATTTCGATGTGATTTTTCAAATCGGGTACGATTACTGTTGGCGAAGCTGCTTGTTCTGATAAATCCCAAACTTTGTTTTTTTCAACACCTTCGGGTAATGTGCCGTTTTGATTTCGCACGAAAAACACTCCGCTCTTAGTTGCTCTGATGCGGTGGAGTTTGGGCATCGGCAGGGCTACTTTATCAATTTTACCACTCGTGTTAAGACTCGGGATTTTTCCCGCTGTTGTTCCAATACTTTTAGCCATGTTTTTTTTTACTTCAAAACTTAAACTGTCTGTTTTTACAAAGTTCGCTTCACTTAATAAAACTTGTTTTGCCCTGCTAGGTAGAGATACACCACCGTAGTCAACATCTGTTGTGTCATCAGCTGTTAACCAGGCGTTAATTGCCGTTGCTAAACCAGCTAATTTAGTTAGGGTTATTATAATTCTTTGCTTAACAGTCATTGTTTTTTCCTCGATTTATTAATTACCGAACCACCAGCCATCTTTGACCATACATCGTCTGCGCGATCGGACAACTCTTGCAAATTATGGTTGTTTAACTCAAAATCTGCGATTAATTCATCCCAGATATTTTTTAACAGTGGACGGGTTAATTCCACTTGTAAGGAAACTTCCACATCGCCCGCATTGCATATGGCCGAAAAGCCGCTGAGTGGCCTAACCATTACAGATTTCAAACCCAAATCGGTAAGCAGTGGGGCGTTAAATCCCACAGCTCCGTCTTGCTGGGAACCTGACCACCACGCATCAAATACCTGAAATTCGTTATAATTCATTAGGATTATTAATGTATAAGTGTCAGCAGAAGCCATTACCCCAATGCTTAATTGTTGGTCATATTTTTGTATACCACTAACCACAAGTGGCGCTTTACTTTCGCTAATCGACCTTGTGATAGGTGCAGGAATATTTGGATATTTACCCACGGCTGTTGCATCGGTTTTATGAATTGGGTTATAAACATAAAACTTTAAAGTGATTTCTTTAATGCGGTTTGCGTGTGTACCAATTTCTGCAAAAGTAGGCGTTTTTGCAAATTGGCAGTGGCAAGTTGTTACACCCTCTGAATTAGCAGGTAAATAAATATCGGCACTAAACCGCAGTGCGCCGTTTAAAGTATCTTTAATAAACCACGAATTAAATTTGGCGATTTGATTCTGGCCGTACAATTTTATTTTAGCTGTATATTCCAGCGGCGGGTTTTTAGTTGTTGGTATTATTTTAACCATACGAGCAGCCGTTTTAAATAATCTAAACGCAGGTGTTTGTTTTATAATCGTATTGTTCAGTGGGAACGGTGGCAATGATGGTGGGTAATTTATCATGTCTACCACGCCCCGCCGTCTAATGTCTCTCCCATGTTATTGGCAATTTCTTTGCTGTATGGGTCTTCTCCACGGCGAGCTTTCTCCGTATTTATATTTGAAACTATCTCGGCTATTATGCCTATGTCAAATTCCCCATCTGCTCGTTCAACAGGTTTTAACGGCGTAAATTTAACCTCTCCCCCAGTGTTGTTCGTAACATTTACATTTATTTGTACTTTTGAATTCCCCTGAGCAAATGATTTTGCCTCACTAACCGCACCGCCTTTTGCAAAGCGTTTAAAAGAGCCCTTGTTAATTTGCTCTAATATAGGCAGGTACTTCGCCGTTGCTGCCGCGTTAGTAATATATTCCCCCCCCGAAACCGCTATAATTTGACTATCCGAGCGAGCCGAACCCGCGTAATTGCCAATGTATCCGCCATCGGCATAACTTGAATTGCCCGAAGATGCGGTTGAACCTGTTGCTGGACTACCAATTAACGCCCCCATTAGCGCTCCAAATAATGGCTTGGTTATTTTTGCTCGAACTTGCTGTCGTATTATATCTGCCATCAGGCGGTTAAATTCATTCTTAACCACATCGGCGAAGGTTTTGAATTCAAATCTTCCTCGCATAAGCGAGTTAACGAAGCTATCTTCAAACCCCCTCGCCATAGCAATTGATGATTTTTTTACGGTCATAAATGTGTCGATGGCAATTTCTTTAAAAGATTTTAAACCCGCAACCATACCACTAATTGCTAGCTGCCCATTTGTTAATTCGGTTGGGGTGTCCACCTTCACCTCTAAAGCCTTTATTTCTTTTTTTATTGTGGCAATCCTTTTTATTGTTTTTTGTTTTTGTTTTTCACTAAAAATTTGAAATCTAGGTCGTAATATTGGTTTGGAGTTTTGGTTTAATTTACTTTGCAAATCTTTTAATTCGTTTTTAAGATTTTTTATATTTGCACCTTTAGAATTTGTGTATTCATTAAATTTTTTCCAGACGTACAGGCCGGCCATTATCGTTACTCCAAATACGCCCATCGCTACATTTGTAGCTAGCAACGCGGGCATTAATTTGCTGGTTAAAACGGCGGATATGGCAGTGATGGCAACAATCCATGTCTCTTTATAACTTAATAATGCTGATATTCCTTTTATAAGCGGCGACAACACATCCAGTGCTGCTGCTAGGCCTGTAGCCAGCTTAACTTTTAATACATCACCTAGAGCCGTGAACCTATCTGTTGCTTTTTCCGCCGCGGAAATAGTTGCACTTGACATAACTATATTCAAATTTTGAGCTTCTTCACGCATAGCTTTTAACCCATCGCTACCTTTGGTCATCATATTTATCATTGCCACGCCTTCGCTGTCGAACAGCTTAAACGCCAGTCGTAATCGCTCTGCCGGGTCTTTAACCGCTGCCAGTGCATCGGCCACATCCAACAGCATATCTTCTGTTTTTCGAGTTACACCATTATTATCGGTTAGTACTATGCTTAATGTTTTTAAAGCCTCTTTTGCCTCACCTGTGCCCTTTGCTGCTTCGCCCACCCTACGCGTGAAGCGTTGTGTTGCCATATCAAATGTGCGCGTTTCTACCCCCGCAATTTTAGCTGCATATCTGTATTCTTGCAATGCGTCGGTGGACACTCCCAACTTTTTGGCAACTTTGCCAATGGTGTCTGCTTCCCCCAACAACTGACGGGCAAAGCCCAATGACATATACGCTGCCGCGTAACCAGCCATCCTTTGCCATTGATTTCCGAAAAATTTAGTTTGATCCGTTGCGGATTTAGTAGCTTTTTTAACTTTATTTAGCTCTTTGCCCGTGGACGATAATATTTTAATTGTACCATCATCCCTGGTTTTGATAATTATTCCAAATTCAATATTTTTTGCCACTTTAATTCCTTAAGATTGAGCTCTGCTGGAGCCGCCCTTTGTTTATTTTATTTGTTTATTAACGACTAACAATAATTCGCTTTCACATACGGCTACACCCTTTATAACTTCGCTATTTAACTTTATCTTTAAAGCTTTTGCTACCACTGATACAGCTGTGTAATCGAGACCTATTATGCCTCCAAAGCTAGTTCTCAACTGCGTGATGGATGCAAAAAATAATTCAAATACATCTCTATTGCATTGCCATAGGTATACTTCGTCGTCTTGCCTAACGCCCGCCTTAACGCCCCATTTTTGTAAATCATTGACGGTTGTGTCACTTGTTTGGGTTAAACTCGCTACTACAACCTTTCTTAGTTTCCCAACGCTGGATTACCATTAATTGCTTCTGTCCACGCTTCTAAAATCGCGGTGGCAATCCATGGCGTGGCTAGGATTTGAACTAATACCTTTTTTGAAAATAATAATTCTTTACCACCTTCATCTGACACCCCTCGCCAATTGGTAATCGCTGCTTGCAAAAATTCTAGCCCTAGCTCTTCTTGCCTGTTTGGCAACGCATCCATAATTTTTTTTAACATTTTTTTTGATTTTAGCGGTTCATATAAAAATTGCACCTCAAATGTTGTATCTTGAGTGCCACCATCAGTTGCAGGTGTGGATACTTTTATTGCGCTCCAAAAATCATATCTACTTTTAATTTTTATCATAATTACTACCTTTCTTTATTGAACCAAAATTACCAATTCATCGTTACCTACGAGTGGTGCAAGTGTTAAATTAAAAGTTTGCATCACTTCACCTGAATTATCTGCATACGC
Organism: Chaetoderma sp. LZ-2023a; assembly: GCA_034401795.1. Lineage (NCBI taxonomy): Eukaryota > Metazoa > Mollusca > Caudofoveata > Chaetodermatida > Chaetodermatidae > Chaetoderma > Chaetoderma sp. LZ-2023a. The sequence goes on from JAVVLW010000018.1 coordinate 4,275,745, forward strand.
CGGACTAGTAAGTTGAACCTTTGGTGCGAGCACCTTAATTATATTTCCCACCTTTCTACCGTGGTTAATTTCTAATCTCATTTGCCCGTCAGCATCAATATTAGTAAAGAAATTCTTTGTCCCAGCAGATATATTTATTGAACCGCTAACTCCACGGTTACGGATTAGAACTTCTTCCATATTCACCCGGTCAATAAAATGAACATCATTTCCTAAATCGATATTAAGCGTTTCAATGGCAACTGCCTCTCTGTCCAAAGTGGCCACTGGTGTGTTATTATGGTTCATAATAATACCATCTTGCCATCCCTTAAAATCCCCACCTAATTGGGCAGTCATTTTTACGGGTTCTGGTATGCCAATAAAATTGAAATTAAGCATTGGAATCGCCCCTGCATTTAAATCAATGGTTACCGTCCCGCGGCAACCGCGTAAGTAATGATCGTTGCCATCCATATTAAATAACATGGTTAAACTTTTATAATCTATTCCAGTTGGCTGATAGCTAACCGAAGCATTTGGACTAATTATTTCACGCATTCCACACGCTTTTAGTAATGAGCCCCATTGTGGGGCGGTTCCAGCAGTTCCACTTCCTGAAACAGCAACTGAAAATGAAACATTTGAGCGCTTATTAGCTAATGTCTTGTGAACTGCACCCATCTTTCCGTCATAATTGCGGTCAACTTCATCTGCTTCGATGGGTGATATCGTTAAATCCATTGATTGGATTAAATCCGCCTGCGTGATTATTTTTTTAACCCCATAAACATCTTCAGTTTTTGCACCTATAATTTTTTTTGCATAATTTTTCATAATTAGCTCCTTTTCCATAAATATTGCGCTGTCCAACTGGTATTAAACCAAGCGATGCCATTTTCACTGTCGATAAAATCCATACCCTCAAACGACACACTTGTACTTGCTTTTATCAATTCAGTCCCCAATAAGTCTTTTTTTAATTGATTAAACGCTTTGTCGAATGCATCATTTGCCTTCTCACCCATTTCATCGTCAATGGATGGGACAGCTATTAAAACGGATACTGTTTGATTTACCCGTTGGTAAAAATCATTGGGGCGATCGGCCACCTCAACTGACGATATACTAATTGGCACAACGAATGCTGCTGGTAGCCAACTATGGTTGAACCCCGCGGCTATCATTTTTTCAAAACTACCAGCACCGCCAGTCTTTTGCCAATAGCTATTTTTCTTTATCAGAGCTATAATTTCGTTATGCATTCTGTTATTAGCTTTCTGCGTGTGTTTAGTTTTGCTATTTTCTCTGCTGCCTTTATCCCTGCTTACGCCGGGGTATTTGCAACCGCTCGTCGTATTTTATTTTGCAATAATCTCAACACAGCTTTTTGATCACTTTTTGATACGCCCAAAAATGGTCGAGCAGGTATTTTAACTTTTCTTCCGCGACCCGCATTACCACCAAATTGATGAATTACGCCATAACGGGCAGAAGTACCAATAACCACCGTATCTTTGCTGTACTTTGACCTAATATGTGACAGCACTCTTGTCTTGCCAATTAAAATAGCCTTTTCATCCGGTTCATTGTTTGTTCTATATCCCTTTGCTTTTATGGTCGCTGGGGCATTTCTAGCCCAAGCTCGCCCATCTGGGGATTTTTGACGACGAAACCGCTTACGCGTTGATACTTCCAACAGATTGGCAATTGCACGATTAATTGCAGATTTATCTGTTGTTATTTTTCGCAAGCGGTGCAGTCCAGCTTGGACTTTTTTCGTGTCGGCGGTAATTTGTATTTGCATAATTATATATTGTCCACAATTGATTTAGGGCTAGCCTTAGCCCTTGCTTGTATTGATTTTATATTTAAATTTGTTGAATTTGAGGGTAATTCTAACTTCATTTTACCCGTTGCAATTTTCAGCAACATTTCACGGGCTAATTTTGCCCGCGCGTCAGCTACTTCACCAATGGTCGCTGTGTGTAATGCCACAAAAGCCAAATCTACGGCGATGGATTTTAAAATAGCCGGAATCTCAGTATTACTATTTTTTTTATAGCCAGCAGTTGCCAAATGAGCGGATATTTCGCCATCAACTTCGCCCCAAACCCTGACAAGGGTGGCCATGTCAAAACTGCCATCATTATCTCTATCCGTTAGTTGCAATATGGTATTTTTGCTGTATTTGGCCATTAAGTCAACTTGAGTGGCATATTCACCATTTGTATTTATCACTATTTTTTACCTGAATTCGTTTTAGATTTTTTTACTTCTGTTTTATTGGCTATAACTTCCACTGAGTTTTGTTTTAACAGCACTTCAATTTCGCTTTGCTCAATTTTAACATGCGAAGATTTGGCATATACTTCGCCATTTATTTGTGCGTCTACCAATAATTTACATTCGTTCATAATATTTTTCCTGATAAAAAGGGTGAGTATTTTGCTTCACCCACCCCGTTTAATTTAAATTAAGTAGCTACACCTGTTAAAATTGCACCGCACTCTTTGCCTATTATCAATTCTTTGCACCTGTCAAATGCCTTAACGATATATGCACCTTTGGCACCATTACGATTTTCCTCATAATTGGACTGACCTTTTTCACGCGACGCCGTGGCACAGAATGTCATACCGTCTTTCATCGTCGAAGATGGACTGATGTATACGCCTGCAACATTGTCACCCCACATATTAACAATCGTTGGTGTTTTGCCTTTTTTAGCTGAATTTTGACGAGTTTTAACAACTACTACTTCGTCAATCTCAAGTAAATCAGCTATTTGTTGCTTGCTTGCAACTCCAGCAAAGCCACCTAGTGCCGCCTTGATTGATTTATGGTTTCGCATCAAGCCGTAATTTCTTTGATTCAACACAATCTTGTTTGGACGAATTAGCGGCTTTTCTAGCATATCAATGATTTGATTGTATAAATCAGCCCCCTCAACAGTCCACTTATCCGCTTCATCTGTTGCAATTGCTGTGCCAAAATTAGCTATGTCTGAATAAATATCAGCAACGCGTTTTTCTCGCCCCATTGCCAACCAATGAAGCAAACTTGTTAATTCATTGCTTCTTAAATCCACACCATCAGGTGCTTCGTCTAAATCGGTAAATGCGATGGCTTCTTCTAGCGCATAATCAACAACACTGCCGATTTTCTTAACAAATGAACTAGTCACTCGGTTTACTTCACCGTGATTACCTATTTCAGATTTTGGCATTTCAAAATTGCGAGCTGTTGGATATTCGTGCCAATCAAACCGTTCGCTTGTGACCGCGACACGTGGCGATAATATATCTTGCACCATTTCGCTGTTTTTATATCCCAACACCACTGCGGTTAATTGAGCCTCTGTTAACGGAAAACTTCTTGTCATTTTTTTATCCTTTTTTTTAATTAGTATTTAAACGTTGATAACGCTATGTTAATAATTTCGTTTTCACCCTCGGCTTTTTCTAAAGCTTGGCCGACAACGAAGTCGCCATCTGTCGTCGTTTTTATAGCCTTGCCATTGGCATTAGTTGCTACAAGGTCACCTATTTCGATTCCTCCTCCAGCCGTTACAGCTGCTATGCCTGATATAATTATATCTCCATACCACCCCGTTGCCGTTGTTACTTCGGGGTAAGATATGCCTATAGCTGGCACTGTCGCCAAGTTCGCCACATTAACGCCGGTTGTAGTTAGTTTTATTATTAAATTTGGTGCGATGGCACCGTCTGCTTTAAATGATTTGATTAAATTAGTGTTCATAATAACTTTCCTTTTTTTAAATTGATTTATTTAATTTGCACTTTTCCCACAGCTTCCACAAAGCTAATAGTTCCTTTACTTTCGTCCACTATTCGGTTAGCAGCCACTACGATGTCATCTGAATTATCTACTGAGAACAAATGGTCACCAACATTGATGTAACCTGTTTCAGGGGTGCGTTTTATCAATCCGCCGATGAATCCTTGTATGTAAGATAATGGTGATTGTGTAACCTCACCTCCGTCCGTCGCAAAACTCACTTCAGCAGTTCCAAGGGATGCAATAAATTGAGTCAGCCCCTCTGCCTCCGCCGGCAGTACTTTTCCACTCATGACAAAGTCATCTACTATTTTTTTAGATTCAGAATAATCATTTTCTGCTTGCAGCGCTTTTTTCTCCCTTTCTAACTCTGCTTTCTCCCTTTCCAACTCTGCTTTTGCTTTTTTTAGGTCTGTGCCTTCTTTTGATAATTTTATTTCAGACATACCACCATCCTTTTGGTTAATTTCGTCATCACCATCTTGCCCCTGAGCGTCATCTTGCCCCTGAGCGTCAACCGCACTACTAATGTTGTTTACCATCCACTCTGGGATTACATTGTTGGCGATGTCTAACCCGTCCTTGATTATTAGATAATTTTTTAAATTGCGAAATACTTCTCCCAGTGAAGTGGGTGCTTTAAATTCAGCAAATTCAACACTAATATCATCGTCGTCTTTACTAAACTGAACCTGTTGTAACCCTGCTACCGCTGGCGATGCACCGCCTAAAAAGCCAACGTGTTTTAAGCTGTATTGCCCCGGATTCGGATTATTTGATGAATTTGGCGAGTAAAAACTTGATGAAATTTTTTTATAGGTACCTGATTTTACCATTTTGGCAAAATCAGGGTTAATCTCGCTGACTGTGGCGTATAGGTTGCCATCGCTAAATTGTAATTTTTTTACCCACCCAAATGCGGGCGTATTATCTTTTGGGTGACCAACGACAATAGGGGCGGAACTTTTCGCGTTAAAGCCACTGGCTATTTTTGCCACCTCATCATTGCTAAATTCAATAACCTTACCCGTCATGTCTGTGTGGGTGCCAGCCTTAAATATATGTATTATTTTGTTTTTCAGCATAAAAAAATCCCTTCAAATTTTTATCATTGAAAGGATTGTATTATATTTTAAATAGTAATTTTAGATGAAGCAGTTCGTAGACGTTAAAGCAATCATCTCACTTCATTTATATTTATATCTTTAAAATTTTATAATTGTCAACCTTTAATAGGCGATTGCGGCGAATCTAACAGGGGGTTAACGGGGGGGTATTGTAAAAGATACGTCATTATAGCCAAATGGTTATAAGGTGGTGTGAGCGAGTTTAAAGTTATAAGATATTTTTTTCATCTTCTCTCCCTTTAATTAATTTAATTTAACACAACCGCCATTTTAACTAGCGCTATAATTTTTAAATTAATATTTTCATCTGTTAGGTTGATTTCAAAATTAGGATATTTTACATTATCACTTATTATATGTAATGTACCCTGAGGTGATTTTGCTAACCTTTTAATCATAACATCGCCATCCAGATTTATTATATATATAGCGTCGCCGTTAAAATCACCGTTAGTAACAGCGCAAATGACCGTGTCTTCCGCCTTGTATGTTGGGTGCATCGAATCACCCTTAATGGGAAAAGCCGTTAACCCCTTAGATATACCTATCTTTTGCTCTAACCACAACTTATTAAACGGCAAATTATCCGTAATACCTTCATTTAGAGCAACTTCCCCACCAGCTGATACTGACACATTGTCATAAAAAGGTACGGCTACGGTGTCTATGCCTTTTGTATTTATGTTTAATTCATTAGTTTTTTTGTTTAATATTAAAACATCAAGGCTGATATTGTTAGCTTTTGCTATATCTACACACTCTTTGTAGGGGATTTTATTTCTATGTATCCAACCCCTTAGTGTGCTAGGAGCTACATTTAATCCTTTTGCAAGCTCTTCGTCGGTAGAAAAACCACAGCATTTCTTGATGTTTTCTAAGACTTGAATACTTTGTTTCATTTTTAAACACTTTCCTGTTGACTTTGTTTTAAATTTAAACAATAATGTATTAAATGGTTAATTAATTAACTAATTTATTCGTTAATAAATAAGGGCTTTATACTATGATCTTAAATTTTACACAACCCCCATCTATTGAACTTTACCTTTGTGTTCGGGCTGGTTTTATTTTGCGAAATAAAACATTACTTAATTGGTGCAGGGAGGAAGGCACAAGTGCCTCTTACATGAAACAGGTGCTAATGGGTGTGGTCAACGGCAAAAAATCAATTGCGCTTCGTAAAAAAGTAATTGCCGACGTTCAAAAATTAAACATGGGCGGGGTAAAATAATGCAAACAGTAGTAATTGATCACATATCCGTATCACAGCGATTACGCGCTGCCGATGACGATCACGTTGCTCACATTGCCCTATCCATTGACCTAAATGGATTATTGAATCCAATTACGGTGCAATTAACACCTGATGGTGCTAAGCCTTATCAATTAGTTGCTGGCCTGCATCGCTTATTAGCGTGCCTAAAATTAGGTCATGTCCAAATTACCGCTATCTTATTAGGTGCCGAATTAGGCGAGAGCGAGATAAAATTAATTGAGGTTGATGAAAACCTTTGTCGACACGAGCTGTCGGTGATGGATAGGATAAAGTTTTTAGCCAAACGAAAAGCTGTTTATGAGATTTTATTTCCCAAAACTAGGCATGGTGTTTATGGCCAAAAACCGCAGGAACCTTTGAGTGGCCAAAAAGGCCACTCACTTTGCTTTACCGCCGATAGTGCTGAAAAGCTTGGAATTAGCGCACGAAAAATCAGGCGTGATGTGGCTGTTTATAAGGCTTTATCGCCAATTTGGGACGCAGTCCAAAGTTCAAATATTGCCAACCGAGCGACTCAGCTGAAATCTCTTTCTAAAGTTCGCCCAGAACAGCGCCTTGTTATACTAGATAAAATTAATGACGCTAGTTTGCCTTTGGTTCGCAAAGTAGAAGATGCGGTAGCACTTTCGTATGGTGAAATCGCGCCCACACAATTAATTAAAAACAAAATCCAATTTTGCAACCGATGGATAAATGCTCCCGTAGAATTCAAGCACTCTGTGGTTTCAGAAAATTTGGCGGAAATTAAGGAAATAATTGAGGATGTTGAAAATGACTAAACATTTCCACACATTAATCTTTTGGTTAAACCAAAATTTACCGGGCCTTCCAAAAACAATGCCTTTGTTAAAACGTATGGCTAGGCAACAGGGTTGGCAAGCGATAAACGGTGAATATCCATTATCAGCATTGCCTTTATCTGCCAAGACTGCTTTTTTATCGCTAAATAAAATAACTACAGCTTTACCAACGGTGAATGTTGTTAACAATAAATCAACCACCGTTAGTTTGTCTGCTAACCCCCATATATTTGACGATCGCCATTTATCCGATTCGCAGCGTTCGGTTGGTTTATCTCGATGTGTAGTTGTTGATTTTATTGAGGGGTTGATAATTTCGCAAAAAGCTTCAAGTATTTCAAATGCTTGTAATATTTTTTGCGACCTCTTTATCTCAGACCATTTACCTGATGATATTGCTAACTTTGCTTTGATTTCGGCCGGCAAAAATCAAAAATTAGCGATTCGAACGGTTAACCGCTGGGTTATAAAAAAACAAGCTTTTGGAAAAACAGCTCTGGCTCCAAAAAAACGCTCCGAAAACGCACCTCCCGTTTGGGCGAAATTATTTTTAGGGGCGTACGGGCAGCCTCAAAAACCATCGGTGTACGAAGCTGTTGAAGCGGCCTCCGCCAAATGCTTGGAACTTGGTGTATCTGCCCCAACCCTTACCTCAGCCCGACGTTTGCTTGCTAAACTGTCAACTGTGGATAAATTAAGGGGTCGAATTTCACCTCGCGACATGCGTGGGCAGTTGCCATTTGTTCGCCGACGCACTGATCACATCAACCCAGCTGATGTATACAGCAGCGATGGTCATACTTTTAAGGGCGAAGTACTCCACCCCATCTCAGGTAAAGCGTTTAGGCCCGAAGTAACCTCCATAATAGATGAAAAAACACGAATGTGTGTAGGGTGGTCCACCGCCGAGAGTGAAAATACCTTCGGCACCATTGAAGCCATGCGGATGGCGTTTGTGCGCCACGGCATCCCTGCTATTTGGTACGTTGATAATGGCAAAGGCTTTAACAATCACATGTTTGACGATAATTTAACTGGTTTTTTAACAAGGTTAAACATTACCAAAAAAAATTCAACAGCTTATAATTCGCAAGCTCGCGGTAAAGTTGAACGATCACATCAAAGCATTTGGGTTAAAGCGGCGAAAACTCTTGATAGTTTTATGGGTAAAAAAATGGACCCCTACGCAAAACAGCAAAATTTCAAGAAAACACGTAAAGATATGGTTGATTTTGGCACTTCAAGTAAAATGATTACTTTTTGTGATTTTAAAAATTTATGTCAAAAACACGTTGATAAATACAACAACACGTCTCATTCTGGTCTTGATAAAATAACTTGCCCGACAACTGGACGTCGCCGTCATATGTCGCCGGCCGAAGCTTGGAAATTTTACTCTACAGACCTCCAAATTCCAAAATTAACCGCAGACGAAGCTACTGACACATTTCGTCCGTACGAAATTCGTAAAGTTAATCGAGGTGAACTTTCAATCGGCGGTCAATTGTACTTCCATGAGCAGCTGGCTCATTATAATAGGCTAGAAGTGCTTGTGGGTTATGATATTATGGACGCCTCGAAGGTATGGGTGCGCGAGCTCATCCGCAATAATCAGCAAATAACGCAAGGTCGTTTGATTTGCGTTGCTCAATTTGAGGCCAACCATGTATATACGCAGCCTAAATCAATTATGACAAAGGCTATCGACAGGCGTAATGATGGCCGTTTAAAGCGGATAGATGCTAAACGTCAGGGGTTATTAGATGAGATGGGCGTTGAAAAAGTAATTGATCACAAAGTTAAAAATTCGATTACTTCTACTTCTATTTTTGAAAAAATAGCCGTAGCCGGCACTAAAATTAACCCCTCGCCAACTCTCTCGGATGGCGACAAGACAACTTTTTTAAGCGATTTTGATTTATTAAAATTTTACATTTCAAAAAAATCACCTTCGCATCAAGAAATTTTACATTCGCGAAAATTGTTAGGGCTGCCTGGCATGCTTTTAAGATGTGAAGTAAGTGGCATCGATGTTGATGCTTTAACAGAAAAATGGGCAGAGTTACAACACAAATCTGCCCATTAAACTTTTATCAAAAGGAAACTATCATGAATTTATTACATAACGCAACAAAAAAAGCACTTCGAGATGAGCCTATTTTAACGACTGGCTGGATCTACCTTCATCCCAGCGGCGGCTGGGATGAAAATGAGATATTAAAATCAATTTATAACGGGCTAGGCTTGATTCACCCCCTCGATCAGGGTCGTTTAGGAGTTGACGCTGTTAATGATGCTTTAAAGTATCAAGCAGCTATTGCCGCGCGGGCGGGCCGGACTTTTGGTATTATGGTTTATAAAGATAGTTATAACATCGATAATTATGGTTTTAAGGGGTTAACTAACTTCTTAAAAAATTCGCTAAACAGAATTGAAGTGTTAGTTAGAGAGGTGTCGGATGATCTTTGTAATCTTGACCATTTTTTAGAAAAGCCTCAGCCTACAAGGGCAGAGTTGGATTTTTGCAAATATTTAACAAATCTCACGCCACTGCGTGTTTATTGCGTGCAATCTCATATTAATTTAAACGCACGTCGTGATCTTTTAACTTTTAAAAAATCTCAATTTAATTTTAGAGCCCGAGCTCTTAAGGAGGTTTCAGCGCTCAACCCTACATTTCTAAACATCAACAACCACGGCTATTATGATGACACTCATATTTTAAAATCTATAATCGCCACTTATGATGCTAGTTTTACCGGCAATGTAACCAAAGTGCCTGATTTACCCTTCGCCGAATTACAAGGTAAAGCTATAGATTTTTTAAAGGTTGAAAAAGAACGCCTTGCGGGTAAAGGGTTGAAATTTGGGATTATATCAGATAACCATTTAATAGACTCACAGATCCGTTTATGCACTGTCGTTTGTTTAAATCAGATTGCAGATCTGGTCAAAATCCCTATTATTTACACCGGTCTGGGTTTGCAGTTTGAGATTTTAGAATTTTTTATAAATCAATCTAAGCTGGATTTGCATGATACAGATTTAGTTAAGCGTCTGTTTGGCATTGAATTTATGCGCGAACTTTGTCGTGAGCGGGGTTTGGATGTGGACGTTATTTCCAAAAATTTATTAATTGAGGTGGCCTAATGTATTATAAATTTATCCCCACAACAAACGCTCAACTTTTTTTAGACGGCGTTTCAGAGTTAAATAATCGCGGCGCTCGCGAGGCTTGTTTTATGATTTTAGATGGCGAGCCCGGCTCTGGTAAAACAAATGTGGCTCGGTGGTGGGCAATTCAGAATCACGCCATTTATTTACGTGCCAAAATACAGTGGACACCAAGGTGGTTGCTCGAGGAAATTTTGATTAATTTAAATATAACCCCAGCTCACCGCTACACTGAAAGGTACGGCCAAGTTGTTAGTGGCTTGGCTCAAAAAGTCGGTAGCTCCTTTTTGCAAAACACTGAATTTGGCATAATTATTGATGAAGCTGACCACATTGTTCGTCGGCGTGATATTTTAGAAACTTTGCGTGATTTATCTGATGAACTTGAAATACCTTTTATTTTAGTTGGGATGGGTAAGATCCGAACAGCTTTAATCCGTTATCCACAAGTGGCTAGTCGTATCGCCAAATTCGTTCATTTTAAAGATAATGATGAAGTTGATACTTCTCTTTTAGCCAAAGGAATGATTGATGTAAAAATCGCACCTGACCTTTTAAGCTTCCTTCACCGAGTCAGCTGCGGGCGTGTGCGCGAGGTGTTGGAAGGCCTCAAATCTATAGACTTATTTGCAAATCGTAATAATTTAATTGAAATACAACTTGCTGATATGGTTGGTGTGAAGTTGTTGAACGACCGTTCAACTGGTCGTGAAATCAAAATAAAGGAGCATTATTATGGCTAAAAAAAACATTTACCAACGTAAAATTTGGCATGCTATTTGTATTACTAAAAAATTTAGCAATTTCGACCTAGCAATGCTAGTTGACGCTGATATTTGTGTAATTAGAAATTACACTAATTACCTATGTCGCTCGCGCGTTTTGCAAAAAATAACCCGAAGCAAACCTTTTATTTATCGTTTAATTTCACCTTTAGGTTGTTTACCTCCGCAAATTCTTACTAAGCAAAGGGGTCTTTTTGACCCAAATTCTGGGGATTTTTTGCCATGGAAATAATCAAACTTGCTAAAAATTTACTTTCTGAAAAAATTAATTACTACGGCTCTATTACGGAGGTGGCTAAACAAATTAATTATAACGCTGGCAGGCACTTAATTGCTAGATCTTCATTATCGTTATTTTATCACGGCAAATACCCCGCTGGCGAGCAGCGGATAAGCCAAACTATTATAAATTTTTTAGGGGACTTTTACGTTCTTTGTCCCGCTACTGGCGATAAAATTCCAACTTCTATTTATGAAAAAAATATGTTGGCAACTATGCCTATTAACGATCCTACTGCTCTTAAACAGTGGGGGATTTACCAATCTTTAAAAAGGAATAAAAATGAAAAATAAATATCAAAATCTTTCTAAAGATATTCTCCTTCTTGCTGAATTTTTGCATCACAAAAAAACTTTAAATGAAAATGAAATTGAAAACCTCAGCCTCATCGTAGCTGATTTCGCAATCACAGCAACTGTCCTATTGCGTAAATTAAATTTATCTTCCGGGAATTGTGGTGTTGTTAAATTTGAAAAGCCTTTAAAAAATCCCAGCCTGCGATTACGAGCTTTAAAAGATTTAACCTTTCCAACCGAAAAAAACATAACTGATTTGGCAAATGAGTTTTTAAATTGTGAAAGGAGTTAATTATGAAAAAAACCCAATTAATTAAAAAATCCCCTCTATCATCAGATTGCCAAAAAATTATTTGGTACGGTTTATTAACGCCGTGCATCAAAAAATCAACTATATGGCAAAAAATCAACAGATTTTTAAGCAAAGGATTTTAATATGAAAAATCAAATTACAACCAATGAATGGCTAGCCGCGGAGGTGAGGAAAAAATGCCAATGTGCAATATTATCCTCACCCGTAGGCAGCATCCGTCCGAACAGAAAAAAATATATTTCGGCCACAACGGGGAAACTATAATGATTAAAAGCGGACAAAAACCTATGCGTGCATCACAAAAATCAAAGCCTAATAAATATGACTATGATTTCAAATTAAATAGAAAATCATTACTGGCAAAAATTCATATTGCAAAAAAACAGTTAAATTTGAGTGATGAAAATTATCGTAGCTTGCTAGTGCAAGCTGTAAACATTTCAAGTTGCGTTAACATGACTGATAAACAGTTGACCGCAGTGTTAGCCTTGTTTAAAAAATATGGCTTTAAGCCATTACCTAAAAAATCAAAACCAGCAAGCCATCAAGCCCAAATACGAGCTATATTTGGATTATGGTGGCAATTATGTGACGACGGCGTGTTTCATAATAAAACGCGTGAGGCTTGCGCCGCTTGGGTAAAAAATCAAAACCTTGTAGACGATGTGAATTGGCTAAGCGAAAAACAAGCCATATCAGTTACTAATCGGCTGCGTAAAATATTAAGAGATGCAAGCCGTGGCAACAGATAAAAAATACTCATCTGTAATGGTGGAAGAATTAGTGGAAATTTTGGGTTTGACCCTTACGGCTACACTTATAGATGTGTTTGGTGGCCAGTTGATATATTTTGCAAAAAATAAACATTTAAATCATCCTTTGTTAAGTGACATTGATTCTATAAAATTAAGTAAAGCCTTAGGAGGGGAAACTATTGCTGTTCCAAAAACTCTTTTGCCGGCTAAAACTACTAAACCACTAATTCTTCAACTTGCAAAAGACAATTTAAGGAATACTGGTAAGCTTAATATAAATTCTATCGCCAAGAAAAGTTCAACAACACATCGTTGGGTGCTTATGGTACTTTCTCAAGCCAGACGAGATGATGATGATCATCTTAATTTATTTTAATTAAACCCATTCACACGAACACCTTCGTATTATAGCACATTGCCATAACTTGTATATTTTCCTTATTGCTAAATTAGGAGAGTATATCATGAATAAAAAAATAAATACATTAATACGCCACGGTTATGATCTTGATTGTTATATCAAAAATTCTACTGCTCAGTTTAAAAAATTGAAAGATGAATTAAAAACTTTATTGCCCGCTGGCGATATCGTTTTAATCGACGACATCTGCTCATGTGCTCACATTGTTAATAAAGATTCTAAAATTTCAGACCCTAAAAAATTACAAATTATTTTAGGAGGTGAATTTAATAATTTGGTTGAAGTAAAAAAGACATATACACCTACCTCAGAGTTAATTAGCCGCATGGATAGCACCCCAACTATTATTGAGTGTGTTGAGGTTAAAGAAATTCATGCTATTAAATTTCTATCTCAAAAACCAGCGGTGTAACTAATGGATAAAATTAAAAATTACGAATGGGAGCAATTGCCCAACTTTACCCCGGAAGAGTTCAGATGTACGTGCGGATGCGAGCAGACAATAATGGATAAAGATTTTATATTTCCACTCCAAGCACTACGAATTACGTTAAATCGTCCGCTTAAAATTACCAGCGGTTATCGCTGCAAAAATCATTTGATTGAAAAATCTAAAATAGCTGCCGGCAGGTCAGCCGGCACTCATAATATGGGTAAGGCCGCTGACGTTGCTATAACTGGCGGCTTTGATACCTATACTTTAATTCGGGCTGTTATTGATAATTTTTCCGGCATAGGAATTAATCGCCGAAGTTCATTTGTTCATTTGGATACTGGTGCTGAAAAAGATGGTTTAAGCCGTCCGTCGTTATGGAATTATTAATTATTTAAGAAAGAAAAAACAATGTTTACTCAAATTATTCCAGCTATTTTAAAACCAATTCTTAAAATCATAGATAAATCTGTTGCGGATGAGGACGAAAGGATTCAACTTCAACATTTAATGATGACGAGGGGCTATGATGCTATTAACACTGAATTAAATGCCCGAAAATCAGTCTTAGTTGCCGAACTTTCCGGCGATAGTTGGCTGGGGAAAAATTGGCGCCCGATTACAATGCTAACTTTTGTTGCCTTAATTGTTGCTTATTGGTTAGGTTTCACCGCCAAAAACATTAGCGATGCTGTTGTTGTTGAATTGCTAACCATTGTTAAAATAGGCATTGGAGGTTACGTTTTAGGTCGTAGCGGTGAAAAAATTATGAAGATGTACAAAAATGATTAAGATTATCAACCCTAATTTGAAAGTAAAACTTTATGCTATTTGATTTAAAATTACTTTTATACTTTTTTAGCATCCTAATTATTCCTTGCCTAGGGTGGGTGTGGCGAATTTCAACTCATCTGCGTTTGCAACAATCTCGAATTGACGCCTTGGGGCGAGACGTGGCGTCGATGCCAACGCATAAAACCATTCATTCCATTGAAAAATCGTTAATCAGAATCGAGGGCAATCTAAATTTAATAACTGCCGAAATTAATCATTTGAGTGAAAAAAATAAAGACATCGAAGATGCGTTTAAAGTTATTTCGTTAGAAGGTAAAAATGACAAATCCACTTAATAAAATTCGCTCTGCCAAGCGTCGTTTAGCCACATTAAGGCTATTAGAAACTTCGCCTGATTATGCTGTTGCTGAGATAGATTTACAGGCTAGCTTATCTTTACTTGGCCACTCAGTTGCCGTTTTAACTATAAAACAAGATATTGAATTTTTGAAGATCAACGAATTAATATTTGTTAAATTTATTGCAGATAATACAATTTTAACAATAACGCAAAATGGTGTTGATTGCGCCAACGGCTTATTAGCTGTAAAAGATGTTGCACGGCCTAGCCCTCAATCTCTGCGAGCTATTAAAATCATTGACGATAGTTTTTTTGAGGGCAATTAAATGTATGATAATTCTTTAAAAAATCAAGCTCGTAATTTATATGTTTTTAATGCTATGAATTTGATGTCTATTTCTCATCGCCTTAAATTAACAAGGCAAACTTTATCTCGTTGGAAGGCTAAAGCAAAAAATAATGGCGATTGTTGGATTTTAGCACGAAATAACGCTTTGTTAGCCTCTAACTCTTCGGGTAATATTGATTTTTTATTAAATGAATTCATCACTTTTTTTAATTCAACCATGTTGGACGTGAAAAATTCGCCAAACATTTCGTCTCTTGAAAAAGTTCAATTAATTTCAACTCTCGGCGACGCTTATTCAAAAGTTATAAAATCCGCCTCAAAAACTGATCCTAAAAAAACATCGTTAGCTATTGCTCTTGATGTCATTAAAAAGCTTGTAATATTTATTGAAATTGGGGAAAATCCTCAGGCGATGGAAATATTATTACCCATCCTTGACGAATTTGGCGACTATTATAAGCAAACGGTTAAATCCAAATGAGCAATTTTAACCAACTTTCTGATAATAAATTTTTACAGGAACTTAGCGAAGTCTCCCGTCAAGCCCGTTTAAATATAGAAGCATTTTCAGGGGGTTTTGATGTAAGTAAAAACGCAGTAAAAATCCGCAGAGAACGAATCCTGCAGAATAAACTGATTACTTTTGATGATATTGAATTTTTTGGGAGAACTTACTTTCCTCATTATATCCGAACGGATAAATCTGGTAGTGAAGTTCCATTGTCTATTTTTCAAACAAAATTATTAATTAATTTTGCTCGCATTTTAAACGATGAAGAAGCGTGTAGTGATTGTTTAGTTGCCCCACGGGGTGAAGCTAAATCCACTTGGTGTTTTATACTATCCATGTTTTGCATTATCACTCACAAAAAACAATATATACTATATATTATGGATGCTTTTCATCAGGCTGCACCTGTTATTGAAAGTATGAAAGCCGAGCTTGAAGTTAATGTGCGTTTAAAAAATGATTTTCCAAAATCTTTTGGTGCTGGCACCATATGGCGCGCGGGAGAATTTATTACTAAGACAGGAATTAAGGTTCAAGCATTTGGCGCAAACACTAAAATGCGTGGTTTGAGAAATGGTGCTTATCGCCCGGATTTAGCAATTCTCGATGATATTGAAAACGACGAAAACGTTCGTAGCTCCCGCTTTCGAGATGACCTGCAACATTGGTTGAATGCAACTGTCATGGGCTTGGGAGAGGCCGGTGAGAAATTTGATGTACTTTACCCGGGCACAATATTGCACCCTGACAGCGTACTTGTGCGCACAATGAATAACCCCATATGGCATACGACCGTTTGCAAATCAATTATTACCCATCCAACCCATATTGATTTATGGGAAAAATGGGAAGAAATATACCGCGGCGACGGCAAGTTTGCCGCACGGGAATTCTATAATCAAAATCGTCAACAATTGCTTGAGGGCAGCTTTGTATCTTGGCCTGAAAAACGCCCTTTATTATACTTAATGGAACTTAAATTAAAAATAGGGGTAGGTGCTTTTCTTGCTGAGCAACAAGGTGAACCACAGTCTAAAGACGCTGTATTTACAAATTTCCATTATTGGCTTGTAAGGAAAAAATGGACTTACTTTGGGGCGTTAGACCCATCGTTAGGAAAATCAGGTAAAGGTCGCGATCCATCTGCTATTTTAATTGGCGGTGTTTGTTTTGACGACGTTGTAAATAATCGATTTACGCTTGAAGTTGTGGAAGCAAATATAAAAAAACGTGTTCCCAGCAAAATAATAGATGATGTCCTTGTTTTTCAAAACCAATATGATTGTAAAAAATGGGCAGTTGAAACAGTACAGTTTCAAGAGTTTTTACGAACGGAGCTAATAAACAAAGCTCATCAAATGGGTATCCCCCTCAACGCATTGCCTGTTAATCAGTCAACTAATAAAATAATGCGCATAGAGAGTTTAGAGAGCCCCATTGCAGACGGCCTTATAAAATTTCATTCTTCGCAAACCGTGTTATTGGAGCAATTGCGCCAATTTCCCGAACATTCCCACGACGATGGACCTGATTGCCTAGAAATGCTTTATAACATCGCCGTTCGCCGCGGGGATACAAAATTCAGAGGTAAAAACAATATCCGCCGCTCATTATTTAATAATATTTTTGGCACCACAAAACTCAACTTTTAGCAAAAAGGATTTTACTATGGTAAAAAAACAAATTACAAAAAAGCCAAATACCGGCGAACTAATAACTTCTAACCCTGGGAGCGAGACCTTTGCCCCTCATCGTGTGGATAATCGCACTTTATCTATTGATGATTTGCAAAGCATCCTCTCCGACGGCTATATAAGCAGCCTCTGGGAAAAGAGACGTGGCGGCGCTATCGGCGCTAATTGGGCTGTTGAGGATGGAAGAGATAATCACGGCAAAATCACTGCTGACAGCAAATTAGCCAGTAATCTCGTCTCTAAAATTTTAGAAAAAATAGGCTTCGACCGGCTAACTCTGAAGATGATGTCAGCTATTTGGTACGGTTATTCCGTCGCTCAAATAATTTGGGATACAGTTGACGGCCAAATAATTCCAGTTGATGTTAAAGTTCATGATATTAAAAAGTTCAAATTTGATAGCCAAAAAAACATATGGGTTTATAAAAATAATTTACCTTTACCTGATAAAAAGTTTTGGATTTTCACGGCGATGGGCGAAAATGATGATATGCCTTACGGCAGGGGCTTAGGCTTTGACGTTCATTTAGCTTGGTATTTGCGTAAATTTGGTTGGAAATTTTGGGCTAAATATTTGGAAAAGTTTGGCGGCCCAACTGTAAAGGGCTCATTTCCCCCCTCTGCCGAAAAGGATGATGTTGAAAGGTTCGAGGTCGCCCTTGGTGATATTCACCAAATGGGTTGGCTGGCCATTCCAGACGGCTATACAGCTGAAATCATGGGTGGTGGCACAGCTGGAGGAAAGTCAAATCACGATCTTTTTATGGAAAAATGGGATAAAACTTTACCCATTATTATCCTCGGTCAAAATTTAACAACTCAAGATGGCGCATCGCTGTCTCAAGCTATAGTTCACAAGGATGTTCAAGATTCTTTAATTCTTCGAGATTCTAGTCTTTTGCTCGAGAGCTTTAATAGCTCAATTATAAAATGGTTAGTTGAATTAAATTATCCGAGGGCTGCTTTGCCGAGAGTCTATCGTAATTTTTCTCCCCCGGAAAACTTAAACACTCGCGCAAAAAGAGATGAAATTATCACTAAAATGAGCGGTTTGAGACCCACTAAAAAATACATAACTGATACGTATGGTGGCGAGTGGAGTGATACCTTTGTTGGTTCAAAATTTAATCAATCCCCTTCGTTTTCGCAAGACTCTGCCACCTCTACAAATAATGATGAAGATGCTATAACCGCAATTACTGATGACCTGGATGGTGGTTTTATTGAAACCAATCCTTTTGCTCAATTTGCTGAAAACTTAATAAATAAATATAATAATTTAGACGATTTAAATAATGATTGGCCTAATATTGAGCAATCTCTTATGGCGAATTCTGCTTTATTGGAATTCGCTAAAAAGTTAAAAAACGGCATATCTTCCAGCCTGTTAAATGGGGCGTTAAGCACTGATCAGTCCATGAAAGTGGTGGATAATGATAATGGTTGATTATATCAATTCACCAATGCCATTTCGTCAAGCGTTCAAATTTTTCACAGCAAAAAAACGCCGTGGCTTTAAATCATTTTCATATCTTGATGTGGAACCACAAACTCACGCAATAGCCTTTACTGTGGCTAAAACTGCAGGGCATGATGTGCTTGATACTCTCTATACAGGTTTGCACAAAACTATGGAAAATAACGGTACTTACCAAGACTTTGCCAATTCCGTAACCAAGGAATTAAAGCGCGTTGGTTGGTGGGGCAAGCGTGCCATGCTTGATCCCATAACAGGCAAAGTTATTAACGCTCAACTTGGCTCAACGCGTCGCCTAAAAACTATATTTAATGTTAATATCCGCAGCGCTTACGCCGCAGGTGAATGGGCGGAAATGAAAAAACTAAAAGCTGATACTGGTCAAGAAGTGTATATCCGTTATACAGCTGTCCTTGACAGCCGCTCTCGCCCTTCGCATGCAGAAAAAGACGGTATAACATTGCCGATGGATGATCCCTTTTGGGACGAATGGTATCCACCAAATGGTTGGCGTTGTCGTTGCCATATTGAAAAAATATTACAATCAACAATGGACGCTATGAAAATCAAACCTTCAAAAAGCCCAACTGTTAATAAAAAAAATTATACAAACAAACGAACTGGAAAAACTCGTGTGGTTGCCGTTGGCGTTGATCCATCGTTTAGCCATAATATTGGGCGTTCGTGGTTAAAACCATATATACCTACTAGTATAGGTTATGAAGTTATTGGAAATACCTCAAGGGTTGCTTCATTATTTACAAAAAACAATTTGAATTTATTACCTACTGGTAAAACAGAAGAATTTTACGCTATGGCATTCTTACGTAACTTCGGCGTGAGAAAACTAAATAAAATGGCAACTTTTACTGATGTAGCAGGTACAGATATTATTATTAGTAAAGAATTATTAGAAGATAGTCGTTCAAGGTTATTAAAAATAAATAAAAGTGATAGTGGGCAATATATGAACTTACTCGCTGATACTATTAAAAACCCTGACCGTATTGAAAAATATATTAGTAAAAACAATAGTGTTCACCGTAGATATATCAAAGATTTAAAACTAGCTAAAAAGAAAATTGGTTTTTCTGTATTTGATTGGGATGTGAAAAACAAACAGTGGTTAGGACAAACTGTTTTCTCTACAAAACAAAAACAGGTAGATAAACAACCCAAAGCTAAAATTATATATGAAAAGAAATAATCCCAAAAAAAAGATTAGTCTTGATTTTGCGGCTGATCATATTATTACTAATTGGAGTTTTATTGTAGGCCATAAATTTGCTAATTTATCAGCGCCTGAAACAATTAGCTATAAACGTGGTTGCAGGACTGGCGGTGTATTACATATAAATATTTTTGGTGCATTCGCAACTAAAATAACTTTACATACTTTTATTATTATTGAAAAAATTAACAGTTACTTATGGCCTGATGCTGTTACTAAAATTAAATTAGTTCATGATTTTACACCGTCGGTTGATATTGTAAAGACGATAAAAAAATCAAGACCTAACACAGATTTTCATAAATTAAATAATATGTTAAATCATATTGATAATAAAGACATTAAAATGAGGTTGGAAAATATAGGTAAACACATTATTTTGAGAGACTAATTTTAATATATATTAGGTGTAAGGTTATTTTCATTTATATAATTTTTTAGAAAATACTAAATTTAAATAACAGGCTTGTGTAACTTTTTAAAAAGTTGTAATTGAAGATTTATTTTTTTAAAAAGTCATTTTGTTTGTTTTTTTAAAAAGTTGAAATCAGCTAAATACCGCAGTACTCCGCTATTTCTTGTTTTTGCAGTTTTGAACGATTTTAACTTTTTAAAAAGTTGTTATTTTTACTATTTTAATAATTATATGGAGATTTTATCGTCAATCAACGATCATCTAACTGCCCTCTAACGCCCAGCTAACGGGGGTTAACACTAAAATGTTACCTTGGCGCATCTGCTGTTTAAAGAAGACGTATTAATAGCATATATTTGACAAACAAATCGGTTTTTTAGGCTTATTTTTAAACAATGTTTGACAAACTTCTTTTTACTTAAAAAGCCCTGAAAGTAAAAGCCACATTAGGATACAACCCATTTAAAGAGTTTGACAAATAACTCGTACCCTCACAATAACACCGTCTGGATGGATTAAACTACCACCAGCAGATAACTTGGCCAGAATTTCCCAAGCACCAGAAACCGGATTATATTGAGTGCTAATTTTGTTTAGGTTGGTACCCATAACCACCGCGTCTTTGTGCCATGCGAATATTGGTGTCTTATTATCAGTAGATTTTCTATATTTATCAAGCCCTACGTTCTGCTGCCAAGTAATGCCAAGGAATTTTCTTTGCGTACGTTCCGAATTAAAGGGCAGATCACTTGTTCCAATATAATCGCTATTAGTAAACTTATCGTTTTCCAACAGTGCTAACCAAGCATCCCACCCATTTGGACAAAACGGTTACTTTCTGGACATTCTGATTTTGCAAACCACTTTAGGATTGCTAAACAAGACGAATGATCTAATGATTGTGTCGTTTGGTCTATTCCTACTGATTTAGCTTTTATTAATGTTTCAATAATTAATTTATCATATTGTGAACTAACAGCGTCAGTTACTCTAGTCGTATAAGCAGCACGAACACTATAGCAGTACGTTCGGACATTTCTATAGTACTAAGAGTTGGGAATTCCACTGAACCACCCTTAACTGTCTTTTCCGTTATTAACCCTTTGAATTGGCCACCTTTGGTAGCCCAATCGGCAATAACTTCGGTTTCAAATTGAGCAGCTAAAGCTGTTGATATGTTATTCTCTGTAGTCATGTTTTTTCTTATTTTATTTTTATTGTATAGCATAATTCGTTTTGGATGGAAGCTATAATCTGTTTAAATTGTCTTTAATATTAATAGCTATAAAGAACTATTAAGAACACTTTAGTCAAGTAAAATTCAATAAAAATTTGTTATAATAACAAAAAATAATATTCCGGTGCATACATATGTGATATTCGTGATAACTATCCCAATGTACTTGAAGATTTAGATATTGTTAAACCAAATAATAGAATATTAAAGCTATGTTATAAAATAAATAGATTTATTTTTAATCATACTGCATCCACATCATATGTTGTTCCCAATAACACTATGCATATGGGAAAATACAACATTGAACCTCTGGTCGTCCAAAATGGCTATGATGAAATCATAATCAAACATAGAATGATTTGTTATGTTTTCTATACAGATTGTATATTTTGAGACGAATAGAGCGAATCCGAGCATTTAAGTAAAGACGGCATCTTGTCTTTATTTGACCAGCCGTCATGTTGATAGTTTTATACCATATTACAATCCACAAGAACAACCATTCTTCAACAGGCACTCCTATTTTGTATAATAAAAACCCATCTGATTTTGAAAGATTCTTATTATCAAAAAAATTATCGCTTTTACCACTACGACGAAGTTTAGCACAATATGTCGCCGAAACACAGGACAATTGACAACGATATTGTTTCAAGCTTAGCGAGACATTACTAGAATGCAAACGATATCTTAGTAATACTTCTTGCAAACAATGAATATTACCTATTTCTTCTAATCTCCACCATAAGTCAAAATCTTCAGCAAAGTAAAAATATGGCCTATAAGAATTTATACTATTTATCGCATCTTTTCTAATCATAGCAGTCGGATGCGCTAATGCCGGACATTTACCAACATCACTTACTAATCTCTCAGGATAACAACATTCTTTAATATTATTGCCATCAGCATCCATAGTCATCATATTTGAACCAACTGCTACGCAATCTACATTCTCATCTAAAAAATTTACTTGTTTTTCAAATCGTGCTGGTAAGGAAACGTCATCGGCGTCCATACGGGCGATGTACCCCCCCCCCCCCGGTTGTGCCAAAGAAATACCTTCATTCAGGCTGGGTACAAGTCCTTTATTCTCACGCGATATGATTTTTATTCTTTCGTCATTATACGACTGTAATATAGATAATGTGTTGTCGGTAGAGCCGTCGTCAATAATAATAAATTCAAAATCAGTAAAGGTCTGATTTAAAATACTATCGACTGCTTCACCAATATATTTTTCCTCATTATAAACAGGCAACACAACTGATACTTTAACCATTTATTAAGAATCCTTAAAATATTTTTTTACCACTAAGTATTAACTTTATACCACATATTTTTGTTTAAACAAATAATTAATTTTTAGAAAAAATTGATTGCCGAGGCCCACCTTGTATTTTAAAAGTAATTCTGTTTTTTCCTATCATTTTATACCTTTATTTCATTATTGTATTTTAAAAAATCATTATACATTAATTTTAATCCAACAGTTAAAGTTACACTCGCCGTCCAACCTAAGTTATTTATTTTTGTGGTATCTAAAAGCTTACGCATTATACCATCTGGCTTTGTAGTGTCCCATTTAATTTCCCCTTTGTAGCCAACAATGTCAGAAATTTGCAAAACCAAATCTTTAATACTTAAATCACTTCCTACGCCTATATTTATAGGCATTGCATCTGAATAATGCTCAATTAAGAATATCATTGCATCAACACAGTCTTGTGAAAACAAAAATTCCCTCAAAGGCAAGCCACTACCCCATACTTCTACACAATCTAAATCGTTTATTTTTGCATTGTGGATTTTCTTTAATAGTGCAGGAATAACATGAGAATTTTTATCAATATATTTATCATTCAACCCATACATATTTGACGGCACAACGCTGATTGCATCAAATCCATACTGCTGTCGATATGCCTGGCACATTTTTATGCCTGATATCTTGGCAATAGCATATGCATCATTAGTTTCTTCTAACCGACCAGACAAAAAATCTTCTTCCATAATTGGCTGTTTACATTCTTTTGGATAAATACTGCTAGTTGCCACAAAAATCAATTTCTTTACATTATTTTTATATGCATTATGAATAATATTGTTTTGTATCATACTATTTTCATATATAAATTCTGCTGGGTATGTAAGATTAGCATAAATACCCCCAACTCTAGCAGCAACTAAAAACACGCAATCAGGTTTTTCTGTAACAAAGAATTTTTCAACATCTGCCTGAACAGTGAGGTCAAGTTCACTAGACGAACGAATAACTATATTTTTTACTCCATTTTTCTGCAAGGTATTCATAATAGCACTGCCAATCATTCCTGTATGACCTGCAACATAAATCTTTTTATAATCCAATATATTACGCATAAAACCCCCGTATAACTTCACATACTTTATCAATTTCAGCGTCAGTCAATTGTCCGCTTGATGGTAGCCATAATCCTTGCGTGCCAACCTTTTCTGATATTGGGTGAGTCCAACCACGCCATAACATTCCTGTTCGTTAATCGGTGTATACATAACACGACTGGCCACACCGTTTTCTTTTAGGTATGCGGATAATTCATCACGACTTTCACTAACTAAAATATCAATAAACCACGGCGTAGTATTTTCTAAGTCTTGATCAAAGTCTTGATCAAAAAATTTAATTTGTGAAACACCTTTTAAATTATCTTTGTAGCGTTTTAATATCTCTTTTTTGCGTTCAACACGCCACGGTAATTTCTTCATTTGTTCATTACCAACAACTGCTTGCATATCCGTAAATTTAAAGTTCCAACCGATAGTATCGTGAATGTCATTACCACCACCACTGCGCCCAAAGTATTTTAGCTTTCGAAGTTTTTGGGCTAGCTCATCACAGTTGGTAATAAATGCACCACCTTGACCAGTGGAAATTATTTTTGGTACAGAAAAGCTAAACGAACCAATGTCCCCAACAGTACCCATATGGCGTTTATCAAATCCATTTTCCGCAGGATAATAAGACCCTAATGCCTGAGCAGAATCTTCTATTAAAACAAGATTATTTTCTTTGGCTAGTGCTACAAAAGCATCAATACCTTCTTTTGGATAACGACCATTTGCGTTTACAAACATAATCGCCTTTGTCTTTGGTGTTATAGCCTGCCTTGCAAGTTCTAAGTCCATACATAAAGTTTTAAGGCACACATCAACAAAGACTGGCTCGCACCCAATCATTTTAATAGAGTTTGGCGTGGCAATCATTGTATAATTTGGAATTAACACTTCATCACCGTGCTCAAGACCACAAACAACCCCAGCCATAGTTAACGATATAGTTCCATTGTTCACAACAATAGCGTACTTAACACCAGTGAATTCAGCAATGCGTAATTCAAATTCCTGCGTTTGTTTGAATTCCATAAGAAATCCACCAGAACGCATATATGCGTCCATAGCGTCCGCTTCCTCATCGCCAAACCAAGGCAACATTTGTGGTATAAAATCAGTCATTAATTTCCTTAATATTTTATATATTTAAATAGTTAACAATTTATTCCGCCATCAATTGTAATAGTTTGCACAGCAATAGCATTTACATTATCACTTAACAAAAATGTAATTGTCGGAACAATATTAGGGAATGTAGCCAAAATTCCTTCTTTTGCAATACCTGCGTTATTAACCAAACCATAAATAGTTTCCTCACCGAAAGTTTCTATATATTTACTAACAAAAAATTATTCCTGTTCAGAAATACCAACCTCACATTATATCCATAGAAAACTATCTTCATACAAAATATGGAATATTATCAGTTTTACTACGACTACATCCTGCAACATTATAACCAAATTCTAAAAGCCTAGTGCTTAATGCCAAACCAAGACCCTTACTAATTCCTGTTACTAAAATTATTTGTTTTACGATTAGCTATTTCCTGTCTTTTTTACCTGCTTGATTATAAGCTATTTCATCAACAAAATCAAATACTCTAGGCTGATAAACACCTGTTAAATGCTCCCTAACATAATGTTGTATTTTTTTCTGAATTTGATCCTACAATTTTCACACCCAATATAACACCAAGAATTGGATTTGGAATACTATAAACCAAATAAAAATAAACAATATAAATATCAAAACACAAAACCGCAACAATTGATTTTTCAATTATTGCAGTTTTTTTTAATACTTTTTAATATCTTATTCATAAAATATATTTTTATTTATTAAAATCAAATAATGCGACTAACTCTCCAACAGTTAGAAAATCAACGAAACCTTCTTCAAAAGGATTTTTTCCCAATTCACTTTGCAATTCGACAACTAATTGTTGCCAAATCTAAACTATCAAAAGCAAATTCAGCACCTACTAAAGCAGTGTCATTACTAATTTTAATTTCAAATTTACGTTGTTTTGCTAACCCTTGTATATTATTTTCAATAATCGTATATGCCTGAGGCATTATTTTAATCCTTTTGTTTCATTAAATATTTTTTCTAATTCAAATATTTTATTTTTGTTTCTTTTCTCTAAAAATTTAGCAGGAACTCCACCCCAAATTTCATATTCATTTGGCGTATATCTTATATAACAGTTTGCACCCAAAGACGCACCATCTGGAAATACAATGTTAGTACGAATTGTCGAATTTGCACCAATTACACAGTGTTTTCCAAAAATAATATCACCATATTCTGGATTTACCTTAAATTCAATTGATACCGTAGGCGTTGCAATACCACCATTGTAATCATCACTTCCTGCTGCCAAAACAACATTAGGTCCGGTAGTAGAAAAATTACCAAACACCACCCTTGAATTTATTTAGCCAATTATTTTACAACCTGCACAAATATGTACATTATTACCTAATATTAGCTGAGTAGAAATATATGTAAAATCATCGATTATGCAATTATCACCGATTTCAACTAATTCGGGATAGCGAATACGAACAGTTTTACCGATAATTACATTTCTACCAATTTTTTTTAGCTTCGATACATCAAAGAATATATTTTCCGACATAACTATTCCCTATACTTGTAAATATTAAAATCTTATTCTATCAGCATCAGCACCAACATATGGACCATTTTTAATTTCTAGAACTTGTGTTCCATTTTCTAAGATATCATAGCTGTAAACACCTTGTATTAAAATTATAATATCGCCTTCTTTACCAATCCATTCAGCGACCAATTCTTTTTTAAGGTTATATATGCGCACCTTAATAGAGCCCTTACGGATATATAAAGTTTCTTGTGTAATGTTTATAATACGTTCAACTTTGTTATGTGCGTGGGCAAGTAATTCTTTGCCACTATCATAACCCCAAGTTCCCACCTAAATGAATTCTTCATCTTGAGAATAAAAATTTAATCCACCTTTATCCCATTCTTCTGCTATTACGTGTCTTGCTAATATTACATCACCATATTTAATTTCATTTACTGCCATTTTATCTTCTTTCTTTATATTTTATTTATAATTTTCTTTAAATATTTATACACTAAATATAGGTTATAATCTTATGTAAAATATTCTTTATTGTCTAATCCTTTAAGTACCATTCAACAGTCATTTTAACACCACTATCAAAATCAATTTGTGGCTTCCAATTCATAAGAGTTTCACCCTTAGAGCCGTCAACTGTTTTATACGGTGCACCATCAGGTTTTGCTGTGTCTAGTGTAAGACGGCCTTCATAGCCAACAATTTCTTTAATTTTTTCTGCCATATTGATAATGCTAATGCCATCAGCAACACCAATATTTACAAATTCTGTTGTTGATTGCATATTCATACCACGGATGATAGCTTCGGCACCATCGTCAACGTGTAGCCATTCACGAACTGGCGTGCCTGTACCCCAAACAATTACTTCAGACTGATTTCCTTGCTT
The DNA here is from genome assembly GCA_034401795.1 of Chaetoderma sp. LZ-2023a. Taxonomy (NCBI): domain Eukaryota; kingdom Metazoa; phylum Mollusca; class Caudofoveata; order Chaetodermatida; family Chaetodermatidae; genus Chaetoderma; species Chaetoderma sp. LZ-2023a. The sequence goes on from JAVVLW010000018.1 coordinate 4,303,131, forward strand.
AGCCTTAACCATCTTCATAATCAAAGCCCCAAGAGCATGTGAACGTTCTTCTTCAAAGTGGTCTTCTGGTCCATACATATTTGACAAAACAAGGTTAATTATATCCATTCCATACTGATTAGAATAAGCCTTAGCACCTGCCCAAGACATCTTACGCAACATGCCATAAATTTCAACAGTTTCGTGTAGTGCGCCGTTCCAAATTTCATCTTCTTTAAACAAAGTAGCTTGTGCAGGATACACACAATTTGAAATAGGATTTACAATTCGTTTTACACCAACAAAGTGCGATGCTTTATAAATGTTTGCGATAATACGAGCATTATTATCAAAAATTTCCGCACTGCGTTTCATACCCCATTGGATACCACCAACGAAAGATGCACACTGTAAAACATATGTAGGCTTTACAGATTCAAATAACGCAAGCGTCGCATTATAATCACGTAGATCTGTTCCTAAAGAAAAAGAAGTTGACATAAAATCCAGACCCTTTTGCTCTAATTTTTTACAAACTCTTTTACCAACAAACCCCGTCGCCCCTAATACTAAAATCATTTTTTATTTTCCATTCTATTTATTAAATTACCTGCCAAATTTTATACTTGGCGTTTCTATATACTTAAAAGTTATCATTGATAATAATACAGTTGGTAGTAATATTATCAAATAGCCTATAATTCCATAACCATATCCGCCATATACTCTTATACTATTTGCTAAACTCGCCAATATCATAAAATGCAAAAGATATATACTGAAACTCAATTTACCAAAAAACCACATTATAAAATTATCTATAAATAATTGGTTGCTAATATTAAAATAACAGAAGTAATAGCTGTCCAAAATAATGGAGCCAAACAGAATAATCTCTGCTTTTATAAGGGAATTCTGTGTACTTATCTCACATATAACATATCGCAAAACCACTAATCATATAGAATAATTGCACTCAAAAATTGCAACACCTATTAGCTGTCTAACCAACCTAAACGGTTGTCAATTTTCACTCAAGTAGTAGACATTTATTCTTGCCCGCCGTAACCATCATTATTCATATCATAATCCACCATAATCTTTGCTAACTCTGATGCGTATACTTTTGGTGTCCAACCAAGAACTTTTTCAGCCTTAGTTCTATCCCCTAATAATAATTCAACTTCTGCAGGACGGAAGAATTTAGCGTCAACTGCAATAACAATTTTTCCTGTTGCGTTATCAACCGCCGTTTCATTTACGCCTTCACCTGACCATTTCAGTTCAATACCAACATGATTAAACGCAAACTCACAAAATTCACGAATTGTATATGCAACACCAGTAGCCGCAACGAAGTCTTCAGGTGTATCGTGTTGCAACATCATCCACATCATCTCAACATATTCTTTTGCATAACCCCAATCACGCTTAGCATCCATGTTACCAAGATACAAACAGTCTTGCTTGCCCTTAACAATATTAACAACAGCCTTCGTAATTTTCTTTGTTACAAATTCGTCACCACGGCGAGGGCTTTCGTGATTAAATAAAATACCATTTACCGCAAATAGATTATAACTTTCACGGTAATTTACAGTTAGCCAATACGCATATAATTTTGCCGCACCGTATGGAGATTTAGGATAAAATGGCGTAATTTCCGATTGTGGTTCTGTCCCTGGTATACCACCGAACAATTCAGAAGTTGACGCTTGATAATACTTAGGTGGATTAGGCAAATCTTTAATCGCATTAAGAAGACGAGTAGCGCCAATAGCATCAACATCAGCCGTATATTCAGGAACATCAAAAGAAATCCCCACATGTGATTGCGCACCTAAATTATAAACTTCATCAGGCTTGATTCTTAATAACAGAGTATAAATGTTTGATGTATCGGTTAAATCACCGTAATGCCAATGGAAATCTTCGTTATTCCAAAAACCAACCATACGAGTGCCAGCAGGTTCAGATGAACGGCGAACCATTGCGTGAACAATATATCCTTTTTTTAGTAAAAATTCTGCTAAGTAAGAACCGTCTTGACCGCTTACACCTGTAATGAATGCTATTTTTTTCATTTGATAAAACTCCAGAAAAATATTCATAAAATATAACATTTTATGTAAGAACTATCAATATTTTAATTTGCGTATTAACCTTTGTTTTTAGGTAAAAATTGACGCTTTAAATATCCCCAAACACCACCATATCTCCAAAACTTTTCAGGTAACATAGATATTTTATACCTCATTTTCATAAACTTAGAACGATTATGTGCTCTTTTAGCCATTAGGTATGTATTCGGCAATACACCATTTTCTTCGTACCCATAAATTTGATTGTCTGAAATATTAAATGTTTTCAAATTACATTTATACGCCATTAACGAAAAAACACATTGGTCATGACGGTGCATCATAAAATCAGATAGCTCCTCACCAAGTTGAGAGCGACTGTCTGTAAGTATTCGCTCATCACAAGCATATTTCAAACATTGCTCAATAAAAGATATGCTATTTTTAGATTTACGCCAAACATTAAACGTACCTGCACACATAGGAGCATAATAAGCCCCTTGATTATCACAATTCATCAAAATAAAAGCATCTCTTTTAGTGAATTTTGAGCAAAAAACATCAGAAAATAAAATGACATCTTGGTTGTATTTTCCAGGATATTTGTAGATATCAGATAAATCTTTTAAAACATCAGTTCCGCTATCTGCATAAAAAATTACATCACCATTTTTCACATTGTTATCTATTAGTGTTTTATGAATAAAATAAAATTTCCATAGCCAGTACCCCCCCCCACGGACTTTACTCAAAATCTTTTTATTAGCTTTATAAAAATTATTATCAATATCTGTAGGGCTGTATTGTATAACCGTATCAACCTTGCCAACTAAAAGAGCAAGTTCTGCATTTTTTTGTTGCTGTATTTTAAAGTCATTGTTGGCGTAATTTATATAAATTTTCTGCATATTTTTAATTCCTCACCATTATACAAGCATAAGCTAGCAAAACCCAATATGTTTTTTCCAAGTCCTCAAAAATAAAAAATAATTGATATTACATAAAGGAATATATGGAAATATAACTTTATTTTCTATCATAAATATCTTCAAAGCGTTCAATGTCATCTTCGCCTAGATACGAACCAATTTGCACTTCAACTATAAAGATAGGAACAGTTGTATTATTAGAAAGTCTGTGCTTATGACCTTGTTCAATATAGGTAGATTGGTTAGCCTCAAGTGTCAATACTTCACCATTATTCTCAACAGTAACTTGCCCAGAAACCACCACCCAATGTTCAGATCGATAAGTGTGAGACTGTAAAGATAAATGCTGACCAGGAAGAACCATAATGTGCTTAACTTTATAGCCATCACCTTCATCTAAAATAGTGAATGTGCCCCAAGGACTATGTACTGTACGATGGGTATCTACTGCAGGGTGAGATTTAGCCTTTAGATTAGATACTATATCTTTTACATCTTGCAATTTATCCGTTTTCGCAATAAGCACCGCATCATTAGTTTCAACAACAGTTATGCCGTCTAGTCCAATAGTTGTTATTAATTTATCATCAGAAGTACAAAATACCGTTGTATTTTTACTATCCAACATTAGAACATCTGAAGTTTCACGCCAACGGTTTCCGTTATCGTCTTCTGGTAGAAGTTCAGCAACACTATCCCATGCGCCTAAATCATGCCAATCAAACGAAGTTGTAACAACCGCCACATTGTTTACTTTCTCCATAACCGCATAATCAATAGAAATATCTGGCATAGTCTCAAATATATCTTTATCAATTGTAAAACTATTTGATGAAGTTTCAATTTTATCCACAACGGTAAGAACATCATTAGCATTGTCTTTTAATGCTGTTAAATATTCAGTTGCAGTAAATACAAACATCCCTGCATTCCAATAATAAGAACCATTTTTCAAGTAACTTTCCGCAGTTATCAAGTCAGGCTTTTCTACAAAAGTATCAACTTTAAAACCTGCGCCTAAGCTGTCACCTAATTTAATATATCCATACCCTGTATGTGGCTTAGTTGGTGTAATCCCGAATGTCACAAGATTTCCTTGCTGTGCTAATTTAACAGCAGAATTGATGCTAGTCACAAATCCATTATAATCTTGAATAATATGGTCACTAGGCAATATCAAAGCAATTGCATCTTCGCCAAAATGTTGTAAAATATACTTACACGCAACACCGATAGCACCTGCAGTATTTCGACCAAAAGGTTCAAGTATCATATGGTGATTAAAATTAAATTCACTTGCTATGTGTTCAGTAGCAAACTTATAATCCGTATTTGTTACAGAAATAACATCAGTAACATCTAAACCTTGCAAACGATTAAATGTGCGGTTAAGTAAGCTACCCTTTGCTTCAACCCATAAAAAGGGCTTTGGACGCTTAAGACGGGATACTGGCCAAAGACGTGAACCAACCCCACCAGAAAGAATTACAGGTATAATTTTATTCATTGAAAGAATATAGCATATTTATACATTTTTAGCAAAAAATAACGAACAAATAAAAAAACTAATTGTAGAATATTCTATATTTGCAAAGGCACCTTAAAAAATTATATAATACATTTCTATTTAATTGTTTGAAATGGAATAAAAAATTATGATACAAAATATATACGTATTTGATTGCGATGGTGTAATTTTGAATTACAACAGCATCGTCTTCTAAAATAACAGCTCCCTGTATATTTTCCTCAATCATTTTTTCATATATACCCATATGGGAAAGAGAACAACCTATTTCCCTACTCATAGGCTTCCAAACCCTTTTAGCTTTTTTTGAATCACATACACTATCAACATATAGTTGAAATAAAGTTCTGCTGTCGACAGCATTAAAAAAATTTAAATGACAGACCGACATCGTTCAAATATTTTATAGTATTCTGCATTTTAGCCTCCAATATCTTTTACTTATATTTCGCACTCTCCTACCTAATAGTTCTTTCATTCTAACATCAAAACTACGATAATATTTTTTTATCAACACACTTTCATACTCAGCATCAACGAAAGTTTTATCTAAAAAATTAGCCAGATATGGCATAAATTGATATTCTTCTAGAACTAGTCTTCTTGCTTCTTTAATCGCAGGTAATCGCTTTTCCCACTCTTTATCACGAATTGTTCTTTCTATTATTTCCACTGTTTCTTCTGGGTTTCTTATATCTATGGGAATATATGAATCCTCTGGAAAGTAATCACTAATATTTGGGCTACCGTGATAAAATGGCAAGGTATATCCTATATACGCATCAGAAAGTTTTTCTGTCCAAGCATGTGGTACACAATTATTTTCAACAGCCATTGTGTATTGATATGGCGCAATAGTTTCCCATTTTGTATCTACATTTTTGATACCTCTTCCAGATATATCAAAAAGTTCAGAATTATACTTATCCACATAAGCCTTAAAATACATTCTATACCAATGATGTGGTAATGCAATGTCATTAGATGTCATCCAAGATACCGTAGATTCAATAGTCTTTTCAGGAATATCCATAGATTGCAACTCTGTATATGTTTTTTCCACAAACCAAGGAAGGCACGATTGACTTACTATTTGTTTTTCACCATTTTTATCACCATTATAGGAACTTATAATATTACGGCATTCTTCATTGCCCTGAACCATCCAATCATGCCAATATGTCACACCTAAATATGGTTCACCATGTAAGGCGATAATATTTTTAGGATTACAATTTATGTGAAAATCTTCTGTAATTCTGTGTAATTTAACAACAGCGTCAAAATCACCCGCATTAGGATCGCAGAAAAAATGATAATTACCCCAACACCCATTGCTATCTTTTGTCTGCTTTCGGATTAATTCTAACACCCATTTTTTAGACTGTTCAATTGAACCAGTTGATATTACTAAAACTTTTTTATACATTATATTTAACCCCACAACAAACGCTTCAATGAAACTAATTTCCAATAGATTTTATACCCTTTTCGCAATAAAGGGAATGCCAACACTTTCATCTTAAAATATAGAGTCCTATTCTTAATTGGCATGCTTATGCATGATACTAAACAGTCTAATATTTTATCATCTGATTGCTTGAAAATTTCACTGTTTTCTAAAAAGGCAGGTTCGTTTCTAATCTCTTGTAAAACATTAGGGTTTTCTTCTAAAAACTGAATGTACTCAACAACTTCATTAATATTTTTATATTTACGTATATCAATAATAGCCTTTGGATTAATGTAGTCATATATACTGTCATCACCCCAATAAATAGGAATTGACCCCACCTGTAAAGCCTGAACAACCTTTTCCGAAAAACTACATGGACGCATACCATTTTCCATCGCTATGGTAAAACGATATTTCATCAACATATACAATTTTTCTTCTGCCCAATCCATGTCTTTTCGAATATCAACGATATCGTCTATATTCTTATTTTTCCACACACGACCGAAGCTATCAACATTCTTGTATACAGATAATTTCTTAAAAAAGTTTTTTCTAATTCTGGCCTTTTTATTACTATAAATAAAATTACAAAATTCTGTTTTTTTCATATCCCTAAAATACAATAAATCTTGTGCCTTAGATTGCATCTCAACAAAGGATTTCATATGAGGGTAATGGATAAAAGAAGAAATCCTGAAATTGTTACCAATCTTGTTGGCTGTGATACTATAATCTGCATATAAAATATTAGGAAAATAATGCTCAACCCCTACAAAAAACAATACAGCATCTGTGTGTTGCAAAAATGTTTTTCCAAAGCCACTATAAAAAACATACTCAGGATCTTTATCGACCACATTGACTATGTATTTTTCAGATAATAATGTAAAAATATAAGACTCTTTATGGTTAAAACGATTATAAAAATCACAAAATTTTATATGGATATTTCTCATTTATTCGCCCTCTATGTTCTTTGATATTTCATAGGAAAATATTCTTTTACTTTTATACGACAGATAATTCCAAAAGCCAAACTGCCAACATTTTTTTTTGGCTGTTTGGCGATCTTTTTCTAATGATGAATTGTCCATTCCAGGGTGGCGTACTATTCTTGGAACAATAGCCGCAGAATTCATTGAAGCTATATCTACATTCCAATCGGCAACCCAAGAAATTGGCAATACATTTGTATATAAATGCAAAGCCATGTTATAATTTAAATAATAGCCTACACTACTACATGGTGTTTCTGCTAATTTAACTAAAGAATAATCTTTTTTAAAAGTAGTTTTTCCCCATATCATAGCACGAGCAAATAAGTGATATAAAAAGATAAAATCTTTACCAGACTTTTCGCATAAATTTTGTTTTATCATAACAGCAAAATCATCAGACAAAATTGCATCATCCTCCAAAACAATAGAGTTCTCTAGTTTTTCATAAACAATTTTTTTGTACAACAATGCATGCGATAACGCACAGCCAATTTCCCCTCCAGACATACCACCTAAACGCCGTTTAATAGTCCTATAATCAATCATAGTCTCATATTCTAAAGGTAATCCATCTCGCCCATCAACCGCATCAAAGAATTCAAAGTCAACATTCAACTGTTGCATTTTTTTTGAAATATTTTCACGACGCTCTATTGCATCTTTAAGGCTAACTACAATAATTTTCATTATCCCTTTACCCAATTCAAATGGTCAATTGCCATTTGTTTTAAATCATATTTTGGTTGCCAATTCATTAATTTTTTAGACAATTTAATATCAGCGTAACATTGTTCAACGTCGCCCTCACGTCTGTTCGATATTTTATATTTTATATTGTCGCCAAGCGCTTTTTCAAAAGCACTAATTACTTCAAGAACACTATATCCATTGCCAGTGCCAAGGTTTACTGCACGACATTCAAATTCATCTATTCTTTCTAATGCTTTTAAGTTACCTTCTGCCAAGTCCATTACATGAATATAATCACGCACGCATGTTCCATCTGGTGTATTGTAATCGTCGCCAAATATATTAACTTCATTAAGTTCACCCACCGCAACTTTTGCAATATATGGTGCAATGTTATTAGGAATGCCGTTTTGGTCTTCACCAATCAAACCGCTTGGATGTGCGCCAATTGGATTAAAGTATCGTAACAATGCAATCTTCCAGCCATCGTCCATATCTTCCGTATTCGCATAAGTTGCACGCAAAATTTCTTCACACGCAATTTTAGTTTCGCCGTATGGATTAGTTGTAGTTAATGAATGGCCTTCGTCAATTGGACAATATTCAGGATTACCATAAACTGTTGCTGATGATGAAAAGATTAATCGTTTAACACCAAAATTTTCCATAACACTAAGTAATGTTTCTATACTTCCAATATTATTTTCATAATATAATTCTGACTTTTCAATACTTTCACCCACAGCCTTTAAAGCAGCAAAGTGAATTACACCATATATATCGTTTTCCTCAAAAATAGGTCGTAGTGCATTTTCATCGCAAACATCAGCTTCATAAAACTTAGGAATAAAACCCATAATTTGAGCAAGCCTTGAAATCACATCAGCTTTTGAATTAACCAAATTATCAGCGAGAATAACTTCGTACCCAGAATTAACCAAAACAGTTGCTGTATGCGATGCGATAAATCCTGTTCCACCTGTTAATAATATAGTATTAGACATTGTTTAATTCCTTTAACGCTTGCTTATGTGCAGTACCACGAGCTAACACTTGACCGATACTATTCATATTTAAACTTATAGCAACTAAATCTTGAAAAGTCTAGAAAAAAGACCTATAAATAGTATATGGATTTTCGTAAATTAGACATAAATACTGGTGGCGTTGAATGGTTAGAAAGTGACAACTTATCTGACTATCAGGCATGCGTGAATTTTATGGAACAAAGAGCAAAAGATATTAGAAACAATAATGCCAAAGAATGCGTTTGGCTAGTTGAACACACTCCACTATATACTGGAGGAACAAGCGCCACCGAACAAGATTTATTAACACCTAAATTGCCTGTTTATAAAACTGGTCGTGGGGGACAATATACTTATCATGGAACAGGACAACGAACAGCATATGTAATGATTGACTTACAAAAGCGAGGGTTTGGAGTTAGGGAATATGTATCAGCACTTGAACAATGGATAATTGATTCACTATATGAGTTTAATATTAAAGGCGAACGCCGCTGCGGTCGTGTTGGAATTTGGGTTAATGTAAGTAATGATAAAGAAGATAAAATTTTATATGGATATTTCTCATTTATTCGCCCTCTATATTCTTTGATATTTCATAGGAAAATATTCTTTTACTTTTATACGACAGATAATTCCAAAAGCCAAACTGCCAACATTTTTTTTTGGCTGTTTGGCGATCTTTTTCTAATGATGAATTGCCCATTCCAGGGTGGCGTACTATTCTTGGAACAATAGCCGCAGAATTCATTGAAGCTATATCTACATTCCAATCGGCAACCCAAGAAATTGGCAATACATTTGTATATAAATGCAAAGCCATGTTATAATTTAAATAATAGCCTGTACAACTACATGGTGGTTTTGCTAATTTAACTAAAGAGTAATCTTTTATAAAAGTAACTTTTCCCCATATCATAGCACGAGCAAATAAGTGATATAAAAAGATAAAATCTTTACCAGACTTTTCGCATAAATTTTGTTTTATCATAACAGCAAAATCATCAGACAAAATTGCATCATCCTCCAAAACAATAGAGTTCTCTAGTTTTTCATAAACAATTTTTTTGTACAACAATGCATGCGATAACGCACAGCCAATTTCCCCTCCAGACATACCACCGAAACGCCGTTTAATAGTCCTATAATCAATCATAGTCTCATATTCTAAAGGTAATCCATCTCGCCCATCAACCGCATCAAAGAATTCAAAGTCAACATTCAACTGTTGCATTTTTTTTGAAATATTTTCACGACGCTCTATTGCATCTTTAAGGCTAACTACAATAATTTTCATTATCCCTTTACCCAATTCAAATGGTCAATTGCCATTTGTTTTAAATCATATTTTGGTTGCCAATTCATTAATTTTTTAGACAATTTAATATCAGCGTAACATTGTTCAACGTCGCCCTCACGTCTGTTTGATATTTTATATTTTATATTGTCGCCAAGCGCTTTTTCAAAAGCACTAATTACTTCAAGAACACTATATCCATTGCCAGTGCCAAGGTTTACTGCACGACATTCAAATTCATCTATTCTTTCTAATGCTTTTAAGTTACCTTCTGCCAAGTCCATTACATGAATATAATCACGCACGCATGTTCCATCTGGTGTATTGTAATCGTCGCCAAATATATTAACTTCATTAAGTTCACCCACCGCAACTTTTGCAATATATGGTGCAATGTTATTAGGAATGCCGTTTGGGTCTTCACCAATCAAACCGCTTGGATGTGCGCCAATTGGATTAAAGTATCGTAACAATGCAATCTTCCAGCCATCGTCCATATCTTCCGTATTCGCATAAGTTGCACGCAAAATTTCTTCACACGCAATTTTAGTTTCGCCGTATGGATTAGTTGTAGTTAATGAATGGCCTTCGTCAATTGGACAATATTCAGGATTACCATAAACTGTTGCTGATGATGAAAAGATTAATCGTTTAACACCAAAATTTTCCATAACACTAAGTAATGTTTCTATACTTCCAATATTATTTTCATAATATAATTCTGACTTTTCAATACTTTCACCCACAGCCTTTAAAGCAGCAAAGTGAATTACACCATATATATCGTTTTCCTCAAAAATAGGTCGTAGTGCATTTTCATCGCAAACATCAGCTTCATAAAACTTAGGAATAAAACCCATAATTTGAGCAAGCCTTGAAATCACATCAGCTTTTGAATTAACCAAATTATCAGCGAGAATAACTTCGTACCCAGAATTAACCAAAACAGTTGCTGTATGCGATGCGATAAATCCTGTTCCACCTGTTAATAATATAGTATTAGACATTGTTTAATTCCTTTAACGCTTGCTTATGTGCAGTACCACGAGCTAACACTTGACCGATACTATTCATATTTAAACTTATAGCAACTAAATCTTGAAAAGTCTAGAAAAAAGACCTATAAATAGTATATGGATTTTCGTAAATTAGACATAAATACTGGTGGCGTTGAATGGTTAGAAAGTGACAACTTATCTGACTATCAGGCATGCGTGAATTTTATGGAACAAAGAGCAAAAGATATTAGAAACAATAATGCCAAAGAATGCGTTTGGCTAGTTGAACACACTCCACTATATACTGGAGGAACAAGCGCCACCGAACAAGATTTATTAACACCTAAATTGCCTGTTTATAAAACTGGTCGTGGGGGACAATATACTTATCATGGAACAGGACAACGAACAGCATATGTAATGATTGACTTACAAAAGCGAGGGTTTGGAGTTAGGGAATATGTATCAGCACTTGAACAATGGATAATTGATTCACTATATGAGTTTAATATTAAAGGCGAACGCCGCTGCGGTCGTGTTGGAATTTGGGTTAATGTAAGTAATGATAAAGAAGATAAAATTTGTGCTATTGGCGTTAGAGTAAAAAAATGGGTATCATTTTACGGTATAACAATCAATATAAATCCTGACCTAAACAACTACAATGATATTATCCCGTGTGGAATTAACGAGCAAAAGTACGGTATAACTTCATTAGAAAAATTGGGTATTATAGCGAACCTAAATGATATGGATATTGCTTTAATTAAAAACTTTAAAAATAATTTTTCATTATAAAATATTTCACTCAACTATTATGCTAATTCTTTACAATTAAGTATATAATAATTAGAACTAATTTCTATAATTATTACTAAGCAATAAAAAATATCGCCACTTATTCACGATCGTCTTTACGAACTCTTTCGCCACGCTCATAAAATTCTTGTGATTCAACCGTCATTATCGCTGTTGGGCGCACCTCTAGTCGTTCCAAAGGAATCTCATCGCCTGAAATTTCACAATATCCATATTCACCAATATCAATATTGCGTAAAACTTCATCAATTTTAGCAATTAATTTACGATATCTATCACTAGTACGGAGTTCAAATGCATGTTCTATTTCTAGTGATGCGCGGTCATTCATATCAGCAGCAGACAAACTGTCTTCTTGCAAAGAGCTAAGAGTTTCCGAGCTTTCATTAATAAGTTCATTTTTCCATAACAATAATTTTTGACGGAAATATTCCTGTTGCATAGGATTCATAAATTCTTCTTTTATATGAGGCTTATAGTCTGGTGAAAGCATTGTCTTAGATATAAAATCATTAACATTTATTGTTTCTATTGTAGATTTACTAGTCATTGCTCTGAAATCCCTAATTAATATAATTATTAATTTTTAGAGAATATACTATTATTCTTTTTTTTCAAAGGATAAATGCATCATTTCATAATTTTTAATTCATTAAATACATTTTTATTTTATTTTTTATTTTTGTTTCAAAATAATGTCGCTAATAGAATTATTTTGCAAACGCCTAATTAAGTTTATTTTTCAACTTATAAATTATCTTATATTTAATGCATTTTTAAGTTAATTTATTGATAAATAATTGCTATAATAAATAATAAAAATAATGAAACTTTTATTTATCTCATTAAATTTTAAAGCACTAAAACAAATATTATAAGATACAAAATGTCTAAAAAAAACAACACAACTAACATGCAAGTTGAAAACAGTAAAGAAGTGAAAAGTCAATCTCTGTCTAATCTTAGCAAGCTGAAAGGACGCAAAACACTTAAGGGTAGAAGCGTTAATGAAACAGCACTTGAACAAGTAACAAATCTTGTTGGTGATTTACCTAAGAATAAAGACATGACTATTGAGTTCTTACACCTTATACAGGACAAATATGGTCATATTTCAGCTTCTCACATTAGAGCTTTAGCGCATTTAATGAAGTTATCACAGGCAGAAATAAACGAAACAGCGTCGTTTTACGCACATTTTGATATTGTAAAAGAAGGCGAAACTGCCCCTGCCGATTTAACAATTCGTATTTGTGAATCACTATCGTGTCAAATAATGGGCGCAGAAAGCTTAAAATTAGCAATTGAAAATGGTGTTGATAAAGAAAAAGTTCGCGTTGTAAACGCACCTTGTATGGGTCGTTGTCACATAGCACCAGTTGTTGAAGTTGGTCATAACCATATTGGTAAAGCCACAGCAGAAAAAACTCTATCTGCTGTTGAAAAAGGGCACACTCATCACACTGTACATAATTACAAAGATTACGATGGATATGTTGCTAATGGTGGTTTCAAAAAATTAAAAGCCATCTTATCTGATGGCACAACCCCTGGGCAAATAATTGAAAAAATGAGCAATTCTGGTTTGCGTGGACTTGGTGGTGCAGGCTTCCCAGTTGGTCGTAAATGGACTTTTGTCCGTGCTGAAAAAGGCCCTAGACTTATGGCTGTTAATGGTGATGAAGGCGAACCAGGTACAATTAAAGATTATCATTACTTATCAACAAATCCTAATAAGTTCTTAGAGGGTATGTTAATTGGTGCGTGGGTTGTTGAGGCATCTGATGTATATATCTACTTGCGTGATGAATACCCTGAAATTCACGAAATATTAACAAAAGAAATTAAAAAAATTGAAGATGCAGGTCTTGCAAATCATACAAAAATTCACTTGCGTCGCGGTGCAGGTGCTTATATTTGCGGTGAAGAATCTGCAATGCTTGAATCAATTGAAGGCAAACGAGGCTGGCCAAGACAACGCCCGCCATTTGTTGCACAAAAAGGATTATGGGGAAAACCTACACTTGTGAACAATGTTGAAAGTTTATTCTGGGTTCCTGAAATATTAAGCAAGGAAGATGGTTGGTTTAAATCTCACGGAGCGAATGGTCGTGAAGGCCTGCGTAGTTATTCTGTATCAGGTCGCGTTAAAAATCCAGGGGTTCATTTGGCACCTGCAGGTGTAACAATCAAACAGCTTATTGAAGAATATGCTGGCGGTATGGAAGACGGTGAAGTATTTAAAGCATACTTACCAGGTGGTGCATCAGGTGGCATATTACCAGCGTCAATGAATGATATTCCATTAGATTTTGATACTTTAAATCAATATGGTTGCTTTATTGGTTCAGCGGCAGTAATCGTGTTATCTGAAAAAGACAATATGACAAATGTTGCTAAAAATCTTATGGCATTCTTTGAAGACGAAAGCTGTGGGCAATGTACCCCATGCCGTATAGGAACAGAAAAAATCATGTCATTAATACAAGAAGACGAATGGGATATTGAACGGCTAAAAGAAATTTCTGCTGTAATGATGGATGCATCTATTTGCGGTCTAGGGCAAGCTGCTCCCAATCCATTACTTAGGATTATAGAATATTTCCCACAAGACATTAAGGCAAAGGGATAATAGTCATGACAAACATTACATTTAAATTAAATGGTATTGATACAACTGCTCAAGCAGGTGAAACAATTTGGCAAGTAGCGGAACGAAATGAGGTTACTATTCCACATATGTGTTGGCAACCTGAACCTAATTATCGTTCAGATGGAAACTGTCGTACTTGTATGGTTGAAATTACAGGTGAACGAACACTTGCTGCTTCTTGTGTTAGGACACCTAATGAAGGAATGGAAGTTAATACGGAATCTGAGCGTGCACAAAAAGCTAGGAAAACTGTATTTGAATTATTAGGTACTGACCAACCAAAGAAAGATGTGGCACACGATAGCACTTCTAAATTTTGGCACTGGGCTGACCAATTAAATATTGAACTTGATAAGTTTCCAAAAACTGCAAAGCCTACACTTGATGCTACGCACCCTGCGATGAGAGTTAATCTAGATGCTTGTATAAACTGTAACTTATGTGTGCGCGCGTGCCGTGAAGTACAAGTCAACGATGTAATCAATGTATCTGGCCGTGGTTCAAATACTCACATTGCATTTGATATCGACGATGATATGGGGGACTCGACATGCGTTGCGTGTGGGGAATGTGTTCAAGCCTGTCCTACTGGTGCATTAATGCCAACTACACAAGTTGATGAATTACAGCACTTTATGGGCGTTGCAGATAAAATAGTTGAAAGTTCTTGCCCATTCTGTGGTATTGGCTGTCTTACTGATATTCATGTAAAAGACAATAAAATTCTAAAAGTTGAAGGTCGTAATGGCCCTGCAAATGAAAAACGTATGTGCGTTAAAGGTCGTTTTGGTATGAATTATACTTCTCACCCTGACCGCTTAACTAAACCACTTATTCGTAAAGAAGGTGTTTCAAAAAATTGGGAAGATAGTTTAGAAGATTCTGACTGGTCTTCGCATTTCCGTGAAGCAACTTGGGAAGAAGCATTAGATGTTGCTGCCAAAGGGTTTATGGATATTTACAATAAAGATGGCGGTTCTACTATTGGTGGATACGGCTCAGCTAAATGTTCAAACGAAGATGGCTATTTAGTACAAAAATTCTTACGAACTGCATTCAAATCAAATAATGTAGACCACTGTGCAAGATTATGTCATTCATCTTCTGTATTTGCCTTAATGGAAGGTATTTCTTCTGGTGCGGTAACAGCACCGTTCACTGATGTAGAAAACTCTGATTGTATTGTTATCATTGGCTCTCGTCCAACTTGGAACCAGCCTGTTGCAGCAACTTTTATTAAGAATGCTGTAAAAAAAGGTGCTAAGTTAATAATACTAGATCCTCGTAAACAAGAAATATCTCGTTTAGCAACCAAAAATTTACAGTTCAAAGCGGGTAGCGATGTCGCATTACTATCAGCACTAATTTATACTATCATTGACGAAAAAATATATAATGAAAAATATATTAAAGATAGGGTTGATGGCTTTGAAGAATTAAAAGAAAATATTCTTTCTTTCTCTCCTGAAAAAATGGCTAATGAATGTGGTATTCCTGCAGAAGAAATACGTGCTACCGCTCGTATTTATGCGAATGCTAAAAGCTCTATGATCTTATGGGGAATGGGTATCACCCAACACGTACACGGCACGGATAATGCCCGCCGTCTAATCGCTTTGGCGGCAATAACTGGACACATTGGTCGTCCAGGTGCGGGACTACATCCTTTGCGTGGACAGAATAATGTACAAGGCACATCAGACATGGGGATATTGCCAAATATGTTGCCGGGATATGTAACATTAAACAATGAAGAAATGGTCAAACTATTTGAACAAAGCTGGGGCGTATCGTTAAATAAAACCCCTGGTTTAACAGCTGTTGAAATTCTTCAAGCAGTGAATACTGGTGAAATGAAAGGTCTTTATATTGCTGGGGAAAATCCTGCAATGTCAGACCCTGATACACAGCACGCTCGTCAAGAATTAGCAAACCTTAAACACTTAGTAGTACAAGATATCTTTATGACAGAAACAGCTTTCCACGCAGATGTTATATTACCAACAACTGCGTTCTTAGAAAAAACAGGTACTTTCACAAACACAAACCGTCAAGTACAATTAGCTAATAAAGCACTAGAACCTGCTGGTGATGTTCGTGAAGATTGGTGGATTACAACTGAACTTGCTAATCGTTGTGGTCAAAATTGGAACTACGCAA
This sequence comes from Chaetoderma sp. LZ-2023a, assembly GCA_034401795.1. Taxonomy (NCBI): domain Eukaryota; kingdom Metazoa; phylum Mollusca; class Caudofoveata; order Chaetodermatida; family Chaetodermatidae; genus Chaetoderma; species Chaetoderma sp. LZ-2023a. Next base: position 4,319,750 of record JAVVLW010000018.1, read on the forward strand.
ATAATGGTGAAGTGTTTGAAGAAATTCGCTCTCTTATTCCTGCGTTCACAGGTATTTCATATGAACGACTGGAAAAAGAACACTCTGTTACTTATCCTTGTAAATCTGTTGATGAGGCAGGACAAGCAATATTGTTTAACGATAAATTTCCAACACCAAATGGGCGTGCATCATTGAAATCAGTAAACATTCTCCCACCGGCAGAATTGCCTGACACGGAATTCCCACTAATCTTAACAACTGGCAGATTACTAGAACATTGGCATACTGGAACAATGACAATGCGTTCCAATGTACTAAACAACCTTGAACCAGAGGCGACAATACATATCCACCCTAATACAATGGAAAAACTTGATGTCCACGCAGGCGATATGGTTAAAGTATTAACACGACGGGGAGAAATTAAATTGATGGTTCGTATGGATAGCGATTTTGCGGAAAATACTATCTTCACAAGCTTTGGATTTAAGGATTCACCTGCAAATATGTTAACAAATCCTAAATTAGATCCATCTTCTAAAATCCCAGAATTTAAATTCTGTTCTGCAAAAGTGGAAAGAATTAAATCTAATTAAGATTAGTTTGCTTAAATAAAATAATTGAAGAAGCTATATAGAAAAGCCCTGCTGAAAAGTGGGAGGAAAGTGGGAGGGTTATATCCATTTTGAACTCAACTTATAAGAATCAAACTAGTTGTGAAAGAGTAGAGTATTTGTCCAACTAATAATGTTCAAATTTTAAATGACTTAGGATTTCGTTCTGTGTTATTTACGGCGTATATTTTCTCTCATCTTCCTCGACACTTTCAATATACTTTTTTAAATCTTTCAATTCAGAATTTTCTCCACCCCTTTTAACATACAAAATTTCATACATTGCAGATAATTGGTTAAACAGACTTATTTTTTTAAAAGTATCAAAGGTGGTAAAATAAGTAAATGCCTCTTCATATTCTTTTTCAATCCTTTATTTTTTAATAATATCATGAATTTTTTTTACAACATTTACTAAAGGCGAACCTTCTGCTATTTCATATTGTTCATAACACCAGCATTAAATGACTTTTTATACCACTCAATAGATTGTTTTAAATCTTTTTCAACACCATCGCCTTTTTCATACGCATTCTCAAGATTACATTAATCTGCTAGTCTTGAATTTTCCTTTATTTTTTATTATGGTACAAAATATCCTGAACCCGCTACATTAAGGTAATAAATAAACCCAACCGTAATTGGCTGGGTTTATTTTTAGAAATACATCTAAGTTATAAAATTACAACCTAAAAACCATCACGTTCCAAGCGCTGGCGCGCAAGTTTACGATAACGACGAACTGCTTCATCTTTTTCACGCTTCTTAATAGCAGAAGGCTTCTCGAAATGTTTACGTTCTTTCATTTCGCGGTAAATACCTTCGCGTTGAAGTTTTTTCTTCATAGCGCGCAAGGCTTGTTCCACATTATTGTCGCGTACATTAATTTGCATTTGTAAATCACATCCTTTCAAGATATAATATCCCAGTTAAGGGATTGAGTCTTTTTTATACCTCTTTTATCATTTTGTAAAGTAAAATAGGCTGAAATCATCAAATAATGGAATCATTAAAAGCAAGAAATGCTGATAATTCAAATACTTACGACAATGTCTTAAAACAAAAACTATTGTGGGCGATAATGGAACACGCTATCTTCAATGGCTTCACAGTGGAATCATTAATCGCAGGGGCAAATGACTGCGGAATAAATAAATCAACCGCCCTAGTACTGTTCCCAAACCCACAGACAGATATTCCAAATCAATGGTGGTTATCAATGGATTATGAAATCAAATCAACCGCTAATAGCTTTAAATCAAATATGCGTATTCGTGATAAAACATCGTCACTTGTGAAAATGCGCATTAAGCAACTAAACAAATTTAAACCCTGTGCCAAAATGGCTTTTTCTAATATGGCAACGCCACACAATGCTCCTAGTGCGGGACATCAATTATGGGAAAGTGCTGATTTAATGTGGTTATCAATTGGTGATAAAACCCAAACAGATGATAAAAATTATTATACTAAACGATTGATACTTAGTATCGTATTATTTGTAAGTATAAGTTATTGGTTGCAAGATTATGATGACCAGATAGATAATTACATTGACCGCAGAATTGATGATGCTTTAAAGCTAGGTAAAATAAAATCAGTTGATGAACTTAAGGAATTCAGCGAATTTATTCCATTTATAAATCATCCTTTAAAGATGAGAGATTGATAATAAAAAATACTTTTACTAAAATCATATTTAACTTGCCAATATCATCATTCAATTTTATCTTTTAAGCACAGACTATTTAAAGTCATATCAAATATCTTTCCTAGTTTTAATTTATCAGTGTCTTCTGAAGGAAGACTCCTATAACAAGGTAGATTATGTTTATTAAAAATCAAGAATGGAACTTCCATTCCATTAGGTTGAGCTTCGTAACTGCTTGAATGACCATACCAATCAGAACCACCCGCAAATAAATTCTGCCCATGGTCAGAAAGATAAATAATTGAATATGGACGTTTTGATTTTTTAGCATTCTGTTCTGCTATAGAATGAACTTGTTTTAAGAAATCATCTAATTTCAAAATTGTATCATCATATTTATTTAAAGTTTCTTGTTTGAAATCATCGACTTCAATCTTAGAATATCTACGTTCAGAATTACTTAAGCCTCTACCATACTCAGGATGTGAACCATTCATATGAACAAAATAAACTGACGGCGTATCTTTTTTATAACTTTTTTTCAATAAAGGAAGCATCTTTCTGTCGTTTGAAGATTGATGTGAATTATAAAACTCTGTTGCTGATTCAGTAATAGCAGGATATATTAAATTCTTATTCATTGCTCTATGTGTTATCCAAACAGTTCTATAATTTGAATGATTAAGTTCCTCAATTAAATTAGGACTTAAAAAGAATGTCTTTTCGTCTAATTTAGTAATTCTTGAAAACATTATTTGCAGCGATGTAAATGTATACCCTGCAGCTGAAATAGGATCTTTATACTTCGTTAAGGTATCCCAGGACAAGCTACTTAAATAAGGTGTCGTTTCACGATTATAGCCATATAAAGACATTTGACTTTTAGATACACTTTCACCAACAATAAAATATAAATCTATTTTTTTATTACTTGGCTTAGAAAGATAAGGCATTGTATTTTCAGATCGATATAATTCAACTTGATTTGTATTATCCCTTTCAAAGAAGAAGACATCCGTTTTAACTCTATTTGTTCCCGCATAAAATAAAATAAGTATCGCTAGTATTAACCTTAATGCATTTTTCCAAAATGGTTTATTCTTTCGTTTATTTTCTAGATATTTAACAGCAACTATTCCTGCATAAACATATATTGCCAAATACAATAATAGAAATAAACTTCCCATAATCACTTCTTTATATAAAACACTAGTGTAAGCAATAAATTCTTCCAAAGTGTTATCTTCAATGTGCTTAATTACCATAACGGTTATTCCTTTAAAGAATACACCCCAAATATTTACTGCAATAATTTCAAATACACGCTGGAATGCAACTACAATCCCTAGGCCAACTGTATAACGCCCCCCCCAAACAACAATTAAAGCAACGAATACATTACTTGGAACAAAACCTTTATACCAATCGAAATCATTTGTTGATGATTGCAATTGATAAATTGGAAATAACAAAAGTGAAATAACACAAATGGCTAAATAAAATTTTAATCTTTCTTTATTTAAAAAGCTTGGCATAAACTGTACCCCCACCAAAAAATAACTATAATCATAACAAAAAATACTGCAACAGAACCTAAGTCTTTAACATCACGAGTAAAGTCATTTTTAGAACTATCTATCTTATCTGCAATTTTTTCTAAGCCTGTATTTAATGCTTCAACAGAAAATAGAAGAAACATTAACCCAACAAATACTAATTGGTTGAATATACTAATTTCAAAATAATTTAAAATTAAAACACCTACAATTCCAATAATAACTTCTTGACGAAATGCTTCTTCCCCACACCACAGAACCCTTAGTCCTGCAAATGAGAATTTTATAACTCTAAGAATTCTAGATATACCACATTGCATAATATTATTCCTTACTTAATTAAGTCAGTATAAACAAAAGATATTATATATGTTTAACACCGTCAATAAAAAATACTTTTACTAAAATCATATTTAACTTGCCAATATCATCATTCAATTTTATCTTTTAAGCACAGACTATTTAAAGTCATATCAAATATCTTTCCTAGTTTTAATTTATCAGTGTCTTCTGAAGGAAGACTCCTATAACAAGGTAGATTATGTTTATTAAAAATCAAGAATGGAACTTCCATTCCATTAGGTTGAGCTTCGTAACTGCTTGAATGACCATACCAATCAGAACCATCCGCAAATAAATTCTGCCCATGGTCAGAAAGATAAATAATTGAATATGGACGTTTTGATTTTTTAGCATTCTGTTCTGCTATAGAATGAACTTGTTTTAAGAAATCATCTAATTCCAAAATTGTATCATCATATTTATTTAAAGTTTCTTGTTTGAAATCATCGACTTCAATCTTAGAATATCTACGTTCAGAATTACTTAAACCTCTACCATACCCAGGATGTGAACCATTCATATGAACAAAATAAACTGACGGCGTATCTTTTTTATAACTTTTTTTCAATAAAGGAAGCATCTTTCTGTCGTTTGAAGATCGATGTGAATTATAAAGCTCTGTTGCTGAGTCAGTAATAGCAGGATATATTAAATCCTTATTCATTGCTCTATATGTTATCCAAACAGTTCTATAATTTGAATGATTAAGTTCCTCAATTAAATTAGGACTTAAAAAGAATGTCTTTTCGTCTAATTTAGTAATCCTTGAAAACATTATTTGCAGCGACGCAGATGTATGCTCTGCAGCTGAAATAGGATCTTTATACTTCGTTAAGGTATCCCAGGACAAGCTACTTAAATAAGGTGTCGTTTCACGATTATAGCCATATAAAGACATTTGACTTTTAGATACACTTTCACCAACAATAAAATATAAATCTATTTTTTTATTACTTGGCTTAGAAAGATAAGGCATTGTATTTTCAGATTGATATAATTCAATTCGATTTATATTATCCCTTTCAAAGAAGAAGACATCCGTTTTAACTTTATTTGTTCCCGCATAAAATAAAATAAGTATCGCTAGTATTAACCTTAATGCATTTTTCCAAAATGGTTTATTCTTTCGTTTATTTTCTAGATATTTAACAGCAACTATTCCTGCATAAACATATATTGCCAAATACAATAATAGAAATAAACTTCCCATAATCACTTCTTTATATAAAACACTAGTGTAAGCAATAAATTCTTCCAAAGTGTTATTTTCAATGTGCTTAATTACCATAACGGTTATTCCTTTAAAGAATACACCCCAAATATTTACTGCAATAATTTCAAATACACGCTGGAATGCAACTACAATCCCTAGGCCAACTGTATAACGCCCCCCCCAAACAACAATTAAAGCAACGAATACATTACCTAGAACAAAATCTTTATACCAATCAAATTCATTTGATAATGCTTGCAATTGATAAATTGGAAAGAACAAAAGTGAAATAACACAAATGGCTAAATAAAATTTTAATCTTTCTTTATTTAAAAAGCTTGGCATAAACTGTACCCCTACCAAAAAATACTGCAATAGAACCGTAAGTCTTTAACATCACGAGTAAAGTCATTTTTAGAACTATCTATCTTATCTGCAATTTTTTCTAAGCATGTATTTAATGCTTCAACAGAAAATAGAAGAAACATTAACCCAACAAATACTAATTGGTTGAATATACTAATTTCAAAATAATTTAAAATTAAAGCACCTACAATTCCAATAATAACTTCTTGACTAAATGCTTCTTCCCCACACCACAGACCCCTTAGTCCTGCAAATGAGAATTTTATAACTCTAAGAATTATAGATATACCGCATTGCATAATATTATTCCTTACTTAATTAAGTCAGTATAAACAAAAGATACTATGTATGTTTAACACTGTTTCATCTTACACTACCATTTGTTGATTTTAATACACTTGCAATAATTTTATCCGAAACTAATTCAATGTCTTCATCTGTCATCGTTTTATTTTTTGCTTGCATAGACACCATAATCGCCACAGATTTTTTACCTTCTGAAACTTCATCACCTGAAAATACATCAAAAATTCTAATCCCAGTGATTAAGTTTTTATCAATATTTGCTGATTTTATAATTTTCTCACTAGTAATATCTAAATCGACTTCAAAAGCAAAATCTCTATTTACACTTTGGAACTGACTAGGTTTAAAAAGCGGACGAGTTTTTCCTTTATTTTTAACAGGAGGAAGCTCATTTAAATTAATTTCAAAGCCAACAGCTGAACCTTTAATCCCCAATGTTTTCATTGCTGTTGGGTGAATAGTTCCAAATGTAGCAAGAGCAAATTTACCTAGGTACATAGTACCTGATTGCCCTGGATGATAATGGTTAGGAGCATCTGTTCTAATCATAATGTTATCAGTCAAAATACCCATTGCTTTTAATACAGTAATAGCGTCCGCCTTAGCATCAAAAACATCAACATTGCGTGGTGTTTCTAGCCAATGCTTATCGCCTGTTCTTCCTGCACGAATACCTGATATACGATTGATTTGGTCATCAGGTGTGTTTCCGTAATATGTTCCACCAACTTCAAACAATGCCACATCAGAGATACCACGATACTTATTGCGATTATAAGCATTAAGTAAATTAGGTAAAATGCTTGGACGCATTGTATCTAAGTCAGCTGATATTGGATTCTGCAAAACAATTTTTTCATTAACGCCACCGTCAACAAAACTTTCAGCATGCTTACGCAACATAAATGCATATGTAACAGCTTCGTCCATACCACTGCTAGCTAACGCACGACGAGCAAAACCTATACGTTTTTGTAAAGGTGTTAAAACATTTTCTGAAATATCTGTTAATTTAGGTAACGCAACGGCAGGAATATTATCAAAGCCATATATTCTAAGAACTTCTTCAATCAAACAATGTTCGCCTTCAACATCAGGACGGAACGACGGAACTTTAGTATCAATAACATCACCGTTAAGTACAGAATTAAACCCTAAGTCATTTAAAATTTTGACCGCAGTTTCACTAGGTACTTTTATACCACTGCGTGCTTCAAGTGCAGACAATCTTAATGAAACTTCTAATTCTTTATACCTTGGCGTGCCCTCATCTGTTACTATTGAAAAAGACCCGCCACAAATCTCTGTTATAAGTTTCGTTGCACTAGAAATTCCAAATCCATTTGAAAGCGGATTTACTGTGCGTTCAAAACGATATCTAGCATCTGATTGTATACCAAGTTTACGACCTGTTTCAGCAATGTTAATTGGATCAAACCACGCAGATTCAACAAATACATTTGTTGTCTCTTCTGTAACAGAACTGCCCATCGCACCCATAATACCCGCAACGGACTGTACACCTGTTTCATCAACAATAACTGTCATAGAAGATGATAATTCGTATTCATTACCATCAATACCTAACATTTTTTCACCATCTTTTGCATTGCGAATTGTTAAAATTTTGCCGATTTTATCAGCATCAAAAACATGCAACGGACGACCAAGTTCAAATGAAATATAATTAGTAATATCAACAAGTACTGTCTTTGGTGTAATGCCAATTGCGGAAAGTCGTTGCTTCATCCAATCTGGACTTTCAACATTCTTCACACCCATAAATAAACGCCCTGAAACAGCAGAGACATTTTCAGTTTGTATATCCCAAGAAATAGAACTTTCCCCAGTACCAATTTCATCATTTTTAAATGGGCAAGGCTTCAGTGTGCCAATTTCCGCTGCTGATAAATCTCTCGCAATACCACGCACGCCCAAGCAATCGCCGCGATTAGGCGTTATTGCTATTTCAATCATTGGATCATCAAGTCCAGCCCATAATGCATAGCATTCGCCAACTGGGGCAGAACTGTCAACTTCAATAATTCCATCACTATCGCCGTCAAGACCAAGTTCCTCAAAAGAACACATCATACCGCACGATTCAACACCACGGATATTGCCTTTTTTAATTTCAAAATCACCAGAATGGATATATGTTCCAATTGGGGCAAGTACAACTTTAATTCCCACTCTTGCATTTAGGGCACCACAAACAATTTGTAATATTTCGTCGCCTGCATTAACAGAACATACTTTTAATTTATCAGCGTTTGGGTGCTTTTCCACAGAAGTAATTTCAGCGATTTTAAAGCCACCAATGACATCTAATGGATTAATAATTTCTTCAACTTCCAATCCAATTATTGTTAATTTATTAGCAATTGTGTCTAGGTCTTTATCTGTATCCAAGTGATCTTTAAGCCAAGATAATGTAAATTTCATAAAATCGATCCTCCCTTATAATCCACGAACCAACGATGGAACATCAAAACTGCTAAATCCATAATGATCTAACCAACGAATATCTGCATCAAAGAAAGTACGCAAATCAGGAATGCCATATTTAAGCATTGCTATTCTTTCAATTCCCATGCCAAAAGCAAACCCTTGATATTCATCAGGGTCAATTCCACAGTTAGCAAGTACATTAGGGTGAACCATACCGCAACCAAGAATTTCCAACCAATCTTCACCTGCACCAATTTTTAATGCACCGTCTTTACGAGAACAACCAATATCAACTTCCGCTGATGGTTCTGTAAATGGGAAAAAGCTTGGACGGAATTGTAAAGGAACATCTTCAACTTCAAAATAAGACTCTACAAATTTTTTTAATACGCCTTTTAAGTGTGTGAAGTTAATATTCTTATCAATAACCAAACCTTCAACTTGGTGGAACATTGGTGTATGTGTCATATCACTATCGCAACGGTATGTACGACCCGGTGCAATAATACGAATTGGCTCACCTTTTGCAAGCTTGTCTTTTTCCGCTATCATTGTTCTAACCTGAACTGGCGAAGTATGGGTACGCAACACCACATTTTCACCTTGGTCATTTTGTGGCATATAAAATGTATCTTGCATTTGGCGTGCTGGATGTTCAGGTGGTATGTTTAACGCTTGGAAATTATGCCAGTCATCTTCAATGTCTGGCCCTTCAGATACGCTGAAACCCATCTCGCCAAAGATAGCAACAATTTCGTCAATTGTCTGTGGAATTGGATGAAGAGAACCTGTTTTGCTGTCACGTACAGGTAAAGATACATCTATTGTTTCTGTTTTTAATTTTTCATTAAGTTCTGCAACTTTTAACAATTCAATTTTTTCATTCAAAACTTTGTTTACAGCTGTTTTGATAACATTAAGCATTTGCCCAACAGATTTTCGCTCTTCTGGTTCTAATGAACCTAAAGTTTTCATTTGCTCAGTCAAAGTACCTTTTCTACCCAATGCGGTAATACGAATTTCTTCTAATAAATCAAGTGTTGTTACTTTGGTAATATTCTTAAGAATTTCATCTTTAATATTATCCAAATTTTCTGTTGTTGTTGTAGGCATTTAAATCCCCTAAATTAAACAGTAATTATATAAAGAAACAGCTTGAGCTGTTATACCTCAAGCTGTTTCTTTTTTCAATCGTTATTCAAAGTGTATTACTTTAATGCAGTTTTGGCTTGTTCAACTAATGCCTTAAAAGCAGTAGGTTCAGAATAAGCAAGTTCTGCTAATACTTTACGATCCAATTCAACGCCAGCTTTTGCTAAGCCATTCATGAATTCAGAATACTTCATTCCTGCTTCGCGAGTTGCAGCATTAATACGCTGTATCCATAACGCACGGAATGTACGCTTGCGTACACGACGGTCACGGTATGCATATTGACCAGCTTTTTCAACTGCTTGCATAGCAATACGGATTGTATTCTTACGACGGCCTGTGTATCCTTCGGCAGCCTTTAAAACTTTTTTGTGTCTAGCGTGTGAAGTTACGCCACTTTTTACTCTAGCCATATCTTTTCTCCTCTAAAGAATTTATGTCTTAGCCGTTAGGCAATAAGAATTTTTTAATGTTTTTCGCATCGCAATCAGCCATAACCTGTGAACCGCGGTTTTGACGCTTCATTTGTTGTGGGCGGTTTGATGTGTTATGAGAAAGACAAGCAGAGAAAAATTTCAACTTACCAGAACCCGTTTTCTTAAAACGCTTCTTTGCAGAGCTATTTGTTTTCATTTTAGGCATTTATTTATCCTTTCAATAATTCCATACATGGAATTGTGAGGGTTAATTACAGCGTGTAGGCAGCCAAGAAATAGCCTACTTACGCCAACAGTATTATTTGTATAGGCGGATTCTTAGTCTTTGTCAAGCCAAACTCACATAAAACACAAGCAATCAAGCCAGAAAAAGCACAAAATAAATTAAGGCTAAATAACAAATACCAAATATATAAATTTAAGCACCTAAACCTAAATACATAAGCCTTGACCCAATTACTATAATGTGGGAATATATTATACATGTTAAAGAAATTTACTAAATCATTATTACCTATTATTATCGGTGGTGTTATTAGCTCTACTAATCCAGTAACAACACATGCCAATGGCGTTGGTGCTGTAACTGGATTTGCCATACCACGATTTATTTCAAGTAAATCTAACCCTGTAAATGTACGAACTGGACCAGGGCGAAGATATCCTGTAAGGGTCGTTTACAAACAAAAGATCCCATTACAAATTGTTGATGAATATTTAAATTGGCGTAAAATTCGTGATTGGGATGGTCAAGAAGGCTGGGTTCACAAAGTGTTGTTATCACACAGACGACTTGCTATTATCAACACACCAATTACAGGTTTATACAAATCAGATAATCTAGATTCTGCATTAAAAGCAAAACTTGGCAAAAAGATAATAATCAAATTAGATTCTTGTGATAGCAAGTGGTGTTATGTCGATGTTCCAAACATTGACCGTTCAGGATATGTTAAACAACAAGACATTTGGGGTCTTAAACCATCTGAAATAATTAAATAAGTAATTAATATATAATTTCAATTTATTTATTGTCTGGGTTATTAATTACCTGATTTATTTATATATTTTTTCATCAACTTAAATAATAAAGCACAAATAAACAACTTAAATAATAAAGCACAAATAAACAACATATCGTTTGCAAATAATACGACCGTATCGCTGTAAAATGTAGAGCATAGAACTGAGCCAATGGTACAAACACCTAAATTGGGTTACAGCAACTGAACTATGTAGCTAACTAAACTTAATACACTAACAACATAAAAAAAGGCTCTGTTAAATAACAGAGCCTTCTGTATGGATAATTATACGATTAATCATCGACGCATCATACCTAATATGTTTAAGATATGTATAAACATTGTTACGAATGAACCATAAAGCATAAACGCACCTAATATAGCGAAGCGACTAACCGCACCACCGCTTGGTAACTGATAATACATATTTCTAATCATTTGTGTTTCGTATGCAGTCATACCAGCGGAAAGTAATACAACTAATGCTGAAATCCCAAACGACATTAATGAAGAACCAATAAATATGTTTACAACGATGGCAACAATTAAACCAATTGATGCCATCATAAAGAAACGACCAAATACAGATAAATCACGCTTCGTAACATAACCGTACATAGAAGCACCTGCAAACATTATTGATGTAATTAAAAATGCACGAGCAATGTCATATACACCCTGTTGAGTTTGCAAAAACGATGCAATCATTGGTGCCATCATCACACCCCAAAGCGCTGAATAAAGCCAAAACGCCATACCAGCGACAGCACGCGATTTAGTCATAATAATAGATGGTGCAAACCAACCAAGCCCAAGTACGCCTGCAAAAGCAACCCATTTCATTGGACCCATTGCAAGCGGAATTAATAAACTCGGTGTCGAAGCAATAATGTATGTAACTATACCTGTTAAACCGATACCCATAGACATAAGTGTATAAACACGGTTCATATAGGTGCGAAGTCCTACATCAACCGATGTTGAGCTAGCCGTTGTAGTATTCATTTGTTGTGTATTCCAAGCCATAGCTTTTCTCCCTAAATAATTTTTATAATATATAATATATTTCTTTATATATAATATAGTTCTTTATATTTATCAAGTTTTAATAAAATTAAGCCTTCTTAACGAAACAAGTTTTAAGCACAATGGTGCTTTTACCTTTGCCAACTTCAATTTCTTCTTCATTATAAGTAAGCGTGTTTCCCTTGTAAAGGGTACCACGTTTTATAACAGTTGAAGAACCTTTTACTTTTAAATCCTTAATAACACTAACGCTATCGCCAGCTCTAAGTTGATTACCAACGCTATCTCTTACAATATCTTCATCACTGATAATCTGTCCTTAACTCATAATCTATCATTATTTTTATAATCCCAATTACTTAACTATACTACATCGCTTGTATTATTGCAAAAATGTAAAATAGTTACAAATGTTTTAAGTATCAAGGGAATGTAAGCGAAGGCTAAGGTTTTCTAGCCGAGAAAACACATTCCGTAAACAATTAATCTTTAATACCATTACAAAAAAAGTATGAAGATTCTGCTTTAATAACAAGGAAGCAATAGCAGACAGGTACGAATTGTACCTGCAACCGAGTTTCCGATCTTGGTAAAACAAAAAATTATACTTTCTTAAAGCGGGTGATGAAGAAACCGTCCATACCACCATCTTCACCGTAAATAGTAGGTATTGTACGAATAGTACCTTTTGCTGTTAGGGCTTCTTCCAATCCTGGTAATTCTTTACGACGAACTGGAGACACTTTTATACCGTCAGGTAAATTAGATAAATGATGTTCGCCTTCTTCTGGTTGTAAAGAACAAGTTGCAAAGACAATATCACCACCGTCTTTAACCAATTCTACCGCATTTGTTAGCATTTGGCGTTGTAATTTAGCTACTGATTTAATAAGTCCTATATCTTTAATATATGGCAAATCAGGATTTTTACGAATTGTACCTGTTGCTGAACACGGAGCATCTAATAATACAGCATCGACTTTTTCTTCTGTTTGGAATTTAACCGCATCACACAGCTCAATTGTTAAGTTTTCACCTAATCCCAATCTGTCCATATTTTCACGCATCCTATTTAAACGATATTCGTTATGGTCAACGGCAATTACCTTCGCACCAGCAACTAACAGCTGAGCTGTTTTACCACCTGGAGCACAACACATATCAATAACTGTTCTACCCGTTAAATCGCCAAACAATGATACTGGTATTTGTGCAGCAAAATCTTGCACCCACCATTCACCATCGTCAAAACCATAAAGGTCTGTAACACGGCCAACTTTGCCTAAACGAACGCCACCAGTTGGTAAGATAAAACCACCTAGTTCTTCTGCCCATTTCTCAGGATCTGATTTCACCGTGATATCAACAGGAGCTTGTGTTTGCATCGCTTGTAAAATCAAACGAGCTTCTTTTTCCCCATAAGCATTAACCCAAGAACGCCAAAGGTATTTTGGCAAATTAATAATATCAGTATGGTGTTCAAGGAACGCTTTGCCTTCATCAACCGCACGACGAAGAATTGCATTAATCATTCCTTTACTTGCAAAGGCTTTGCCAAATACTGCATTTATTGTCTCACTAACCGCTGCGTGATCAGGAACATCCATATATAATATTTGAGTTAAACCCACTTTAAGAAATATATTAACCTGCGGTGTAAATATTGCTTCGTCAACAAATTCTTCAATCAATGCGTCAAGTTCCATATTATGACGCAACGCAGTGTAAGTTATCATTCGAGTTAACCCTCTATCACGCGGGGTAATTTGCTTTAAAGTTCTGTGTTCAACAAATTCAAGTGGACGACCGTCAACTAAACAAGCCTCTAATAAATAAAAGGCACCTAATCTTGGACCAATATTATCGCCACCTGTGCTTTGATTTGAAAATTGTTTGCGACCACGAAAATTATCGCTGTGTTCGCCTTCTGGCTTTCTGCGTTTATCGTCATTATTTTTTCTTGCTTCTGATTTTTTCATATCACCAGATGTTTTGTGGAATGTTCTGTCAGTCATAATGTTCTCCGCCTTTCAAAGGTTCTAACTTATATATAAACTCTAATTTTTACAGGCTTATTACATATAAATAAAACTTGTGCAGCTAATTAAAGTAAAGATTAAGGTGCTACGCTAAATCTTCTAATACTGAATTTTTCATATTACCTGGTACAATTGTAATTGGAACACGCATTGAACATATACCCTTACCCATTAAATAAGAAATTACTGGTCCTGGATTATCATCATTGGCATTAGCTGCCAAAACAGCGATTGAGATAAAAGTTTCTTCGTCTACTAATTTAGCAAACTCTTCAGCAACGTTTCCCTCACGAATAAATAAGCTTGGGATTTTTCCAGTATATTTATTTACTTGCTTACTGTAAGTTTCTAATATGCGCTCAGCATCTGCACGAGATTCTTCACGGCTAAGTTCTTCAATAGACATCCAATTGCCACCACTTGATGGTTCAATCACATAAGCAAGTGCCACGCGACCGCCTGTTGAATTAGCACGCAGACAAGCGAATTTTAAAGCAATCTTTAATTCTTTACTATCATCAACTAAGACTAAAAATATTCTGGATTCAGGCATATTAGCTCCTTAATTTACATTACGACTAAGTATGCTACATTTATCCTTGTTTAGCAATTATTTTAACCGCTTTTTCCAAATCGTCAGGTGTATCAATACCTAATGGAACATCATCAACCAAACAAATATCAATTCGCATACCTGCGTCCATTGCACGCAATTGTTCTAACTTACGCTTAACTTCATTTTCGCTAGGCGGAAGTGATACAAATTTCTTTAATGCTGATACCTTGTAACCATATATACCAATATGATGATAAAACGGAGCATCACCCACCGCACTTCGATTAAAATCAGTTGCTGTTACCACATCTAAATTACTAAAATCAGCATATACCTTAACCACATTAGGATTAGTTATTTCATCTTGTTCAACAATTTTTGCACAAGCAGTCGTCATATCAACACCTTTATTATTCAGTGCATTGGCAACTGTTCTTATAACGCTTGGACATACTGTTGGAACATCACCTTGAACATTGATTACGCCGTCAACATCTCTGCCAATTTTTTTAAAGGCTTGGTAAATGCGATCTGTTCCGCTTGGTAAATCATTATCTGTTAAGATAGCATTGCCACTACTAGCAATAATACAATTATAAATTTCTTGATCGCCACAGGCAACAAATACATCGCCAATATCAGCTTTTATTGCTTGTTGCATCACCCTAACAATCATTGCTACGCCTGATATATCGGCAAGTGGTTTATTAGGAAAGCGAGTCGCCTGCATGCGGGCGGGAATTATTACTATATTATTCATTATTACAATGTATAAATAAACATTCTATTTGTAAAGATTATAAAGGTTATATATAGTCAATTTATGTTTGAAACTAATACACTAATTACAATTGCCATAATTGCACTGGCGCTTGATACCTTAATTCCAGATTTTCTATTTATTTGGAAAAGAATTTTACACCCAATATCTATACTTGGAAAAATCATTAATATTATAGAAGAAGTACTATACCGTGATAGTATATTTATGGGAACTATATTATGGATTATTGTTGTTAGCATGTGGGGCGGTATTGGATTCATAATACATTACAGTGTATTTGCATACACTGGTTACCCAATACAGTTAAGTATTATAATCACAACAGTTACAATTGCTAGCTTCGCTATGAAATCTTCTGTCAAAAAAATCTTAATAAATATAGATAAAGGCAATATTGATAAGGCTAAAAAATTTACAGGATACCTATGTGCTAGAGACACTAGTAAAATGGATAAATATGAATGCGGTCGTTCTGCAACTGAAAGTATGGCTGAGAATTTTTCTGACGGAGTAATAGCACCTGTGTTTTATTATTGCCTGTTTGGATTAGGTGGAATGTTTGCTTACAAAGCAATAAATACTCTTGATTCAATGGTTGGTTATAAATCAAAACGATATAAAAACTTTGGGTATATTTCAGCAAAAATCGATGATATAATAAATTATATTCCTGCAAGGCTTAGTACTCTATTTATTGTACTGGCAAGTATTATATATTCAAAAGCAACCACTGACGGGGCAATAAAATGTATTAAAAAATTTGCACATACTCACAGTAGTCCTAATGCAGGATACACTGAAAGTGCATTTGCAGGGTCACTAAAAATTGCCCTAGGTGGAAAACGAACTTACCCTAATGTAGGAACAGTAGAACACTGGATTGGCGACGGCGAAAGAAATATCACCCCAATACATATGATGCGTGCAATTTCACTGTTCAATTGGGCAGTAATAATTGCATCTTTTCTATTAATTATTATTTGGCTTCAATTATATTCTCTATAATTCTAACATTACATCAATATTTAAATACTGTTCTAAATGGGATGCTAATTTATTAAGTGTATCGTCAATAGTTTGATTGTAGTTATAACTTTTAACATCACTATTAGTAAAGTGTTTTAATATTGCTGTTCTAAAATTATCATCATTGAAAATACCGTGAATATATGTCCCTATTACCAATCCGTCATCTGATATAGAACCATCAATTAACCCATTTTCCAACTCACAAAAATGATTGTTTGTTGCACCACTAGTAGTCACACCCATATGCATTTCATAACCTGTAAATTCAGTATTAGTAATTGTATCTGTAGCAGTAACATTAACAAGTTTTTTCTCACCGCTAAGAACAGTTTTAACATCTAACAATCCTAAACCATCAGTGCTTGAAATATCACTTTCAATATTATCTGAGTCGTGTAATTCAATACCTAACATTTGATACCCGGCACACAACCCCATAACTATACCGCCCCTGCGGTAATGAGAAATAATATCCGCATCCCATTTATTATCTTTGATGTATTGCAAGTCTGATAGCGTTGCCTTAGAACCAACAAGTAAAACCATATTGCAATCAGTAGGTATTGGGTTCGGTGCCTCCAGCATTTCAACCACTATATTAGGGGTTTGTTGCAATGGGTCAAGGTCGTCAAAATTCGCAATACAAGGTGTTCGTAAAACACAAATTTTAAAATCACCTTGCTTTGTATCATATTTTCTATCTAATACAACAGCGTCTTCAGCAGGCAATAAATTAGCATCTTCAAACCATGGTAAAACACCAAAACATTTAAGACCTGTAAGTTTTGTTATTGTGTCAAGTGCACCTTGATACAGTGAAACATCACCTATAAATTTATTAATAATAAACCCTTTGATTTTTAATTTTTCTTCGTCTGGTAATATTGCCATTGTTCCAACTACACTAGCAATTGAACCGCCACGGTCAACATCAACTACCAACACAACATTACTGTTAGTTTCCATTGCAAATCCCATATTTGCAATATCACCATCACGCAAGTTTATTTCCGCAGGAGAACCAGCACCCTCAACCGCAATAAAATCATATTTAGATTGTAATTTATTAAAACTATCAATTACAGCTGACATCAATTGTGGTTTTATTTGTCTAAAATACGAGCTGTCTGCTGAACCAAAAACTTTGCCTTGAATAATAACTTGTGATCCAGTACCAGACTGTGGTTTTAACAATACTGGATTCATATGAACACTTGGGTCAAGATGTGACGCCATTGCCTGTAGCATTTGGGCACGACCGATTTCCCCACCATCGTTGGTTACGCCTGCATTATTAGACATATTCTGTGGCTTAAACGGTGCAACAGATATACCCCGTAAATACAACGCACGGCAAAATCCTGCAACCAACAGTGATTTACCAACATCACTACCTGTTCCTTGAAACATCAAAGTATTATTTTTAAAATTTTTATTTATCATAAAGATAATTTAATTTACTTCAGCTATAATCGCAAGGTATGATTAAATTACTATATAGTGTAGTCTATTAAATATATATAATATCAACAAAAAGTATTATTTTAGGAAATTTAAATGAAATTCGATGAACTAATTAAACAGTGTTCAAAAATGGAGAAATTTTCCCAACATAACTGTTATGTTGAATAACATATCATAGTGTTTTAAACAACTAATATTTAAAATTAGTTTTTAGATTTATCAACTAATTTAGATTTACTAATCCACGGCATCATTGCACGCAAGCTTTCGCCAACTTCTTCAATTTCGTGCTTGCCTTTTTCTGCACGCATTTTTTCTAAATCTTTAAGACCTTGTTTATTGCCACCCATAAAGTCTTTTACAAACTTACCAGATTGAATATCAGCCAAAATTGCTTTCATTGCGATTTTTGTTTCAGATGTGATAACGCGAGGCCCTGATACATAACCACCGTATTCAGCTGTATTTGATATTGAATAATTCATATTAGCAATACCGCCTTCGTACATTAAATCAACAATTAATTTTGTTTCATGTAAGCATTCAAAATATGCCATTTCAGGGGCGTATCCTGCCTCAACCAATACTTCATAACCTGTTTTAATTAGTTCCGATAATCCACCACATAACACGGCTTGTTCACCAAATAAATCTGTTTCACATTCTTCTTTAAAGTCAGTTTCAATAATACCGCCTTTACCACCACCATTTGCTGATGCATATGAAAGTGCAATTTCTTTTGCAAAACCTGATGCGTCCTGATGAACCGCGATAAGGGTTGGAACACCGCCACCTTTTAAGTATTCGCCACGAACCGTATGTCCAGGACCTTTTGGTGCAACCATTATTACATCAATGTCATTGCGTGGTTTAATTAAACCAAAATGAATGTTTAATCCGTGGGCAAATGCAAGAGTAGCACCTTCTTTTAAATTATCGTTAATTTCAACTGAATAAATATCTGCTTGGTGTTCATCAGGTGCTAAAATCATCATTACATCAGCAACTTTTGCTGCTTCAGTAGGTGTCATACAAGTAAATCCTGCGTCTTCAACTTTTTTGCGAGTTGCAGAGCTTTCACGCAAAGCAATGATAATACCTTCCACTCCTGAATCACGCAGATTTTGAGCATGTGCATGACCTTGTGAGCCATAGCCAATAATCGCAACCTTTTTATCTTTGATTAACTGTTCCTTACAATCCTTATCATAATATACTTGCATTTTTTCCCTTTCAAACTGGTATATTTACTTTATGTAGACACTATACTTTTAAAATCTCACTACCACAAGACATTGCTACTACTCCTGAGCGAGCAACTTCTATATCGCCCAAAGTTCTCATTAAATCAATAAATTGAATCACCCTGCGGTTATCACCAACTATCATAAACATAAAAGTTTCTGCTGTTGCGTCAACAACCTCTACTTTAAATACTTCCGCAAGGCGAATTGCCTCGGCTCGCTGTTCACTAGTTGCCTTAACTCTAATAAGGGCAATTTCTTTTTCAATATGAACTTCTTCTGTAATATTAGCAACAGAGTTAACAGCAACAATGCGTGTTAGTTGTGCTTTAATTTGTGCAATTGTATGTGCCGTTCCCGTTGTAACAATGTTTATGCGTGAACGCTTTTTATTAGCATCAATTGGTGCAACAGTTAAGCTTTCAATATTATATCCCCTAGCTGAAAACATTCCAACTACACGAGCTAATATTCCTGAACGGTTATCCACTATTACAGCAAAAGTATGTCGTTCAATAATTTCTTCTTTTGTTGTAAGAATGTATGCTGATTTAGAAGTTTCATTATTATTTGTCATTGTGTTTCCCCCTATACCATTCTCTTGCCATCTTCACCTATGGCATCACTTGTTACAGATAAAATCATTTCGTTATGTGGTGCACCACTAAGAATCATTGGTAAGCAATTTTCACATTTTTCAATTCGGCAATCAACAATTACAGGACCATCGTAATTTATCATCTCTTGAATACCTTTATCTAAGTCCTTTGGTTTTTCAATACGAATTCCCTTCCAACCATAAGCATCTGCCAATTTCATAAAATCAGGCATACTTTCCGTATATGTGTTGGAATATCTCTCATCGTGCAGAAGCTCTTGCCACTGACGAACCATTCCCATCCATTCATTATTAAGAATGAAAATTTTAACTGGCAATCTATATTGAGAAACCGTTGACATCTCTTGAATATTCATTTGAATACTAGCATCACCTGCAATACAAATTGTAAGTGCTTCAGGGTTGGCAAGTTGAACGCCAACCGCTGATGGGAAACCATAACCCATTGTACCAAGTCCACCAGATGTCATAAATTTATTAGGCTCTTGAAATTTCATATATTGTGCTGTCCACATTTGATGTTGCCCAACTTCAGTAATAATACGAACATCTTTTCCTGATTTTTCAGACAATTCATTTAACCTTGTAAGTGCGTGTTGTGGAACAATAACATTTTTATTTTCTTTATATCCAAGGCAATTTATTGCACGATTAGCATTAATTTCAGCCCACCAAATATCCAACTCTTTATTATTGGGGGTATGTTTCTCAATCTTAATAATATTAATTATGTCTTCTAAAACGCTCTCACAATCACCAACAATACCAACATCAATAGAAATACATTTGTTAATACTTGATGCGTCTATATCAACATGAATTTTTTTAGAATTTGGACTAAATGCATCAGGGCGACCAGTTACACGGTCATCAAATCGAGACCCCACTGCAAGCATCACATCACAGTCGTGCATTGCAATATTTGCCTCTACTGTACCGTGCATACCTAGCATACCTAAAAAATTTGGGTGGTAAGCATCTAATGCACCTAATCCCATAAGTGTAAGTGTAGTAGGAGTATTTAAAGCTTCTGTTAACTCTTTTAATAAAGCACAAGCTTTTTTACCTGAATTAATTAACCCACCACCACCATATATAATAGGCTTTTTCGCAGACATTAACATTTGTGCTGCAACTTTAATTGCACCAGCATCGCCTTTTGTTTGTGGAAAATAAGAACGGTGTTCATATTTATCGGGTGGCATATATGATGCTTCAGCAAATTGGATGTCTTTCGGTAAATCAATTACCACAGGACCTGGGCGACCTGTCCTAGCAACATAAAATGCTTCGTGCATAATTTCTGCTAATTTTTCCTTATCCCGCACTAAGTAATTAGACTTCGTACACGAACGCGTAATGCCAATTATGTCGGCCTCTTGAAAAGAATCTGTACCAATAAGGTGAGTCGGAACTTGCCCTGTTAAACAAACAATTGGAATTGAATCAAGCAATGCATCTGTTAAACCAGTAACAGCATTTGTTGCACCAGGGCCAGATGTTACTAATGCCACACCAACCTTACCAGTTGAACGGGCATAACCTTCAGCGGCGTGAAGTGCAGCTTGTTCGTGGCGAACCAAAATATGTTTAATTTTTGGGTGATCGTATAATGCATCATATATAGGTAAAACCGCACCCCCAGGATAACCAAAGATAATATCCACCCCTTGGTCAACTAACGCCTTTAATACAATGTCTGCACCAGTCATTATTTTCTGTGTCATAACATTTATCCTTTTTATCAATGGCTTTCCCACCACTTGAAATAAACATTAGGTTGATTTCTTATTCTTTTTTAACAAACGGGCAATTCTTCATATTATATTTAGAATCACTTATTTATTAACTTTATTACACTTTGACGAAAAAAGATAATCAACGCAAGGAAAAACATGCCTATTTCTTCATTTATTGCAATATTTTATAAATATTTGTAATATAATTACATAAATATAAGTGTTTTAAATAATATTAGTAAAAATATAGCGTTTTAATAATTAAAAATTACTTCATTTGTTGATTCGGTAGTATTTTATTGTAAAGAAACAAAAACCCTCAACAAAGCTTAATATGCTGAGGGTTTTAAAGATTAAAAAAGATAATTTCATATTTATTTTAAAACGATGATTGAAGTTTAACTTGGTAAGCGCCCCCTAGCGATGATCGTGTCCATACTAGGACTAAACTTTATATTACAGATCATTCATTAGGTGGATCTCTTGCAATTGTTGCACAAGATACTTAGCAACAGATTCACTTAGTACAACATATACATTTGGCGCACCAAGAATTGGGGATATGCATTTTTATTATCCAATATTTACACCTGTTTACAGGATTGTTGATAAAGCCGACTCTGTGCCAAGAACACCATTAGGATTTGGGACAAGAGGACTTGTTTTTATAATAAAGAACATTCCGATTCCATATGCAAAAAAATTAGTAAATGTTATTGATAGAAAATTTGCTGTCTACGAACATCACGGAAATCATGTTTATATAATCCCAAAAAAAAAAATACTGTTTATTTTAAAGAAAAGCCCAAATGCAATAAGAGTTTTTTATGACTACACAACAAAGGCTATAACAAGCACAAAAGACTTAGCTAATTATCACAGAATATCAAACTATGTTGATGCATTAGATAAATACGCTAAACAAAGAATGAAAGAAAGGAAATAATATCTTTAATATGTCTTTAAAATTATAAAAAACAGCATAAAGATGTAAAATATTTATGCTGTTTTTCTTTTAATTATAAAATTTTTGCTTTTCAAAAATTTCCGTAACCCCATCAATACCGTCACCATTTTCAATTACAACATCAGCATCAAATTGATTTCTAATATAGGTAAGTTGGCGTTTTGCATATTGACGACTTGCTGTTTTTGCATTTTCAATCGCACTTTCTTTATCTAAGTTACCTTCCAAGTAATCCCAAAGTTCACGCACGCCGATTGCTCTGCCAATTTGGCTATTTTTACTAACGCCTAAATCTATCAATTTTTGAACTTCACTCAATCCACCATCATCCATCATAGTATCAAAGCGTTTATTTATATTGTTATAAATTTTCTGTCTGTCTGGCATTACCGCAACTAACATTGGCTTTATATCATCATCTATTAATACTGGTGGTAAATCTTGATAACGAGCAAGGCTGTTTCCTGTACTACGGATAATTTCTAACGCACGGCCAATTCGTTGCGGATCCTTAATCTTTAATTTTTCAGCCATAACTAAATCTTCTGATAAAAGTAAATTATAGAATTCTTCTAAGCTTAATTCATTTTGAAGTTTTCTAACTTTCTCACGAATTGTACTAGATATATTTGGTATTGGCGACAAGCCCTTCATAAATGCACTAGCATAAAAGCCCGTTCCCCCACAAAGAATAGGAACTTTATTATTAGCTAGAGCTTTTTTCACTTCAACAACAGCCATATCACGCCACTGCACCACATCAAAAACTTTCTTTGGCGACAAGACCCCATACATTCTATGTGAGGCTTGCGATAGTTCTTCCGTCGACGGAGACGCTGTGATTACATCAACACCATTATATACCTGCATTGAATCAGCGTTAATTATTACGCCGTCCAGTTCACCAGCAAGTTTAATTGCAGTGGCTGATTTTCCTGATACGGTAGCACCAATTATAAATATAGTATTAAAAGTCATACTAATCTTATATAGCAATTCATTTTGTTAGTATAGTTTTACTATAAATCAATCTTTTGACCTTCATAGTAATAAAGGTTTAAGATATAAATATGTAGATAAATAAACTACGCTTATATGTGTATAAAAAATTATAAAATAACAGCACATAAAAAATTAATATATGACTACAAATCGGTATGTATTTAACAAAAAAACAGATAGGATCTAAGTTATAAATAATCAAAAATAATCTGAATACTGGTTAAAGAATATTAGATATTATTCTTAAATTATCAGCAATCTGGGCATTAATATCACTAGGTGCAGGTATCATATTTGTTGATGCCTTAAACACCATCACTTTCTTTGGCTTTCCACTAGGTTTTTGGTTCGCAAATCAAGATTTAATTTTCTGTTTTATAATTTTTAATTATTTATTACATACGGACAATGAATAAATTAGATACTGAATACGGGCGTAAAACTGCTAACAACGATGATAACTTAGGCGATATTTCAACATTAGCAGACCCTGATATTATTAATCATTTAATTAAAGGGGCAAAAATAAAAAATAGTAACTAAACGCAAAATAAATTGAAAATATTACTATAAATATTATGCCAATGAAATTCTCTATCTTTAATTTATATCTTTGCAATAAAACAAAGTTATACAACTGAGCTATACTTGCCTTGACCAGACCCTAAGTGCGCATCAAATGCACTAGCAACTAATCTTAATATACTGCGCGATGAATCAGGAACCGTAATAATAGTATTATCAATAATTATTAATTTATCATCAAGTAATGGCTTTAATTTTTCTACATCTTCTTGCCAAATTTCAAGTCCACCAAAATCATTTAAATCAACTTGCATATAACACATAATACTGTTGATTACATCGCGACGAATAATGTCTTCGTTAGAAAATTCATACCCTTTTTTGATTGGTAACTCCCCATTTTTAATTGCTGTTTTATATTCTAACGGATCAATAATATTTTGCATATAACCCTGTGCAATATAACCAATTGATGTATGACCAATACCGATTAATGCATCAGCAGTATCCGTTGTATAACCCTGAAAATTACGACTGATAGTTTTATCGTTAAGGGCTAATGCTATTGAATCATCTGACTTAGCAAAATGGTCAAGGCCAATTGCAACGTAACCACCATCAATTAAGCTTTGTTTAATCACTTCAAACATTGCAAGACGTTCTTCTAACCCTGCTAATGCTTCTTCTGGAATAAGTTTTTGGTGAGGCTTCATCCACGGAACATGGGCGTATCCAAATATTGATAATCTGTCTGGCATCAAAGATAATACCTGAACCATAGTTTCTTTTAATGTATCAACTGTTTGAAATGGCAACCCATATATAAGATCCATATTGATGGATTTAACACCTAGTTGTTTTAATGTATCAATAACATTTTTTACCATATCATATGACTGCACACGATTAACCGCTTCTTGTACGCGTTCATTAAAATCTTGAACACCTAAAGAAATTCGTTTCATTCCACAATCTGTATATGCTTTCATTTTTTCTGCATCAACAGTTCTAGGGTCAATTTCAACGACAATATCTGTTTTATCTGTAATTGGAAAATATTTTTTTAATACCGCCATAAATAATTTAAAATCCTTTGCACTTAATGCTGTTGGACTGCCTCCACCAAAATGCAAATGAGTAATAGGCGGGCAATTTATTAATTCTTTACTAAGTAATTCAACTTCTTTTTCAATAATTTTTAAATATTGTTGTACTGGCGTATAGCTATTTATAACTTTCATATTACAACCACAAAACAAGCATAATCTTTCACAAAATGGTATATGTACATACAGTGATGCACTGTTCGCTGTTTTGTGTAAATCATTTAACCAAACTTTAACCGTGTCACCGTTAATTTCTTCATGAAAATAAGGTGCTGCTGGATAGCTAGTATAACGAGGTATTTTTAGCGAATTATTGATATGCTTTTCAATAGCGTTCTTCATCATATTTCCTTAAATTAAACATGAAATATTTATTACATTTTTTATAAGCGTTGGAAAGAGCAAATAGATTCTTCTTTATAATACATTTATAATACAGGATTTGCACGCTTAATAATTTCACCCATTGCAAAATTTAATTGTAGCGAAGATACATGGGGCAACTCACTTAAACATGTGCGGTGTAATATTCGTAGTCTTCAAGGTCTCTTACCGAAATACTATAAGTAACACGCTAGAACTTGTGGGGTTTTTTGAATTTCTTCTTCAAATTCACATAATCTATCAGCACCTTGACCATACAAAGTAACCATAAATAATATTTGTGAACCTCAACCAAGTTTTTTTCATCGAATACCTTGATGCTACTGATAAACTAGAACTAAAATAGGCATTTGGAACTGATTGATCATTTAGACATACTACATTTTTTTCTTCTATAGACTGTTTCTGCCGCTTCAAAATCACCTTTTAATACGGCATACTTTTTTGCTTCTGATGAATTATCGTCGATAAATAATAGGGCAGGTAAAAAGAATAGCCACGCAGCAGTCTCTTTATTATCTTGTATCTCCTTCACACTATCTACTTTTCTGGACATTACTTGAGCTTTATTTTCTAAAAACAATATTTCTTGTTTGAGTATTTTACAAGTTAATGTTTCGTATTTAACTAGTGATGTTCTTTCAATAATAATATCACTAGAACTTTTACTGCATCCAGCAATAATTAAACTACTTATAATTAGTGCCATTAAATTTGTTTTTTCATTTTTTTTCCTTCTATTTAATTATGTTTCATTTTAGTTTTAAAACAGAAAATAATCCATTCTAGAGTTTAGTAGCACAAGATAGAGAAAAACACAATAAAGATTAATATAATTATAAAGATTAATATATTTATTATCTACTAAATCGTACGCATTGTTAATTTAGTTACTTTGATTTATTTGGTTAATGTAAAAACATAGTGCGTAGCGTAAATTATGTTGCAATGTTTAATACTTCTCTAAGGTGTATATTACTAGTAACCCCACCAGTAACAACAAAATCAGTAAATTTAACACCAGTATTTTGCTTGAAAATTTTGAATGCTTTTTTCATACGATTTTCTATACTGAATATTAAAAGCCCCACTGAAATAAAACAGCAGAGCTTTTGTTTAACTATATTTTAAAATATTAAAGTATGCTATCCGCAGGCGTATAGTCATAACCCAATGTATCGGCAACAGCCTTATAAGTTATTTTTCCACCAGCAACATTTAAGCCTTCTTTTAAATGTTTGTCATCTTTACAAGCTTGTTTCCAGCCTTTATTTGCAAGTGAAATTGCAAATTGTAAAGTTGCATTTGTAAGTGCAAGAGTAGATGTTCTTGCAACGCCACCTGGCATATTTGTAACACAGTAATGTACAATACCATCAACTTCGTAAGTTGGTTCTTGGTGAGTAGTTGCTTTTGAAGTTTCAAAGCATCCGCCTTGGTCAATTGCAACATCTACAAGTACAGATCCTTTTTTCAT
Source organism: Chaetoderma sp. LZ-2023a (assembly GCA_034401795.1). Taxonomy (NCBI): domain Eukaryota; kingdom Metazoa; phylum Mollusca; class Caudofoveata; order Chaetodermatida; family Chaetodermatidae; genus Chaetoderma; species Chaetoderma sp. LZ-2023a. The sequence goes on from JAVVLW010000018.1 coordinate 4,346,806, forward strand.
TGTTTTAAGCATATCTTTACTTACTAACTTAGGGGCTTCTGCGCCAGGAATAAGAACAGCACCAATAACCATATCAGCTTCTTTCACTAGTTCAGCAACAGTGGCTTTATCAGAATAGCGAGTTTTAAGTACAGGGCCATATAAAGAATCTAATTCTTTAAGGCGTGGAAGTGAACGATCAACTAATGTTATATCAGCACCTGCACCCATAGCGATACGAGCAGAATTTTCACCAACAAAGCCTCCCCCAATTACGACAACTTTACCTGGTGCCACACCTGGTACGCCTGCCAATAATACGCCTGAACCACCTTGTGCTTTTTCTAAGCAGTGCATACCTGCTTGAACAGCCATACGACCTGCAACTTCACTCATTGGTGCAAGTAAAGGTAGGCGACCTGCATTATCAGTTACTGTTTCATAGGCAATTGCAATACAACCTGAATCTACTAAGCCTTTCGTTTGTTCAGGGTCTGGTGCTAAATGTAGGAATGTGAATAATAGCTGGTCTTGACGCAACATTTTGCATTCAACTTTTTGAGGTTCTTTTACTTTAATTATCATTTCAGCTTTTTCAAATACTTCGCTTGCAGAACTTGCAATTATCGCACCTGCTGAAATATAATCTTCATCAGAAAATCCTATGCCAGAACCCGCTTTTGTTTCAACCAATACAGAATGACCATTTGCAACAAATTCAGTTACGCCTGATGGTATTACACCAATACGATATTCGTGGTTTTTAATTTCTTTTGTAACGCCTATTAACATAATTTACTCCTATTAATTTTAATTTCAACTCGTTTATTTTTATAATTACTTTATTTATATAGATACATCATTTCATAAACACAACTATTTGTTATAGTTATAACAGTTTAAATCAATTTAACAGAAGAAAAAATCATTACTAAGGTACAGTGCACTATTATAAGCGAAAATACGTTTTAATAATCTAGTAAAACAATACCGAAGATAATTACCCAAATAAAATCAAATATTACTTTTTAATTTATCCATTAAATCAAGTGCTTCCCAAGTAAAATGACCTTGAGAAGTTGGTGTTCTACCAAAATGACCGTACGTAGATGTTGGAACATAAATTGGGTTATTCAGCTTTAATTGTGTACGAATACCATACGGCGATAAATCAATAGATTTTTCAACAACAATTTTTAACTCTTCATCAGACACCGTACCTGTACCAAAGGTATCAATAAAAATTGACATCGGTCTAGCAACACCAATTGCATACGAAAGTTGTATTAAACACTGTTGTGCAAGTCCACCAGCAACAATGTTTTTTGCCACATAGCGTGCAGCATAAGCGGCCGAACGGTCAACTTTAGTGGGGTCTTTACCTGAAAAAGCACCTCCACCATGCGGAGCAGAACCACCATATGTATCAACAATAATCTTACGGCCAGTTAATCCTGAATCACCAGCAGGACCACCAATTACAAACTTACCTGTTGGATTAACAAATAATTTTTTATCATCAATTTTCCAAGGTAAAACTTTTTCCACAACATTTTTAACTACACGTCGTAAATCTTCATAAGCAAAACCTTCCTTGTGCTGTGCTGATACCACAATATTACCAACACCAACCGCCTTATGGTTTTTAAATTTAAGTGTAACCTGTGATTTCATATCAGGGGCAAAACCAGGATTATCTTTAGAATGACGAATGCTTGATAATTCCTGTAAAATTCTATGGCTGTAATAAATTGCAGGTGGCATAAATGTATCTGTTTCATTAGTTGCATAACCAAACATTATGCCTTGATCACCAGCACCTTCTTCATAATAAGTTCCTACACCTTCGTCAACTCCTTGTGCAATATCTGGCGACTGACCGTGAAGGCGAAAATCAATAGTCAATGTTTCCCAATGAAAACCATCTTGTGCATAACCTATATCTTTCACAGCCATACGAATTTTATGACACATTTCATCTTTCACACTTGATATAATATTACCGTTACTATCTGTAATTCCAATTCCACGAATTTCTCCAGCAAGAGTAATGTGATTTGTTGTTACTAGTGCTTCACAAGCAACGCGTGCAAATGGATCAATGCGTAGACATAAGTCTAATACTTCATCAGAAATACGATCACATATTTTATCTGGATGACCTTCTGATACTGATTCAGATGTAAAAAAATAAGTAATTGTCATATCGACACCCCCTTTTAAAAAGCCGTATGCTAAGAAGCATAACGGTGGTGGGTTGAAACATTTATTCCTTAATAAATAAACTATAGCTATTGTTTATAATATTTTCTTTTTTTATGCAACTTGTTTAATTTGATACAATTTAAACTAATACCAAAATGAACCATAGAGAAAATAACTAACTACACAGTCTTCAAAAGCTATTACAAAAATAATAGATAATAATTTTTAGGATACAATCAAACCATATATTTAGATTTAAACTAAGCCATATATATCAATAGCAAAATACCTAAGATTATACGGTAAATTGCAAATATTCCCATACCCGATTTTTGCAACCAAATCATCAGTACACGAATTGCAAAAAGACCTGAACAAAATGCAAGCATCATTGCCAAAAATACTTGTTGATTGAAAAATCCATTACCGACCTGATATACTTCAATGCCTACTAAAATACCTGCAGCAAATAAAGTAGGCATTCCCATTAGCATTGCAATGCGTGCGGATTCTGTGCGCTCCAAACCTAATAAACGACCTGCTGTTATACAAATACCTGAACGACTTACACCAGGGATTAAAGCAATCGCTTGCATTATTCCTAAAAATATTCCGTGTTTATAATTAAGGTGCTCCACACGCATAAATGTAGGTATTGAATAATCAATAATCCACAATAAAGTACCAAATATAATACTTGTAATGGCAAGGACTTTAATAATATTATCAACTCTGAAGTCTGTAGTAATAAAATCTTTAACTAAAAACCCAACTATAACAACAGGAATAGTTGCAATAACAATAAGTAGTGCAAAATCAGCATCTTTACTTTTCTCACCACGAAGAAGGTGCATACCACCCCTTAATCCCGCTGAAAAATCTGTAAAGAAATACGTAATAACCGAACCTAAAGTACCAAAATGCACTGCAATATCAAGATTTAATCCTTGATCTGGCCAATTCAAAATTCTTGAAGTAAGCACAAGGTGAGCAGAAGAAGATATTGGTAAAAATTCAGTTATCCCCTGAACAAAAGAAAGAATAAGAATCTGTAAATCTGTCATAATAAATACCTTTAATATTATGTCATATCATTACTACAGTACGACTATTTTTATAGTTTTATTGCGTAAAATCTTCTTTAAGACACTTTTTTGTACAATAATAAGGTCAAATATATTGACCTTTTATTTAATTACTTTTACTTTAAAATGAAGACTTAATCCCTTTATTGTATAACATACAACTGTAGTAAAAGAAAAGAATAATGATATACTATAGTTTTAAATCTAATGAATTATAACTGTATAAAAATAACTTAATAAAAAATTTGAGGTAATAAATGACTAAAAAATTAACTAATCGCTTGTACGACATAAATGGTGGTAGTGACTCTTGCGGTGTAGGATTTATTACTCGTAAAGATGGAATGCAAACCCATCAACTTATAGTTCTTGGTAATGAAGCCTTATGCGTCATTCCACATCGCGGTGGTATGGATGCACAAGGTGTCGGCGACGGCGGTGGTGTATTAATAGACCTTAGTAAAAAATTCTTTTCTCGCCAAGTAGGATATGACTTAAATTTAGGCGAATTTGGTGTTGGGCAATTCTTCTTTCCTGCCGACGAACAAACCCACTCTGATATTAAATCAGCAATTGAAAAAAATCTTACAGAAAAAAATATCAATATAATTAAGTGGCGTATTGTACCAGTTAATAATAATATTGTGAATGATGCTACTAAATTGCGCAATATTCCTATTCAACAAGTAATTTTTACTGTTGATGATAATCGTAAGTGGAAAGATTTTGAAAATAATTTAATTACTGTTGCCGAAGAATTGGGCACACAATTTTATGAAAACAAACCACTAGAAGATTTCTTCCCAATTAGTATTTCTTCACGCACAATTGTATATAAGGGTTGTTTATTATCAAATGAAGTTGTTCCATATTTCCAAGATTTAAATGATCCTGATTTTGAAGTTAAAATATTTTTATTCCACACAAGATATTCAACAAATACTGCACCACGCCCATCAATGGCACAACCATTCATGCGTATGGCACATAATGGAGAATTAAATACAGATAAAAAGAACCGCATACAAGAAGACAGTATTCTTCGCACGCAAGGAAAACGGTTAATTACCCCTATTGGACAATCAGACAGCGCCAGAATGGATCAAACATTAGCTCGCCGTCTGCGTGATGATAATTTAAATATAGTGCAAGCATTCAGTCGAATGTCCCCACTTGCGTGGGAAAACAATCCAAATATTACTGGTAACGTACGAGATATGTTAGAGTTCTTCTCGTTAAGCGAAGAAAAAGTTGATGGCCCAGCTGCGCTTATCTTTACTGATGGTATTCGTATTGGGGCTAAGCTTGACCGACTAGGGTTGCGTCCTTTGCGTGAGACCGAAACTTCTGAATATATATCAGTAATGTCAGAAGCAGGGCAAAATGTATTCAAACCAGAAGAAGTAATTTCTAGGGGCAGACTATCATCTGGTGGAATGCTTGTTTACGACCACGACAAAAAGCAATTATTTACTGGATTTAAAATACTAAATGAACTAGCAAGCGAAGATAATTACACAGATAAATTAAAAAATTCAATAATCCGAATTGAAGATTTAGATGAGCCATCAAATAGCATTGATGAATTATCATTTCCGCAATCAATTAACGGTCGTATGATAGCTTATGGACATAATGCAGAATCTTTCCGCTTTATGATTGATCCTATTTTGAAAAATGGTGCTGAAAAAGTTTCAGCAATGGGTTATGGCAATGCCATAAATCCACTTAACAGTGCGGAAGGTGGAATGGCTAGATATTTCTCACAACGATTTGCCCAAGTAACAAACCCACCACTCGATTCAATTCGTGAATCCGACGGAATGTCAACAAGAACAGCACTAGGTGCAAAGCCAACTTTTTCTAAAGACACAAAGCAAATTATATTAAAAACACCTATTATTTCTGTTTTTGATTTGCAAAAAATCCGCAATCAAAAAATTGTTAATGTTGATAATATATCAACTGTATTTACACCTGATAGCAATGATAAAAAAAATGCTGAAAATTTAAAATCAGCACTAGATAATATTGCATCGACAGCTGTAAAATTTGCTAATAATAATGGAATTATAGTCTTATCGGATACAGATTTATCGACAACAAATGCACCAATACCAATGATTATGGCACTTGCTAGTATTAATAAATCTTTGGTAAGTGCAGGACTGCGTTTTAATACATCCGTTATCATTGAAACTGGTCAAGTACTGTCTTCACACGATATATCAGTATCCCTTGGCTTTGGTGCAGTGGCAGTTTGTTCAACGGCCGTTTACACCCGTGCAAAAGAATTGTTTCCCGATGATGTTAAATCCGCACTTATCAGATATGAAAAAGGTTGTAAAAAAGCCTTAATGAAAACGATGGGTAAATTCGGTTTATGTACAGTGGAAAGTTACACTGGTGGAGAATTTTTTGAAGGGAATTTTTTAGATACTAAAAATGACGAAGTATTAAAAAGCTTATTCCCTAATGTGGATAGCCCGCTTGGTGGTGTTGGATTTGAAACAATTGCAAGTTCTGCTCGTGATTGGTTTAATATGGGTTGCAAAAATACTAGTGAGCTTCCAAGCCTTGGCTTGTTCAAAGAAAAAACAGATGGTGCAGGACATTCATATGGTGTAACAACAACAAAAGAATTTGTTAACATCGCATCAAAAGATGTTGTTTATGCAAAAGATGCAACAAAGATTCCTTTTGGCACTTGGGTATTAGACGACCATATAAATATGGCAACAGAAATGTTAGAAATAAATAAACATTTGGGCGATAGTAAACAATACTTAGATTTCGGTTATGAACCATTAAGTGCAGACAAAATAAATAACTTTAAAATTACAGCTGATTATCGTGAATTTTCTAAAAACATTATGTTGGAAAGAGCAAATAGACCATCCGCATTGCGTGATTTATTAGCAATGCCACTTAATGTTTCTAACTGCCAAAATAAAGAAGATTTTGTTAACCAGTTAAAATCTTATAATTGGAATTCTACTCTGCACGCAATGGTAAAAGGATTACCTCTCGGAGATAAAAAAAATATTTTTGTTAGTGCGGTGCAAGAAGTACTTGGTACTAATGCAGATGAATTTATGTTTAAGTTAAAATCAGCTAATGATGAAATAGATATTTCTAGCGTACAAAGTTCTGATGATATTTGTAAGTCTTTTGCAAGTGGTGCGATGTCGTTTGGTGCATTAAACCGCAATGCTCATGAAGCGGTTGCCCTTGGAACAAATCTTGTTGGTGGCAGTTCAAACAGTGGTGAGGGTGGCGAACAATATGACCGCTATAACACGCCTCATTCATCAGCAATTAAACAAATTGCTTCTGGTCGTTTTGGCGTTTGGGCAGGGTATTTTGCTGACCCTAATCTGCGTGGAATTGAAATTAAATTAGCACAAGGTGCAAAACCTGGTGAAGGTGGACAATTACCAAGTCAAAAAGTAACTGTTGAGATTGCCAGTATGCGTGGCGGTACACCAATGGTAGAATTGGTTAGTCCACCACCACATCACGATACATATTCTATTGAAGATTTAGCACAACTTATTCACGATGCACACTGTGCCAGAGTAAAAGTAATTGTTAAACTAGTATCTAGTGAAGGTATCGGAACAATTGCATTAGGTGTTGCAAAAGCAGGTGCAAATGTAATCAATATCGCTGGTAACAGTGGTGGTACTGGCGCCGCACAGGTAACAAGCCTTAAAAATTCAGGACGAATTCCTGAGATTGGCATTGCAGAAGTTCACCAAGCACTAGCCGATAATGGCTTGCGTGATAAAGTTATCTTACGTAATTCAGGTGCATTACAAAATGGTTATGATGTGATTAAATCTGCAATTCTTGGCGCTGATAGTTTTGAATTTGGTACAACAGCATTAATGATGATTGGCTGTGTTATGGCAAAAAATTGTAATATTAAATGTCCAGCAGGTCTTACAACTGATCCTGAAATTTTCACTGGTGATGGACGAGCATTAGCACAGTACTTTATAAATGTTGCTGGCGAAGTTCGTGAAATTTTAGCTCACTTAGGCTTCAAATCATTATCTGAAATTCGCGGTCGTACTGACTTACTACATATGATAAATCACCCTGATATCGTTGGCTTTATTGACTGCAAAAGCTTGCTTAATTGTGTACCAGTAATTACTCCTGAAAATCCTAAATTTTTAAAAGCTTATTACATAAAAGACGATATGGTTATAAATGCTGTTAAAGACGCAATAGAAAATGGCAATAAACAAACTGTACTTGATTACGGAACACTAACTAATTGTAATAAATCTATTGGTGGTCAAACAGCAATTGATATTGAAAGAATGCTTTCTTGGGAAATGAAATCCGCAAGCGATTGCGTGGACAACACTGGTAAGCGACCAACACTAAAACCTGATACAATTGTTTTAACTTCAAATGAGTCTGCAGGTCAGTCATATGGCGTATTCACAACCACTGGTATGAAACTTATTCACACTGGCGTATGTAATGATGGAGTCGGAAAATCAATGTGTGGTGGAGTGATTGTAGTAAAAGACCCAGGGCTATCTGACCAGAAATCTTCCGCTGACCATACAGAAAATACTTTAGTTGGCAACTTTGCATTATTTGGGGCAACTGGTGGTAAGTTATTTATCAACGGCGGTGCCGGCGACCGCTTTGGTGTGCGAAATACTGGTGCACTAGCTGTTGTTAATGGTGTTGGCGATTTTGCCTGTGAATATATGGTAAATGGCACTATTATGAACTTAGGGGAATTTGGCAAAGGTTTTGGTAATGGTATGAGTGGTGGCAATGCATATCAATATGACCCTAATGGTAAATTAAAATTACAACATTCACACGATAGTGTTTGTATTAACCGCTTGAATGAAAATTGCGAAGAATCTAAATATCACAGTGAAATTGTTAAAGATATTCTACAACAATATGTTGCTGAAACTGATTCAATAAAAGCGAAAAAAATTATTAGTGATTGGGAAAATGAAAAAGCAAACTTCTTTGTTGTTCATCCACTTGCAGTTTATAAAACACAGCGACCTGATGATATTGCTAACAAAGCTTCAGAAAAATCAATCATTGAAGAATTGGTAAAAGGTTATTCTATCTATGCAATTCGTTCGTTAAAATATGGTTATCAAACTAATACATCTATACTCGCTGGGTCAATCCCACAAGCTACAAATTCATCGTTAGCATCTAATTTAATTATTCAATCTGGTATTTTGGCATTTGCTAAGAATCGTGCTAAAAAAATTATTAACAAGCAAGAAATAACTGTTGATGATTATATGTTAAATATTACTGTAAAAAAATTGATTATAACGGAAGATAAAGACCTTATCGACGATTGTGTAAATGCTATGAATAGTTCATTAAAGGATGTTGATATAAAGACTCTTTCCGTTTGGTTGTCACAAAAAAGAGTTGCTGATTATCACGCTTCTATTCTTGGGCGTGATACGCAAGAAACATACAGCTATGGTATGATGAAGTGGATTGAATTTATCACTAAACAAAACAATTTATTTATTGAGACATCTGAATCACTAGAACAATGCTTACAAAATAATTTCGTAGAAACGCTTGCCAAGACTATTTCTTTTGATAAAATGGCGATAACTAATTCAACAATGACACTATAATTAAAAAGGCTATAATAAAAATGACTAAAGACAATAACTTAAATACTCTAGGCTTACCAAGCAACTCGCCGTTAAGCGATGTTCAGCGCGCTTGGGTTGGTGGGTATTTTTCAGGATTACAACAATCTACTATAAACACTACACTGGAAACAAATACTGGTGAAAATGTTCACATTTTATTTTCATCACAAACTGGTAATGCAGAAGGTGTTGCCCGTGACATAGCGGATGCTATTGGTGGAATCGTCATTGATACGGCTGATGTTGATAAAGACAGTTTACTTGGATATAAAAATATTGTTATTGTTACATCTACATATGGTGATGGTGAACACCCAGATAACGGGCAAATTTTATGGGACAGCGTTCAAGAAATCAAAACTCTTTCTTGTAAATTTGCTATACTTGGTCTTGGTGATACGGCTTATGATTTTTATTGCAAGTCAGCTGAAAACTGGGATGCCTTTTTTGAATCCAAAGGTGCTAAGCGTCAAATTGATTTAGTTAAACTAGATGTTGATTATGAAGATGGCGTAAAAGAATTTACAAAACAAATTATTAAAATTTTTGCGTCAAGTTCAAATACTGCAACTCCTAGTTCGTCTGGACAACAGACTGAAACATCAACTACTACACATAAATCAAAATACACTAAATCAAATCCATATATGAGCAAATTTTTAGTTAGCAAAATGTTATCAAGCAGACAATCATCTAAGCAAGTTTATCACTTTGAATTTGAAGTAAAAGATTCTGATATGGAATATGAATCTGGCGATACTCTTGGCGTAATTCCAATCAATGATAATGGGCTTGTTACTGATATTTTATCTGCAGGCAAATTTGATGCTAACAAAATTATAAATGGTAAATCATTAAAAGAGATCTTAATAAATGATAAAGAAATTCGCTTACCTAACAAAGACTTTATAGGAATAATTGCACAGAAATCCAATGATGAAAATTTAAACTCATTACTAAATGATAAACCTGCAATAGACAAATTCATTTGGGGTCGTGAAACTATTGATTTTTTAAATGACTATAATATATCTTTCCGCGAAGAAGAATTTGTAGAATTATTAAAGCCATTGCAACACCGTTTATATTCAATATCTTCGTCACCAAAAGTACACGACGGCGAAGTACACTTAACTGTTGCTGCTGTACATTATGACTTTGCAGGTCGACAGTGTCATGGTGTGACTAGCTGTTTCTTAGCAGACCATTTGAAGATAGGTCAAAAAGTTGGCTTATTTATGCACGCTAATAAAAAATTCTCTGTTCCTGATAATGATAATGCACCAATTATTATGGTTGGCCCTGGAACTGGCATCGCACCATTTCGTGCATTTATAGAAGAACGCATTGCCCGTAATGCTAATGGTGATAACTGGTTATTTTTTGGTGACCGTACAAAGAATAATGACTACTTGTATCAAGACGAACTAGAAGCTTGGGAAAAAGACAGCAAGGTTCGTCTTTCCTTGGCCTGGTCACGCGAAAAAAATATACCTAAAACATATGTTCAAGACCTTATGAAAAAAGAAGGACAAGACCTATATAATGCATTAGAAAAAGGTGGATATTTCTATGTTTGTGGTGATGCATCACGAATGGCAAAAGATGTAGAGGCAACTTTAATTGAAATCGTGGCAACCTTTGGTGCAATATCTATGGATAAAGCAATTGATTATGTAAACAATTTGAAAAAAGAAAAACGCTATGTAAGAGACGTTTATTAAATATAAACATAAATTTAGTATAATTAAACTAAAAAGCCCTTTGATAAATCAAAGGGCTTTCATATTCTATAATTTCTAATGTTTTAGAAATATCATCATCACTGTTTATCGATTTCTTCAGCTAATAAATTTGAAAGCTTAGTTACTTCTGGATTTTTAATTAACTAGTATTAATTGTAATTTTAGGATAGGATAATTCAGCTAACCTATGAAGTTCATCTACGTCATCCCATATAATATTAAAAATGTCTACATATACCATAATACCTTCAAATAATTTCACACTAGGCAAACCTCGTTGACCATTTTCCAATGCTGATAAATACGCCGCACTAATACCTTAGCAAGTTGTGCTTGTGTAAATTCTTTTTTTTCGCGGTATATACGCAACTTATATCCAAATGGTGTCATTGTTATGTACCTTATATTACGTTTTAATAATACATATAATGCACCTTTACCACCATGATGTGATGGGGGAGGATAAATCTCCCACTCTTTAAATAGGCTGTATCCTTTTGTGGCATTTACTTTCGTGGCTTTTTAAGTTAAAAGATATTTGGCCAACTTTGGCGAAGAATATATCAAAAATGTCAGTTTGTTTGGCCAAAATTAGGTAAATAGAGGCACTTTGGGTAGTTGTAAATGCAGCTAGTGGACATTTTGGTGTAAACCCCCATTATCTAGGTGTTAGAGAGCGGTTAGGCGGTTGTTGATTGACGATTAAATCTACAGAATATCAAACACCTATAAATCTAATAGTTTTGAAAAGATCACAAAAATACCAAACACTTGACACCTTAAAATCTAAGGGTTTGAAAAGATTTTAAAGCTTGAAAAACCTCACAAAAACAAAGCCGCAGATCTAAATAAAATGCCTAAAAAGGTATATTTAATGTGTAGATAAGGGTAACCCCTTTTAGAAATTTTATTTCTATGGAAAGTCTCACCTATAGGTTGGGTCCTATTTTTAAACCTTTCGGGTACTTTTGATAATAAGCTTTTAAAGGGCAGTGAGAGCCTATTAATTATATTAGGTCCTTATAAAAATATACTTCAGAAGTTGCTGGGGCAGCTTAAAAGTGACATACAGTACTATAGCAGATATTGTGCTAACTGTAATATCAAAAATAAGGGGATTTACTATGTTACTTTTTAAAGTTTATATTATTGCCCTAATTATATATTTTAAATGTTACTTATTAAACACTAAGTAGAGATTATATTAAACACTAAGGCGTAACAAGTTATATTTCTTAGAATTTAAACATCTTACTTCTAAGTAAAAGAAGGATAGCACGGATATACAAAGTTGTCAAGTGTTTATTTTATATGTTATAATTCTACTTAAAGCTATAAATTTAAAAGAAACAACATATTAATATACATAAAGGATAAACAATGACTGAAACAAATACTAACGATTACATTATATCACCTTCAGAAACGCCTTTTCAGGCTTTAGTAGGAAAAGGGACAGCAGATAATACTTATACTGAATGGCTAACTGATGCATTAGCCCCTACGAATAAGGATAATGGTGCAATTGAGGGTGATCTAATTGTAATAAATGCTGAAGTGTCAGATGCTGCACGTATTGGTAACTACACACAGATCTCAGCTAAAACAGCATCTGTTACAGGGTACCTTTATGGAGCTTAATGTTGCCTCTAATAAAGGTAAGATGGCAGGACAACTTATATCAAAACGTAAAGAATTAAATATGGATATAGAGGCTATACTTTTAGATAATCAGAAAAAAGATGCGGGTTCGGAGCATACACCTCGTAAAGTAGGTGGTATTTTATCTTACATTAAGACTAATGTTAGTAAAGGTGTAAATGGTAGAGACCCTGGAACTGCTGATGGTAATGCGGTACGAACAGATGGTACTAAACGTTTATTTACTGAAGATTTACTACAAGAAACATTAGAAAAAATATACATGAGTAGTGGTTTTGACAACTACACACTTATGATGCATCCTTCATTAATGAAGTTATTTTCTGAATTTAAAGGTAATGCTACTAAGTACCGTGAGGGCAATGGAATCTCCAAAAATGAAAATACTTATGCAAGTAATTATGGTGTTGTTACTGTATTACCTAACCGTCATATGCGTGAAAGGGATGCTTTAATATTAAATCCTTCTTTGATTAAGGTATTAACACTTCGTAATGAAGTTAATGATGTGGCACACGTTAAGGATAGTACAGATAAACAAATTCTTCATGAATACACTTTGCAGATCCTAAATGAAAAAGGACTAGGTCTCATCACGGATTTAAAAGATAAATAAGGATTATAGGGGCTTTGCCCCTCTATTCTATTAATTCACAAGCATTTAAAGAGGAGTATACAATTAATAATGAAGAAATCAAATAACCCTATATCTAATTAACCCTATATCTAATAAAGTACGTAATATTAAGTCATTAGATTAAAGAGCTAACTATAAAGGAAGCTTTATTTATTGAAACGTTTATAAAATACTCTATAAAGATGGCTAAAGAAACAGATACAGATATTGTTACTAAAGCATATAATATGACATATGATGTTACATCTAGTGGTAATGCTTTTCAAATAAGAGATCGTTTAGTTTTACACATTAACGATTATATTAAACAACGTAATCGTAGTAGAATTCCTATATTATATAATAATATGTTTGACTTAGCTCTTAATGATAAATCATCAAAGGTTAGACTTGAAGCTACTAAATATTTACTTAATAGAGCCGGAGAGAAACCTGTTGATAAGCAGGAGATTGATTTAAAAGAGGATATTGATTATGATAAAATGACTGATGAAGAATTGGATCAGTTATTAGAACAAGAGCTAGAGGGTGAATATGTCAAGATTAAACATACAAAAGGTGAGGAAAAAACGGAATAAAGAAAATCAGAGTTAAAACTAGTAACAGAAACATTAATGGGAAAGCGGGTTGTCAATTGAATCTTTAAAATCAAAACTGTCTTTTGCATAGACAGCAACTGTTTCAATATGCACGTGGTAACCTGAAGACAGTGCTGGCTCAACATAACCGTAAGGGATGGCATATTATCATAGAAAAGATGGTAAGATTGTAGCTTTAAAGGATGATGTAATATCATAGAAAAGATGGTAAGATTGTAGCTTTAAAGGATGATGTAATATCAGCTGCTTGTTATGGTTTGTTATCTATAACACGTTTTGGTGTTCCGCAAGGACCACTACACGCATATGGCGGCCAATTGCGAAGGATAAAGGGTAAATTCCTCCTATCAATCAATAACACGTCTGAAATTAGGGCTATTTTCACCGGCTTTGACTTTGAAGAGGTTTGAGACTAAATATACCGCGGGCCAAGTCAAGCTAAAGCAAGTGACGGAATTTGTGTATACCCATCAGCAAATCCATGTAATCGTTCACACTCAACAGGCGTTAATTTCCGTACCCCAAAATTTAGGGCTAACAGCATGTCTATTAAAGGCAGTTAATGTGTAGGATTGTTGTGATTTAAACCCCTTATATTATTATGTGTTTTATATGAAAATACAGATGACTTTTTATATGTTATTTTTTGTTTTATAATAAACTTAAATAGTGTTAAAATGCCTTAAATTAAATGTATAATTTAAGGTTTATTATGATAGCATACAGACAAATTATTTTTATACTTGGATTATTAGTTGTACTATTAGGTGGTGCTATGATTTTTCCTGCGTTTGCTGACTTAATGCATGGTAATTCTGACTGGGAAACATTTATGTTATCAGCGTTACTATCAATTTTCTTTGGTGGATTAATGTTATTAACTACTCGGGATAATGGCGAAAAACTAGGTAAACGCGATGTATTTATTATTCTTCCCTTGTCGTGGGCTTTATTACCATTAATTGCATCGATTCCATTATATAAATCTGGATTAAACATTGATTTTACTGATGCATATTTTGAAGCGGTAAGCGGTGTTACAACAACTGGTGCAACTATACTTACGGATTTGGATAATACTGCCCCAGGCATTTTAATGTGGCGTAGCATATTACAATGGATGGGTGGTGTTGGAATCGTTGTTATGGCATCAGGCGTTTTACCAATTATGCAGGTTGGCGGGATGCAATTATTACAATTAGAATTTGACCCTAGAATGGAAAAAGCATTACCACGAACAGCACAATTATCATTAGTTATTGTACTTGTTTATGCATTTTTAACGATCATTTGTGCGTTTCTTTATTTTATATTTGGAATGTCAGGATTTGATGCAATTAACCATGCAATGACAACGGTTTCAACAGGGGGGTATTCAACTCACGATGCATCAATAGGTTACTTTAATAATACTAATATATTGGTTACTTCAACTATATTTATGATTATTGTATCATTACCATTTGTACTGGTTATTACAGCGGTTCGTGGTGGACCAGCAGAATTATTGCGTGATGTGCAAGCCCGTTGGCTAGTTGTGATTTTATCAAGTGTAAGCATATTTATGATTTGGAATAATATTCCATACTTTGACAGTTTCCATGATAATATTTTGCATACAACATTTAATATAACAAGCATTATGACAGGTACTGGTTATGCAACAACTGCATTTGATCAGTGGGGCGGTGGGGCTATTCCGTTAATATTATTAATAATGATCCTTGGCGGTGGTGCCGGTTCAACAACTTGTGGATTGAAAATGTTTCGCATTAAGATATTAGTGGAGACAGTCCGTTCTAATTTCCGAAGTTTGATTCATCCAACTGGTGTTTTTTTACCATACTATGGTAAAACGGCAATCAAGCCTGATGTGTCAATTGCTGTAATTTCTTATATTGCGGTATTTTTCTTTAGCTTATTTATTTTTGCAGGAATATTTAGTGCGTTAGGGTATGATGTACTTACGGCATTTTCTGCTGCGGCAACAGCGTTAGCGTGCGTTGGTCCTGGGCTAGGTGATGTAATTGGCCCGTTAAACACTTATGAAGGGGTGTCTTCTAATTTTAAGCTGGTATTTATAATAGCAATGTTAATAGGCAGGCTAGAAATCTTTACAGTCTTGATATTGCTTACTCCGTCATTCTGGAAAGATTAATTTTTTATTTATCTTATATGCTAATTTCAAATCAAAGAATGATAGTAATTTATTGTTTATGTATCTAATTACTTAGATATTAGATATTTAGAATTTATATGCTTATTTATTTAGACTTTCAAATTTTAGGTTTCCAAATATCAGACTTAGATTCTGATGGTAAGCCCATTTCATCCCATATGGCAGATACTTTGTCTACAACATTGCTGTCCATATACATTTCTTTGCCCCATTCACGATTAGTTTCAGGATGAATTTTATCTGTTGCATCAAGGCCAATTTTTGAACCAAGTCCACTTTCTGGGCTAGCAAAATCAAGATAATCAATAGGGGTGTTTTCAATAACAGTAATATCCCTAGCAGGATCCATTTTTGTTGATATTGCCCACCAAACGTCATTCCAATCACGGGCATTAATGTTATCATCAACAACAATCAACCATTTTGTGTACATAAATTGACGCAGATATGACCATGCACCCATCATTACACGCTTAGCATGTCCGGGGTATGCTTTTTTTATAGATATTACCGCAATACGATATGAACATCCTTCTGGTGGTAACCAGAAGTCAGTAATCTCAGGAAATTGTTGCTGAATAAGTGGTACGAATACATCGTTTAATGCTTCGCCTAATATGCTTGGTTCATCAGGTGGTCTAGATGTGTAAGTAGACAGGTAAATAGGATTTTTACGCATTGTAATTGCAGTACAAGTAAACACAGGAAATTTTTCAACACTGTTGTAATATCCCGTATGGTCTCCGTACGGTCCTTCGTCAGCATATTCAGTTAATGACACAAAACCTTCAAGTATAATTTCCGAACTTGCTGGTACTTGTAAAGGGATGGTTTTACAGTCCACAAGTTCGGTTTTTTTGCCACGTAGTAATCCTGCGAATTGATATTCGCTTAGTGTATCAGGGATTGGCGTAACAGCACTTAATATTGTTGCAGGGTCAGCACCAATAACAACCGCACACGGCATTGGTTCAGGTTTTTTTTGCGCCCAACGTTGGTGATGCCCCGCCCCGCCACGATGTTTTAGCCAACGCATAATAGCTTTGTTTTTCCCCATTTGCTGCATACGGTAAATGCCAATGTTGAAACTGTCACAGCGATCTTCTTTGGGATTAGGTCCTTGTGTTACAGATAACCCCCAAGTAATCAAAGGCGCTGGTTCATTTGGCCAGCATCCTTGGATAGGAAGGCCATTTAAATCAATATCATCACCAGTAAGCACAATTTCTTGGCAAGGGGCTTTTTTTACTGTTTTAGGTTTCATCGTTAAGATTGTTTTTGCAAACGATATAAATTTCCCTGCGTCTTTGATTCCTGTAGGTGGTTCAGGTTGACGCATAAACGCTAATTCTTCACCGATACTGCGAAGTTCTTCGGAATGACGCCCCATTCCTTTTGCAACCCTGTCCACTGTGCCGAACAAGTTTATTAATACAGGGATATCTGACTTTGTTCCATCGGATTTTATAACATTTTCAAATAATACCACAGGTCCTTTATCACGAATAAGGCGAGTTTGTATTTCCGTCATTTCTAAGTGCGTTGATACAGGCGTTGTCACCCTAATTAAATCACCTTGTTCTTCAAGATGACGCATGAATTCACGCAAATCAGCAAATGGCTTTAATTTTTTATACGCTGAATTTTTAGATGTCATTATGGTTTCCAATTAGTTTGCTTTTTTATTTAATAATAAGACTATACATTTGTTGTTAATAAAAGAAAAGGGTGTAATTTAATACTCTTTTTTAAATTAACTATCATTATCTATATGCTGGGGCTAATAAGTGTTTGTACTTAGCAAATAATTCAGGCGTGACCACATGATAACGGGGAAATTAATTCCCATATGAACCTTGATATCATATGAGCCTTGATATAATGAATAGGCTGATGATAACGGGTGATGTGATTTTTGTTGTTTTTAAATATAATGCTTACCGTTTTAAAGATAACAGGTGCAACGGCAAATATTGCGATGCCATTTATTAATTGTCCATTATCACCAACGATACCACCCAATGTATAAATGTGAAGTGGTGCAAACAGCAAGGTTAATATTCCAATTAATCCATATAATAATGAAATATTAGTTGTTTCCACATTGGTTTTTTCTTAAAAGCAAGAATACCTAATGCGATTGATACTATACTAATACTGGACTAATACTAATACTGGACTAATACTGGATATATAAATTCAACCAAATGATATTATAGGATAATTATGCGGTAATGTTTCATTGTTGGGGAATAAGTAAACAGCAATTATTAATATTGAAAATAAGAAAGTTGTTAATATGTTGATATTTTTTGTTTCCATAATATTTGAACTTTAATTGTATGACATTTTATTATCTTTGAAGTATAGACTATAATTTTTTTGTGTAAATAAAAAACGCTAACAGATAATGAACAATAATATGCAGATAATTTATTTAACTACGCATCTATTGCAAATTATAACTATATATTAATGTTACATGATATTAATGTTACATGATTTTGGGTATTTGTTATACATTTAAGTGTTGCATAAATATCACATTATTTTTTTATTTTTCATATTTATCATAATAATAATGACTAGTGCTTCACAAATATTAGAATCGTATGATATAAAGTAATCATTAATCGCAATTGGTGTGATTATACCTGAGTGTTGGTAGGGTGAAAATCTAAACTAACATTAGGGAGTGTTTACAAACACTTTTAAAAATATACATATAAAATAAAAGGAAATTATATTATGAAAAAAATCTTATTAGCTACATCTACACTAGCTTTTGCTGGTTCTGCTTTCGCAGCGGACGTTTCTGGTTATGCAATCTCTGCATACAAGAAACATAGCGATATTAAATCTCTTTACAATGAAACTGAAGTTTATGTTTCTGGTTCAAAAACAGCTTCTAACGGCTTAACCTTTGGTGCTACTTACACCTTAGGCTTCTTTGGTGCTGGTAAAGCTCAAACCGATGATTACGATGCTGTTAAGAGAGTGACGTTAACCGGGGCTGATGCATCTATTGGGGGGGTAGGTCAAATAATGGATCGTAATCGTGACAATAAAAACAAAATAGTGGCCGCACAAGAAGTAATAGCAAAAGCAGCAGGTAATAAAAGTGTAATAACTACCCAGAATGGTATCATTACTGCTGCTGAAAATCAGTTGAAAGCAGACAAGATTCGTTTGGCTGATACAAAAAAACAAGCTAATGCGAGTCTCTCTAGATCTCAGTACGCTGGTGTGAACGCTTTCGTATCGGGTTCTTTTGGTAAAGTTGAAATGGGTCGTCACAATATAGCTGCTCGTTCTATCGGTGCTGCATCTATCGCTGTTGGTAACGGTTATGACTCTACTGTCACTGCCCTTGATACTAGGGAAAAAACAAACTCTGGTGTAACTTATACTTCTCCATTATTTAATGGGGTTCAATTTGCTTACACAACTGGTATTTCTGACAAAAGTGCAAGATCTCTAGCTATTAAATATGCTGGTTCAGCCTCTGGTGTTGATTTTGCTTTAGCTTACGGTACTCTGAAAGAAGACGGTTCTAATACAAAAGCTTACGGTGTTAAAGTTGCGAAAGGTCCATTTGCTATATCTTACGCAAAGGACGGTTCTCAAACTAAGCAAATGGGTGTATCTTACACAGCTGGTCAAATATCTATAGGTTACAGTCAAGCTAAATTAGAAGATGGTACTAAAAATCATGTACTTTCATCTTCTTATCAAGTTGCATCTGGCTTAACTGCTTTTGCTGAACATCACAGAAAAGATGGAGAAAAAACTATTTTAATCGGTACAAACATCTCATTCTAATTTTAGAATAAAATGTTTAACCGACTGTAGTTACAGTTAGTTTAAGGAAGGGTGGTGCTTTTATTAGCACTACCCTTTTTTATTGATTTAAATGCTAATGTTTGTAACTTGTTAAAGAATACACTTATTATATACAGGCTCTGAATATCTGTTGTTAAATTAAGTACTAATTGTTTTACGACTTTTTAAATAAAGCACTCATACATATTGTGGTTATTTATTCCATTAAATTAAGTACTTTATTATTAGAACTAATTTTGATATAGTCATTTTTATTAATTTAAACAATAATTGGCTGATTTCGGCTAATATTTATTAAGGTTGTAATAAAATGATTAAAAAAATATTTGTACTAGTACTAGTTGCGTTTACTATTTCTGCTTGCGGCGAAGGTCTTGATATAAAACCGGTGGATAATCGCACTAAGGCAGAACTTCAACGTGATGAACATGGTTCTTTTTTTGGGTTTGGCAATTCGCTTGGTGGTAAAGATAAAGAATTAGAAGGTAATTTTATTGCCGTTAATGCATATCTCTGGCGTGCGTCACTTGATACGCTTAGCATTAATCCGATTGAAAAAATTAACCCAAACGCAGGTATTATTCAAACTGAATGGGTTTCTATATCAGATTCAGGTGATGAACAAACAAAAATTTCTGCGGTTATCATATCAGCAGACTTAAGAACAACAGGCGTCCGTGTAAATGTTTATAAGCGTAAGAAAGTCAATGGTGTTTGGATAAATTCCGCTGTATCGCCTGAAACTGTTAATGCTGTTGAAAAAGCTATTTTACAAAGGGCAAGGGAACTTCGCAGTACAGACGCTAATTAAATTACGGTAAATTTAATTGGTATTCATTTGACAAGCCACTCGTCATAACTGGCGGGTGGCTTTAATTAAAGAAACATAAATAATAACCTAATACTATAAAGATTAAGGTAATATAAATGATAACCGAACGTTATAATTTTTTGGAAGTAGAAAACCGCCATCAGCAAGCTTGGGAAAAATCTAATGCTTTTGCTGTGCGTGATGATAACAGTCCTAAATATTATGTATTAGAAATGTTCCCATACCCATCTGGGCGTATTCATATGGGACATGTACGAAATTACACGATGGGTGATGTTGTTGCCCGTTATAAGCGTTCTAAGGGTTTTGATGTTTTGCACCCTATGGGTTGGGACAGTTTCGGTTTGCCTGCGGAAAATGCAGCTATTGAAAATAATGTTCACCCGCAAAAATGGACTCGTGAAAATATTTCTCATATGAAAATACAGCTTAAAAAGCTTGGTTTATCTATTGATTGGAACCAAGAAATTTCAACTTGTGAGCTTGAATATTATCAGCATGAACAAAAAATGTTTTTAGATTTTCTAAAAAATGGTTTGGCATATCGTAAAGAAGCGATTGTAAACTGGGACCCTGTTGATAATACGGTTCTTGCCAATGAACAAGTTGTTAATGGTTGTGGCTGGCGTACAGGTGCATTAATTGAACGTAAACGATTATCACAGTGGTTCTTAAAAATAACTGATTTTTCTGATGAGTTGTTAGAAGGGCTAAAAACATTAGACCGTTGGCCAGAAAAAGTTCGTGTAATGCAAGAAAACTGGATTAATAAATCTAGTGGTACGATGGTTGATTTTAAAATATCTAATAATGATTTAGATATCAGAGAAACTGAAATTTCTGTATTTACTACGCGTCCAGATACATTATTTGGTGCTAGCTTTATTGGCTTGTCTTATGGTCATCCAATTGCGGAAAAATTAGGAAGAGGCAACCCAGAATTACAGAAATTTATTGATGAATGTAATTCAATTGGTACATCAGAAACTGATATTGAGCAGGCGGAGAAGAAAGGCTTTGATATTGGGCTAAGAGTTTACCACCCATTCAACCAGGATTGGAAAATACCTGTATTTGTTGCTAACTTTGTACTTATGGATTATGGAACAGGTGCAGTATTTGCGTGTCCTGCCCACGACCAAAGAGATTTAGATTTTGCACGTAAATATGACTTGCCTGTAAACGCAGTAGTTTTACCAAACGACAGTGAAAATAATGACTTTACGGTCAGCGACAAAGCGTTCACTGGTGAAGGCACATTGATTAACTCTCAGTTCCTAGATGGTCTTGATATTCCAACGGCTAAAAAAACTGCACTTGATAAATTAGTTAAACTCGGTTCTGGGCGTGAAGAAACGATATACCGTCTGCGTGATTGGGGTGTTTCTCGCCAACGATATTGGGGTTGCCCAATTCCTGTTGTTCATTGTGATAATTGTGGTGTGATTCCAGTCGCTGAAAGTGAACTTCCTATTATTTTACCAGAAGATGTTTCATTTGATAAACCAGGTAACCCACTTGATCATCACCCAACTTGGAAACAAACGAAATGCACAAGTTGCAGTGGTGATGCAACGCGTGAAACGGATACTTTGGATACTTTTTTTGAAAGCAGTTGGTATTACTCTAGATTCACTGATGCGTGCAATACTGATAAATCTTTTGATAAAGACAAGGCAAATAAATGGTTGCCAGTTGACCAATACATTGGTGGTATTGAACACGCAGTATTACACTTATTATATGCAAGGTTCTTTAATCGTGCATTAGAAAAATGTGGTTATCACGATATTAAAGAACCGTTTAAAGGATTATTCACACAAGGAATGGTTTGTCATGAAACTTATCAAGATAAATCAGGTGCGTGGGTAAATCCAGATGATGTTGTTAAAGACGATAACGGTGGTGCTACGCATAGAGATAGTGGTGATTTAATTACCATAGGACGCAGTATTAAAATGTCTAAATCTAAGAAAAATGTAGTAGATCCAGAAGAAATAATTCAAACATACGGTGCTGATACGGCAAGATTATTTATGATTTCAGATAGCCCGCCAGATAGAGACCTAGAATGGACTGACTCAGGCATAGAAGGTTGTTGGCGTTATATTGGTCGTGTTTGGCGTTTCTTAAATAATTCATTAGATAATCTTCCTGCTGTTAATACAGATCGTAGCGATGATATTTCTGACACGGCACTTGAACTTGAACGCCAAGTGCATAAAACTATTAAGGCTGTATCTGACGCAATTGAAGATTTAGGTTTCAACCGTGCAGTTGCTCATATACGTAGTCTTTCAAATGATATTGAAAATGTTGAATTGATAAATTCTAGTGACAGCTGGGTTATGCGTTTTGCATTGGAAAGTTTAACGCAAATGCTTGCGTCAATTACTCCACACTTAGCCGAAGAAATGTGGAGCGTACTTGGTCATAAAAACAATGTATTAAATCAACCATATCCAATTTATGATGAAACAAAGTTAATTGATGATACTGTTTCAGTCGGTGTTCAGGTTAATGGCAAAGTTCGCGGTCAGATTAAAGTTGCTGTTGACGCTAGACCTGATACAATGAAACAAATGGCATTGTCATTGGACGCTGTGGTGCGTGCAATGGAAGGGCGAGAAGTTAAAAAAATCATTGCTATACCAGGAAAGATTGTAAACATTGTTGTTTAAAAAAATTGCACTATTAAGCTTTGTAATGTTGCTGTCTGCTTGTAAACAGACAGACTTTAAATTGACTCCGCTGTATGCTGGTAATATTGTTAATGAACGGTTGAGTTCGGTTTATGTGGCAACTAATCGTGGTGAATATGGAGTTTACTTACACAATTTATTAAACAACAAAATCATCACCTCAAATAAAATTAAATATCGTTTGAATACTAGCTTCACAGTTAGTGAAACTGATCTTGCTATTGGTCGTGATAATTCGGCTGCTCGTAAGCAGGTTCTAACAGTAATTACTTTTACCTTGATTTATATTGACGGTTCAGAGCGTAAAGATGTTAAATATACAACCGCAGGAACAGCAAATTATTCTTCATCTTCATCACCATATGTGACAGAGGTGTCACAACAAGATGCCATACGACGCGCATTGCGTATAGCAGGTGAAACCGGCGTCCTACGACTTAGCGTGATGTTTAAACAAGGTAAAATTAAGTAAGATATTTATTAAAGTACAGGGATGTTATGAAAATACAGGGATATAAAGTATCAGGGTTTATAAATACATTACCTACGCATATTCGTGGCGTATTATTGTATGGTCCTGATCGTGGCCTTGCTAAGGAATTTGAAAAACAAGTAATATTAAAAATTATCCCTGATGCTGATGATTTTGCAATTACTAAGCTATTGGGTGAAGATGTTAAATCAGACTCTGATTTAATTGCTGGCGAGGCATCGCAAATATCTATTATGGGCGGTCGCCGTTTAATAAGCGTTTATGATGTTGATGACAAGACAAGAATTGGCGTAAATGAATTTTTGAAACTTGAAGAAACAGATAGTTTCTTAGTTATTCTTGCAGGTGATTTAAAGGTTAGTTCATTACTTAGAAAACTGTTTGAAACAGAAAAATCGTTGGCATCTTTACCGTGCTTTCAAGATGATGTTAATACTGTTACTTCATTGATAACAGAAAAAATGCGTAATGATGGGATTAGCATGGAAAAAGATGCTCTAAATTGGGCTGTTGCAAATATGGGTGTAGATAGAAGTTTTACTAGAATGGAAATTGAAAAATTAGTTCTATACGCAGGTGACAATGCAACGTTAACCTTAAATGATGTACAGTCGTGTATGTCTGATGCGGGATTACATAAATTAGATGATATTGTTTATGCTTGTGCTTCAGGCAATATCCCACTGGTGGACAGTTGCCTTGACGCATCACTAGCGGAAGATGTAAACCCAATCGCTTTGATACGAATAACGAATTCTCATTTTTTGAAATTACACCGTGCAAAATTAGATATGAGTTTAGGAAAAAGTATTGATGATGTAAGCCGTGGTATATTTTTCAAGCGCAAAAACACTTATAATGCTCAGCTCAGAGCTTGGACGTCGCTTAATTTAGTAAGGGCGATTAAGGTTCTTCAGGATGCAGAAAACTTATTAAAGCAAACAGGAACACCACAATTTTCTACTTTAAGTAAAGCTCTATACACAGTGGCTACTTTATCTGCACGAAAATAATTATTAAGTTATAGTGTTGCTAATATATGGTGGATTAATCAATATCAATCGGCACGCCTGCGACTGATTTATTTGAACGAATACCTAAGGCAGAACGAACATTTACAACATTGCTAGCGTTGGTTAATTCGTTTACTAAGAATTGATTATAGCTTTCCCAATCTTTGGTAACAATTTTTAAGAGAAAGTCAGTGTCGCCTGCAAGCATATAACTTTCGCGAACCATGCTCCATTTATCTAATAAATTAGAAAAATTATTTAAATCAGCTTCTTGTTGGCTCTTTAAGCTAACGAATACGAAAACAATTACAGAATAACCAATTTTAGCAGGGTTTACTTTTGCGTGATAGCCTTCAATATAGCCAGATTTTTCAAGTGCTTTTACACGACGCAGGCACGGCGGAGCAGAAAGCCCAACTTCTTTTGCTAGGTCAACATTACTAATTCTACCTTGTTCTTGCAATAATTTAAGAATTTTCAAGTCAATATTATCTAATTTAATAGTTTGCATTTGTTTATTCCTTAATATTAGCAATATATGTATTGTATAGATAAAATATAAACATTTTGTAATTATATTACAATAGAAATAGCATTATCAATAAAATGAGCAACGAAGTTGTTATTATTTACTCAGTAATTGAGTTTAATATAATAATTAAAGCATTAGTGGACTTTAAATAAACTATATATTTATCAATGATTTGTATATAGTTTTGAGATGTAATAAAAGTTGGTTTACACAGGGTGTTTGTAATGGAGGTTCATAATGGGAATCGATTGAGATAAGCTGCGTATTTTCTATTCTGTAGCAGAATCGGGAAGCTTCACAAACGCAACGGATAAACTGAATTTGAGCCAATCTGCAATCTCTCGTCAAGTAACTTCGTTGGAAGAAAGCCTTAGTATACCGCTATTTCATCGTCACGCTAGAGGTTTGGTCTTAACGGAACAAGTCGTATATTATATCAATCAGCTAAAGAAATTTATCATCGCCTTGAATCAACCCAAGATCGCTTGATTGAACATAAGAACAGTCCGTCAGGTGTTTTACGGATAAATGTCAGTGTTGCGCTTGGTTCAATGTGGCTTTACGCCACTTATGGAAGAATTCAAAACTTTATACCCTAATATAGAAGTACATATAGTGTGTTCGGAAAAGCAACTTGATATGGCAATGTTGGAAGCAGATGTTGCCTTATTACAACACCCATCAAAGTCTTTGGGGTTAATTCAGAAAAAAGTTATGCATAACCGTATATTTGCGTACGTATCACAAGAATATCTTGAGCGTCGTGGTATCCCTATCCCTAAGGTTAAAAGAGATTTAGATCATCACAATATTATTGTTTATGACCAAAGTTTAGTAAATGATGATGACTATAATTCTAATTGGTTGTTAACATTAGGTAAACGCAAACATATGGAGCGCCGACCTTACTTAACCATAAATAATTTACACGGTATGTATCGTATGGTTCGTTCAGGTTCAGGCATTGCCGCATTGCCCGAATTTATGGAAGGTCTGCCTGGTGGTCTTGTTAAAATATTACCAGAAGAACAAGGGCCTGAATTTGACACATATATTGTTTATCCCGAAGAATACAAAAATACATTAAAAGTGCAAGTATTTAAAAATTTCCTTGTTGAAAAAACTACTGGAAAAGGCTAGTATGCAAAGTATATTTAAACGAATTTTTTTTAATAACAATCAAAATGTATTGATAAAATAATGGCAAAAACATTTCAAGATATTATATTAAGCTTACATAAGTATTGGTCAGATAATGGTTGCGTTATTTTACAGCCATACGATATGGAAGTTGGTGCGGGAACATTTCATTGGGCAACGACTTTACGCTCATTAGGTAGTGATAATTGGAAAGCTGCTTATGTACAATCATCGCGCCGCCCAACAGACGGTCGCTATGGTGAAAACCCTAATAGATTACAACATTATTATCAGTATCAAGTATTATTGAAGCCTAGCCCTGAAAATTCACAAGAATTATATCTTGGTTCGTTAGAATCAATCGGAATTGATTTAAAAAAACATGATATCCGTTTTGTAGAAGACGACTGGGAAAGCCCAACACTTGGTGCGCGGGGTCTTGGTTGGGAAGTATGGATTGACGGTATGGAGGTATCTCAGTTCACATATTTTCAACAAGTTGGTGGCGTTGATTGTAAGCCAGTATCAACGGAACTTACTTATGGTTTAGAGCGCTTGGCTATGTATGTACAAGGTGTTGAAAATGTTTATGACTTAAAATTTAATGATGAAATGAGCTACGGTGATATTTATCATAAATCAGAAGTTGAACATTCAATTTATAATTTTGAAGTTGCAGATACAGACCGCTTATTTAAACACTTTGTAGATGCTGAAAACGAATGTAAAAATGCGCTTTCTCGTCAACTTGCAATGCCTGCATATGACCAGTGCTTAAAAGCATCGCATCTATTTAACTTGCTTGATGCAAGGGGTGTTATTTCTGTTACTGAGCGACAAAGTTATATCGGTCGTGTAAGGGACTTAGCAAAATCTTGTTGTGAACAATATATTGCAAACCTTGATACTAATAATTTAGGTGAAAAATAATGACTGATTTATTAATAGAATTATTTACAGAAGAAATCCCCGCTCGTTTTCAAGCGAAAGCAGAACATGATTTTTGTAATAACATTACAAATGGTTTGAAAAATTCAGGTCTGGAATTTGGCGAAGTTAAGTCATTTTCAACACCACGAAGATTAGCTGTTATTATTAACGATTTACCTGAAAAACAATCTGACATTAGCGAAGAACGTAAGGGACCAAAGACAGATGCACCAGAAGGTGCAATTAATGGATTTTTAAAATCAGTTGGATTAACGATTAACGATTGCGAAGTTCGTGATACGGACAAAGGTTCGGTTTATTATGTTGTTATTGAAAAAAAGGGTCTAAACACAATTTCTGTTTTACCTGAAATTATTAACAAAGCAATTACAGATATTACGTGGGCTAACTCAATGCGTTTTTCCACATATGATTTCCGCTTTGTTAGACCACTTCGTCGAATTATTGCTGTATTTGGCAATGACAGGATTGACGCTTCATTTGATATGGGTGGAAAAGAAATTGCGTACAGTGATAAAACAATGGGGCACAGATTTATGTCACCTGATGATATATCTGTTAATGCTAGTAATTATGAATCTGAAATGAAAAAAATATGTTTAGTTATTAATCGTGATGAACGAAAGAAAATTATTTTTACAAATTTAGAAACTCAATCTAAGCAGTTAGGCGTTAATCTAATCATAGATAATGGCTTGTTAGAAGAAGTTGTTGGATTAGTTGAAATTCCAGTTGTTTTAATTGGTAAAATTGAAGACCGTTTTATGAAATTACCAAAGGAAGTTTTAACAACTTCAATGCGTGAACATCAAAAGTTTTTTGCCTTTGAAGATAGCAACGGTGAATTATCTCCATACTTTGCAACGGTTGCAAATATTAAAGCCAATGATGGCGGTAAGTCAATTGTTCAAGGTAATGAACGGATGTTGTGTGCTAGACTTGCCGATAGCGAATTCTTCTATAATAATGATAGAAAAATTAACTTACTAGATAACTTAGAAAAACTTAAAAAAATGACTTTTCATGCTAAGCTAGGCAGTGTTTTTGACAGGGTTGAACGCATATCGCAGACATCATCAACTATTGCAAAAATGATTGGTGCAAATGCTGACGATGCATCGCGATCATCAATGCTTGCAAAATGTGATTTAGTTAGCGAAATGGTATGTGAATTTCCTGAATTACAAGGTTTAATGGGCAGCTATTATGCCAAGGAACAGGGTGAAAATGAAATGGTTGTTAATGGTATTAAAGAACATTATCAACCACAAGGTCCAAATGATAATTGTCCAACAAGCGGTGTATCTGTTGCAGTTTCTATGGCAGAAAAAATTGATACGCTTATTGGTTTTTGGCTGATTGATGAAAAACCTACTGGCTCAAAAGACCCATATGCATTGCGTCGTTGTGCGTTAGGCGTTATTCGCCTTATTTTGGAAAATAAATTACATGTTGATTTGAAAATTATTTTATTACAGTCAATTAAACTACACAGCTTAGAAGTTAGCAATTTTGATGCAGTAATTAGCGATTTATTGTCATTCTTTGGTGACAGAGTGAAGGCATACTTAAAATCACAAAATATTCGTCACGATTATATCACTGCCGTTCTTGATGGTGGTATTTATGATTTGGTGGCACAAGTGAATTTAGCAAAAGAATTAACTAATAGTAATGAAATAGTATCAAAAGTTAAGGTTAATTATGTTCGTGCAAAAAATATTACAGATAAAGTAAATGGTTTATCCTTTTCTACGGTTAATGAAAACCTACTTGAACAATCAGAAGAAAAAGTTTTGTTTGAATCTTTATCTACTTCTAAGAATGAAATTGAAAATAGTATTAAATCAGGTAATTTCAAAACAGCAATTGCTAGGTTAGCTAGTTTAACCCCAGCAATTGATATATTTTTTGAATGCGTTATGGTAAATGTTGACGACGAAAGTATACGCAATAATCGCTTAAATTTATTGGGTGAAATAATCGCTATCGCTAATACAGTGACAGATTTTGATAGCATTGATGGATAAATTAATGCTCGCGCAAAAGCTTGAATGCTTATTAAAACAAATAAAACGGACAAAAGGTAAGAGGTATAAAAATTATGTTGTTACTATAATTATTTATAAGATAACAGAATCTAGAACTGATATAAAATTTGTTACACAACAATATGGGAACAGAAATAAACGACTTTAATATTATGTATGCTAAAGGCGGTTTGTCTAGCAAAGACATTAAAATGCAATAAGGTGCAGAACAAATGATGAATTATGTATTTGTGGATAATTTGATTTATTTAAATTAAAGTAAAGCAATGGGACTAAGTCATTCTGCCAAGAACAACGCACTAGGTGGAAATACAATAGACTTTATGCCTAGTCGCCCTACTTATAAAAACAATATACCAAGTGATTTCGCGTGCTAAGTTAAAGCAGGCTACTGATGAGCCCAACAACAAAGACAAAACAGAAATATACATTTTTAATGTTTATAAGAATTCAATAATTCAGGCGCTAAAGTTAATATATTTGTTGCTAAGCAAAAAGAAATATCTGTGTAAGTAAATAAACGAGCAATAGCAAGTATGGATAAAATGCTTGAAATACACGCGAAGATAGTGACAAAATCTAGAAAAAATATAGATCCTAATGGCAAAAGTGACTATATTAAACTTGGATTTGAAAAATAAAAAAAATAAAAACAGAAATTAACAAGTACGACGTAATTACAAAAGGTATGATAGGAAATAAATAAAAAATAAGAAAATAATAAAGTAAATTTTAAACAACATAGTTATTAAAAGGTAAATAATTTTGAAATATATTATTCTAACTACGACTGATATAGATACACTTATTACAAATCATCCTAATTGGGTATTAAGTGTTGATAATATTAGTGTTCAACGCACATTCAAATTTCCAAATTTTATTTTTGCCATGAGGTTTATAAATCAATGTGTTCCTTTTGCGGAAAGCATAAATCATCACCCTAATTGGTCAAATGTGTACAACAAAGTTGATGTACTATTGACGACACATATTAAAAAATGCTTAACTGATTTGGATAGAGATATGGTTTTATTTATGGATAAGACCTTTAATGAAATGACTGGTAAATAAATACATATAAATAATAATTATATAAAAAAAAAGATAGTGGTAAAACCGCTTTTCTTACTGGTAAAAAAGTCACTTACCTGCTGTTACTAATATTTAACTGAAATATTTTCAATTGTGTGGCACGGGATTCCAAGCAAGATCTTGCTGGTGAGTGTTATTTTGGTATCCAATTATCCCGTACTCTATCCATTGCGGAAAAGTCTTTAAAATCACAATTTCGCTCATTCGTTGGTTTGCGTCAAATCGTTGTATATTAGTTATTTCCTGTCCTTGATTTTTCATTATATAATTTGTTTTACCTAAGTATGTGAAACTAATTGTGTGGTTATTTTAACAACTGATTATATTAGTAATTACTTTTCTTGAAATCAGAGTGTTTTTTATTGTTATAGTAAGAAGAATCATAATATAATAACGGCGTATATATTATATAAGCTAATTAATTCTTTAAAGTACAGGAAAATTAAAAAAATGACGCAATGGGTATACTTTTTTGGTAATGGTCAAACAGAAGGTCGCACAGAAATGCGCGAATTACTAGGCGGAAAAGGTGCAAATCTTGCAGAAATGTCGTTAATAGGACTTCCTGTTCCTCCTGGTTTTACAATTACAACTGAAGTATGTACGCATTACTATGATAATTCTGAACAATTTCCAAGTGAATTAAAACAACAAGTTTTAGACGGTCTTAAAAAAATAGAATCTATCACAGATACGGAATTTGGCGATGTTCACAACCCATTACTATTTTCGGTTCGTTCAGGTGCAAGGGTTTCTATGCCAGGTATGATGGATACAGTGTTAAATTTAGGTTTGAATGATACAACTGTACGTGGATTAGCTGATAATTCAGGCGATGCAAAATTTGCTTGGGATTCATACCGCCGTTTTATTCAAATGTATAGTGATGTTGTAATGGATGTTGATCATCACTTATTTGAAGAATTATTAGAAGCCCGTAAAGATGTTGCAGGTGTTATATTAGACACAGAACTAAGTTCTAGCGACTTAGAAGAATTAGTGAATGATTATAAAATATTGGTTAAAAAAGAATTAGATCGTGATTTTCCAGAAGACCCAATGGAACAATTATGGGGTGCAATTTCTGCAGTATTTAAGTCTTGGCAAATTCCAAGAGCAAAAGTTTACCGTAGATTAAACTCTATTCCAGAACAATGGGGTACTGCGGTGAATGTACAAGCAATGGTATTTGGTAATATGGGTAAAGATTGTGCAACTGGTGTTGCATTTACCCGTGACCCATCAACTGGCGAAAATATGTTTTATGGTGAATACCTTATTAATGCACAAGGTGAAGATGTTGTAGCGGGTATTCGTACACCACAGCATTTGACTATTAAGGCTAAAGAAGCACAAGGTTCAGATATGCCTGCAATGGAAGAAATAATGCCTAAAATGTTTAAAGAATTAGACGATATTCGTATTGTCTTAGAAAAGCATTACAAGGATATGCAAGATATTGAGTTTACTGTTCAACAAGGTAAATTATATATGTTACAAACTCGTACAGGTAAGCGCACAACGAAAGCTGCTATTAAAATTGCTTGTGATATGGTTGATGAAAACCTTATTACTAAGGAAGAAGGATTATTGCGTATTGATCCACAAGGGTTAGACCAAATTCTTCACCCAACGATTGACCTTGATGCGGTTAAACAAATAATTGGAACAGGTTTACCTGCTTCACCAGGTGCTGGTGCGGGTAAAGTTGTGTTCTCTTCTGACGA
Organism: Chaetoderma sp. LZ-2023a; assembly: GCA_034401795.1. NCBI lineage: Eukaryota > Metazoa > Mollusca > Caudofoveata > Chaetodermatida > Chaetodermatidae > Chaetoderma > Chaetoderma sp. LZ-2023a. The sequence continues at coordinate 4,378,951 of JAVVLW010000018.1, forward strand.
AGCAGAAAATTTAGCGAGAGAAGGTATTGATACTATCTTAGTTCGTATTGAAACTTCTCCTGAAGATATTCACGGTATGCACGCGGCAAATGGTATTTTGACTACTCGTGGGGGGATGACTTCTCATGCGGCTGTAGTTGCGCGTGGTATGGGGCGCCCTTGTGTATCAGGCGCTAGCGGATTAGAAGTTTCATATAAAGACGAAACAATGATTGCGGGTGATGTTATTGTTAAAAAAGGTGATTTTATTACTATTGATGGAACAACAGGTGAAGTTATTTTTGGTGAGGTTCCAATGGTTCAGCCTGAACTATCCAGTGATTTTTCTCGTGTTATGGAATGGGCTGATGAGTATCGTGAATTAATTATTCGTAGTAATGCTGACACTCCTAATGACGCTGCGACCTCTCGTGAATTTGGCGCAGAAGGTATTGGACTTTGCCGTACGGAACATATGTTTTTTGACGAAGACCGTATCTTGGCAATGCGTCAAATGATAATGTCTGATACAGAAGAAGCAAGACGCGAAGCATTAGCGACTATTTTACCAATGCAACGCGGTGATTTTGAAAAGATTTTTGATGTAATGAAAGGGTTACCAGTAACAATTCGCTTACTTGATCCTCCATTGCACGAATTTTTACCAAGTACAGATGAATTTGCTGATCTAGCAACTGCGGCAGGCGTAACAAAAGAATTTGTTGAAAGGCGTGTTGGTGAATTGCATGAATTTAACCCAATGCTAGGACATCGTGGTTGTCGTTTATTGAACACATACCCTGAAATTTGTGAAATGCAGGCTCGTGCAATTTTTGAAGCATCTGTAAATGTTAAGAAAAATAGTGGAGAGACAGTACTTTGTGAAATAATGATTCCATTAGTTAGTATGAAGACAGAACTTGATAACTTAACCCGTATAATAAAGGAAACTGCTGATAAGGTAGAATCTGAAACAGGTATTAAGCCTGAATACTTATTAGGTACAATGATTGAACTTCCTCGTGCTGCTTTGCGTGCGGGAGAAATTGCAGAAACAGCACAGTTTTTTAGCTTTGGCACAAATGATTTAACACAAACTGCATATGGTTTAAGCCGTGATGATTCATCTCGTTTCTTAGCACATTATCAACAGGCTGGAATTATGGAAAATGACCCATTTTCAACACTTGATATAGACGGTGTTGGTGAACTTATTAAAATTGCTAAAGAGCGTGGACAAGCTACTCGCCCAGATATTAAATTGGGTATTTGTGGCGAACATGGTGGCGACCCTAAATCAATTGCATTCTGTCACAAAATTGGCTTGCAATATGTTTCTTGTTCTCCATTCCGCGTGCCAATTGCGCGCTTAGCAGCAGCACAAGCAGCAATTAATTCTAAAAAATAAGTAATAAAAATAAATAGGTGATAATATGTTTCGTACATTAGATGATTTAAAAAATACTGATACGAAAGGCATTGTTGTATTTGTTCGTGGGGATTTAAATGTTCCAATGCAAGATGGGGTAGTTAGCGATACTACACGTCTTGAACGGTTGGTACCAACAATAAATGTACTTGTTCAAATGGGTGCTAAGGTTGCTGTTTTGTCACACTTTGGGCGTCCAAAGGGTAAGAAAAACCCTGAAATGACATTATTACCTGTTGCAAAAAGCCTATCTAGTATTTTAGGTAAAGAAGTATCATTTGTTGATGATTGTATTGGCGATACTGTTAAAAGTAGCCTTGCAAATATGCAAAATGGTGATGTGTGTGTACTTGAAAATGTTAGATTTTATACTGGTGAAGAAAATAATGATTTTGATTTTGCTAAGGAACTAGCAAGTAATGCTGATGTATTTGTGAATGATGCTTTTTCTGTTTCACACCGCGTACATGCTTCAACACATTCTATTGCAACTATTTTACCGTCTTATGCAGGTTTGAATATGCAAGCTGAACTTGATGCACTAACATTAGCACTTCACAATCCTAAGCGTCCAGTAATGGCAATTGTCGGTGGTTCAAAGGTATCATCAAAGCTTAGTGTATTAGCTAACTTAGTTAAATCAGTTGATAAATTAGTTATTGGTGGCGGTATGGCAAATACATTCTTGTACGCACAGGGTATTAATGTTGGTGCATCGCTATGTGAAAAAGAACTTGCAAATACAGCACTTAAAATTATGCAAATAGCACAACAAAATGATTGTGAAATTATATTACCACAAGATGCGATTGTATCCGGCGATATTAAAGATGGCGAAAATGCGGTTAGTAAATCAATTAAAGATATTGAACTTGATGATATGATTTTGGATATTGGGGGAAATGCAACTGATAGTATAATTACAAAATTAGCTGAATGTAAAACGCTTATTTGGAATGGACCAGTAGGGGCGTTTGAATTTTTACCATTTGATAAGGCTACAATGAAAATTGCTAATGCTGTTGTTGAACAAACACAATCAGGAAATCTAGTTTCTATTGCGGGCGGGGGGGACACAGTTTCTGCTCTGTCAGTTGCAGGTGCAAAAGATAAGGTTACTTATGTGTCTACTGCGGGTGGTGCATTTCTTGAATGGATTGAAGGTAAAGACCTTCCAGGCGTATCAATCTTAAAAAAATAATTTAACTATATTACTGATTTTTTTTTGTTGAAGAATTATGATACAGTGAATCTTCAAAAAATTCAATTTTGCTAGCAATTAGGGGACTTAATCGCGGAATTTCATATCATTTAAAGAGGTTTCTTAATATAATATTATAATATGTAATGACAATACAAATGTAGCTACATACTAAAATGTAGTTGGGGACTGCCCAGCTTTAATTTCTACCATTGCTTTATTAAATTAATCTTATTTTCATTCTTTATTTTATGCGTTCGCCTAAAGTACACTAGAATCTTTAATATTTATTGACTTTTATTCCGCCGTACCACTATTTTTAACTAGTTCTTCTAATTTTTCAGGAGTATAATTTTTTTCTAACTCATTACCTTTTGCTGTGGCAATAGACTGTAAGTCGTCGTCAGAAACTTCTATTGGTGTGCTCTTGTGAAACCCTGCAAGGTATGCATCTGTATCAATTTCACGCCCACGCATTGCCGAACGGTCAATCGCTTTTTCAAAGCGTTCTTCTAAGACATATTTAAACTGTTCTCGTCTACTTTTTTTAACTATTACTTGTGCAGGAATATCTTTCCACCATACTATTATTAAATCAGCCATTATTATTTCTCCCCTGTTTTATAAATTGTTCTAATTCCCCATATCCAGTAACTATATGTTCATATGATAACCCCAAATATTCAGCCCATTTTTTTGCTTGTTTATCTAAGTTGCTATCATTTGTCTGTGCTAAGTATACTAATCTTTTGTAGTTAGTAAATAACATATTTTTCATTTCTGGAATGCTATCCAGTTTGTAAGCTTTTATTATTAATGTTTCAAAGTGTTTGACTAAATAATCAGTTAAATAAAATGTAGCAATTTCATCATTACTAATTTGTTCAAATCGTTCTTGTCCTGCAAAAAAGGCATAACAGTGTGCGCCTTTAATATAGTTAATACCAAATTTTTCACATACCTTTTGTAATTGCCCACCTGTACCACAATCGGCAAACGCAATAGTAATATTGGAATAATTATTTATGTTTTCAGTGATTTTCTTATGCAATGCATCAGCAATCTTATCAGGGCTATTGTGTAATGACGCAGGTAAGCATTTTATATCTAAAATATTTTGCATATTGTTTGCATCACGAATTGCTAATATTTCCTTTGCTAGTGCTCCACAGGCAATAACTAAACTAGACGCATCAGAACTGACAAGGCTAATATTGTCGTCAATATTTGAACCTGTATTAAGTTGTTGCAAAGATAAATTATCAGTTATCATTATTTTAATGTCTTAATTTATTGTTGTTTAAATATAAGAAAACAGTGGTTATTGGAATAATAACACACTGTTTTTTGTTTATTTTTGAAAGCTTAAGATGCTTTTTTAGCCATTAAGTCTTTTGCAATTTCAACAGTGATTGCAGCATCACGACAATATGCGTCAGCACCAACTTGTTTACCAAATTCTTCGTTTAATGGTGCGCCACCAACAAGAACAATGTAATCATCACGAATACCTTTTTCTGTCAGTGTATCAATAACAAGTTTCATATAAGGCATAGTTGTTGTAAGTAATGCAGACATACCAAGTACATCTGGCTTGTGCTTTTCTAATGCTTTAAGGTATGTGTCAACATCAATGTTAATACCGATGTCATGCACATCAAAACCAGCACCTTCCATCATCATTACTACTAAGTTTTTACCAATATCGTGAATATCACCTTTAACAGTACCAATTACAAAAATACCAAGATTTGGGGCACCTGATGCAGCAAGTAATGGACGTAAAATAGTCATTCCAGATTTCATAGAGTTAGCAGACATTAAAACTTCTGGAACGAATAAGATTCCTTCACGGAAATCTATGCCGACAATACGCATTCCTTCAACAAGAGCTTCTGTAAGAACTTTGTATGGTTCCCATCCACGCGCAAGTAAAATGTTAGTGCCTTCAGCAATTTCATCTGCCATACCATCATAAAGGTCATCCCACATTTGTTCTACTAGTTCTTGGTCGTTTAATGAATTTAAATCTAAATCGTCAGACATTCACTCTCTCCTAAAGTTCAATAATTTTTAATATTATTCGCATTGTTATTTAAAAATGAGTATTTGTCATTAAAAAAGGATGAGATCTTTTGAAAAAATTGAAATTATTATCGCAATCAGATAAATACGTCATTAAATACTTGTTTTACGACAATTGAGATTGGCTATTAAAATAGTGGCGTTTTTTACGAAAAACAATATACTAGGATAAGTAGGCAATTATATTATTAAAGATTCTTTTAAGGTAAACAGTAAATAAAATTTATATTTTACGATAATTTGATTGGAAGATGGTAAAATGATTTGGACATTTGCAGGAATAGACCCTGTTGCACTTGATTTGGGATTCGCTGAAATTCGCTGGTATGGGTTATCATATGTAGTGGGTCTTTTGCTGGTATTTAAAATTACAACTAATCTATCAAAAAAACACAGCAACTTAATTAAAGCTGAACTACTAGATGATTTTTTCATTTTGGCGGTGTTAGCAATTATTTTAGGCGGTAGACTTGGATATGTCCTGTTTTATCAACCAACATTTTATTTTTCTAATCCATTACAAATATTAGCTATTAACAAGGGTGGAATGTCATTTCATGGTGCTTTGTTAGGGTTGGTTATTGCAGGCTATATGCATTGTAGTAAACATAAACTTGATATATTATCATTTGTTGATGTCTTTGCGGTTTCTATACCAGTAGGATTGTTTTTAGGTCGTTTAGCAAATTTTGTAAATGGTGAGCTATGGGGGCGACCAACAGATGGAACTTGGGGTGTTCTATTTCCAAATGGAGGTGGTGTAGCGCGTCACCCAAGCCAACTATATGAAGCTGGATTAGAAGGAGTATTGTTATTTATATTACTTTATATAATGGCTATTAAATTTAATTCATTTAAGTTTCGTGGATTAACATTTGGAACATTTTTAGTGGGTTATGGCATTAGTAGAATTTTTGTTGAAGGGTTTCGTGAACCGGATGCTTTTATTGGATATTTATCGCACGGGACAACATTGGGTCAGTGGTTAAGTGTTCCAATGGTTGTGCTGGGTGCATCACTTATTAGGCAATCCACTAAATAAATCAAAATAATATACAATGGAGTGTAATCTTAGTGTATTATACAATAATATATAAGAATTATTATTGAGTGTTTTACAGGAAGTTTAATAATGACACTAGAACCTATTACGAATAGACTTTTAAAAGTTAAACACGGTTTCTTCACTAGGCAGGGCGGTGTTTCACAAGGTATATATCACAGCTTAAATGTTGGTATAGGGTCTAATGACACTAACTTTTCTGTTGCCAAAAATAGAGATCTAGTTAGACATAACTTAAAAGCAAAATACCTTTGTACTCCACTTCAAACTCACTCTAATAAAGCAAGTGTACTAGAACAACCTTGGAATTATGAAAATGCTCCTGATGCTGATGCAATTGTGACTAATGTTACAGGTGTTGCAATTGGTGTGCTAACAGCGGATTGTGGTTCAGTATTATTTTCCGATACTGAAGCAGCGATTATAGGTTGTGCACATGCTGGTTGGCAAGGGGCAAGGTCAGGTATACTTGAAAATACAGTTGCTAAAATGGTTAAATTGGGTGCAAAGAAAAAGAATATTACAGCTGTTGTTGGTCCTTCAATTGGTAAGGATAGCTATGAAGTTGGCGAAGAATTTTATCATAAATTTATTGCTGATAATAAAAACAATGGCGCATTTTTTAGTGAGTATAGGCTATCATATAAGTTTGATTTAAATGGTTATATTATTAATATTCTTGAAAAAATGAAACTTGGGACTGTATCTAGCATTACTAAGTCAAAAAAAATAGATACTTATAAGGACGAAGATTTATTTTTTAGTTATCGCCGTGCAACTCATAAAAAAGAAGAAGATTACGGTAGGCAAATATCTGCAATCATACTGTAATTAAAAGCTAATTAAAATATATTGCGAATGGTATTGACTCATTAAAATATAGACTCTATATATAACTGTATATGAACTAAATAATATTTATAATAGAGTAGAGACAGCAATGAAAATAATATCAGGTAATTCTAATCAACCATTAGCTCAAGCGATTGCGGATTATTTAGAGGTTCATATTTGTAAGGCAGAAATAAAAAGATTTTCAGATAAAGAAGTTTGGGTAGAAATCCTTGAAAATGTGCGTGGCGAAGACTGCTTTGTTATTCAATCAACATCATTCCCTACGAACGATAACTTAATGGAATTATTGGTTATTATTGACTCACTTCGTCGGGGGTCAGCTCGCCGCATTACAGCTGTTATCCCTTATTATGGTTACGCTCGCCAAGATTGTAAATCGGGTCCAAGAACGCCAATTACGGCAAAATTAGTTGCAAGAATGCTTGAAACTGCTGGTATTGATAGAGTTCTAACAATGGACTTACATGCTAATCAGATACAGGGGTTCTTTGAAGTTCCAACAGATAACTTGTTTGCTCAACCTGTATTGGTAAGAGATATGAAATTAAATATGGAGCCTAATATTCCGTTAATGATGGTATCCCCTGATGTTGGTGGTGTTGTTCGTGCGAGGGCATTTGCGAAAAGCTTTAATACTGACCTTGCAATTATTGATAAGCGTCGTCCTAAAGCGAATGTTTCAGAAATAATGAATATTATTGGTGATGTATCAGGTAAACAGTGTGTTTTAGTTGATGATATGGCTGATAGTGCAGGTACTCTTTGTGGTGCAGCGAAGGCATTAATGGATAAAGGTGCACACAGTGTATCTGCGTATGTAAGTCATGGTGTGTTTTCAGGGCCTGCAATACAACGAATTTTAGATTCAGAACTTAGACAAGTTGTTTCAACTGATTCTATTGTTAAAAGTGAAGCTGTTAGTAAAAGCAATAAAATTCGCCATGTAAGTATTGCTAAATTAATGGGCGAAGCTATTTTACGTATATCTGAAGAACGCTCTATTTCTGAATTATTCACAGTAGAATAAATCCTAAGTTCCTTAATAATGTAAACATAAGTTAATTAGTAACTAAGTATCGTTTATAAGTGTTGCTTATGCTTACTTTTTGCTTGCTTAAACAGCGTGGTTGGGGTATATCAAAGTTGTCTGATTCTGAGTTAATAGAATCAATAACCACGTAACCGCCCTGGAGGTGCGTGAAATAAGAACTTATATTTATTAAAGGAAAAAATTATGACAATTACTTTAACAGTGCAAAAGCGTGACCGAGCAGGTAAGGGCGCAGCTCGTACAATACGCCGTAAACAACGAGTTCCTGGTGTAGTGTATGGTGCTAAACAAGAACCTGTAACTATTTCAATTGACCCGCGTATTGTTTTAAAAGAATTACATACAGGTTTATTTTTCAACACAGTTTACGAACTAGATGTTGAAGGCACTATAATTAAAGTTTTACCTCGTGATGTACAAATGCATGTAGTAAAAGACAGCGTTCAACATATTGACTTCTTACGCGTGAATGATGATTCAAAAGTAACAGTATCTGTTCCTATCGTATATCAAGGCGTTGATAAAAACGATGCAATCCATATGGGTGGTCGTTTAGAAATTGTTCGTCGTGAAGTTGAATTATTAGCAACTGCTAGTAAAATCCCTTCTAAGTTAGTTATAGATGTGGCAAACATTAAATTTGGCGGTATTATTCGTATGTCTAATGTTTCATTAGAAGATGGTTTATCACCTATAATTACTGATCGTGATTTTGTACTTGCCTCACTTAAAGCCCCTCGTGGTGCTGATGCTGAAGAAGACTTAGATAGCGAAATAGTTGATGAAAACGAAAGTGCTCGTAAAGAAAAAGCGAAAAAAGATGAAGAGGAATCTTAAAGAGAAATCTTTAAGTGAACTTGGGACATGTTTTTATTAGTTGGGTTAGGTAATGCTGGTCAAGAATACAAGGAAACACGTCACAATATTGGATTTATGGCGTTGGATAATATTGTTCAACGCCATAATTTTTCTTCGTACAAGAAAAAGTATAACGGTTTACTTTCAACTGGTACAATTTCAGGACAAAAAGTCATTGCTATTAAGCCTGAAACATTTATGAACCGTTCTGGGACTTGTGTATCACAAGTTGTAAGTTTCTTTAAAATACCACCGGAAAATATCATTGTCTTTTATGATGAACTTGACTTACCAATAGGTAAGATTAGGGTGAAAACAGGCGGTGGAAATGGTGGGCATAATGGGTTGAAAAGCTTAGATTTTCATATGGACAAAAATTATGTAAGGGTGAGAATTGGTATAGATCACCCTGGTCATAAAGACAGAGTATCTGGATATGTTCTTGGTCGTTTTACATCAGATGAATGGTTGATCGTCGCTGAAGTTTGTGAAGAAGTCGCACGACAAGTAGAATATTTATTAAATAATAATCACGGTGAATTTATGAATAAAATCAGCCTAAATACAAACATAGAAAATATAAATAAGAAATAATTTAAAGGAGCATCACTATGGGTTTTAATTGCGGTATTGTAGGATTACCAAATGTAGGTAAGTCAACATTATTTAATGCATTGACGCAAACACAAGCGGCGGAGAGTGCTAACTATCCATTTTGTACTATTGAACCAAATACTGGTCGTGTTGGTGTGCCTGATAAGCGTCTAACACAACTTGCAGAAATTGCGGGTTCACAAAAAATTATTCCAACACAGTTGGAATTTGTTGATATTGCAGGATTAGTAAAAGGTGCTTCAAAAGGCGAAGGTCTTGGTAACCAATTTCTAGGTAATATCCGTGAAGTAGACGCAATAGCACATGTGATTCGTTGTTTTGAAGACAGTGACATTACACATGTTGAAGGTACTGTAGACCCATTGCGTGATGCTGATATTATTGAAACTGAATTAATGATTTCAGATATGGAATCTTTAGAAAAACGCATAAAAAATATGGAAAAGCGTATGCGTGGTGGGGGCAAGGCATTAGTTAAAGAACTTGATATTATGAATCGTGCTATTGCTGTTTTAAACGAAGGTTTACCTGCACGAAAAGCAGCATTAAAAGATGAAGAAGAAAGAGAAATCTTCAAAATATTGTCATTATTAACAGGTAAGCCAATGGTTTATGTTTGTAATGTTGATGAAAATTCTGCACAAGATGGCAATGAATTCAGCGATAAGGTTATGGAAAAAGCCGAAGAGGAAGGTGCTAAATGTGTAATAATTTCAGCGGCGATTGAAGCAGAAGTTGCGCAGATTGAAGACGAAGCAGAACGCGAAGAGTTTTTATCAGAACTAGGTTTAGGTGAAACAGGATTAACGCGTGTAATTGGCGCTGGTTATGATTTATTAGAACAAATAACATTCTTTACTGTTGGGCCAAAAGAAGCTCGTGCTTGGACGGTTAAAAAAGGTGCTACGGCACCAAATGCTGCTGGTTCAATTCACGGTGATTTTGAGCGTGGATTTATTTGTGCAGAAACAATAGCCTTTGATGATTATGTTAAATTAAAAGGCGAACAAGGTGCAAAAGAAGCAGGGAAAATGCGCCTAGAAGGGAAAAGTTACATTACACAAGATGGTGATGTTTGCCATTTTAGATTTAATGTTTAATTAATAAAACCCATGTCATTTAAAGGATTTTATTATGGTTAGAAGATTTCAAAAAAAGCGTAAGAAGTCAGTACAGATACCAGAAGCTATTGTTACTATTGATAGTGTTGGTGTTAAAGGTGATGGAATTGCGCGTGATGAATCTGGGAACCTTTTATTTATTCCGTATGTTTTACAGGGTGAAGTTGTTAGGGTTAAGCCAATTAAAAAACGTGGTGACGGTTTTGCGTGTAGGCTAGAGGAAATTATTACTGAATCAGAAAATCGTATTGAACCAATTTGCAAACATTTTACAGAGTGCGGTGGTTGCAAATTACAACATATGTCAAACGCTGATCAAAAATTATTAAAAAAACGATTCGTTGCAGGGGCTTTTTATGCACATAATGAAGAAGTTGCCGTAAATGATGTCATACATGTTGTTAACAAGCGCCGGCGTGCTAGATTTATAATTAAGCGAGTTGGTCAAACATATGAAGCAGGATTTCATAAAATACAATCAAATTCTATTGTTCCAATAAGTGAATGTCATATTGTTGATGCTGAATTATTATCAATGGTTAAAAAAATGTTGCCAGTATTTAAAAACTTTGATGCCCCACATGCAATGGATTGCCACATTACAAAAGGTACAAATGGTATTGAAGTTGTTCTATATCCATTTGAAAAAGGCGAATTATCGTTTGAAACTCGTGAAATTTTAACAGAAGCTGTAAACTCTTTTGGTCTTACAGGTTTATATTGGCATTGGGATGGTTCAACTGACCCAGTGTGTGTTAAGCAAGATTTGATAATTGATTTTTCAGGAATAAATGTCGATCAACCACCTGCAGGGTTTTTACAACCATCAGACCAAGGACAAATTGCGCTTGTTTCGTGCGTTGATGATATGATTGTAAAGTATGCTGAAAAGCAAACTAAAAACCGCATTGCTGATTTATACGCAGGTTCAGGAAGTTTTTCATACCCATTATGTAAATTTGGTAGTGTTGAAGCATTTGAACTTAATACTTTTGCTGTTAATTCATTAAATAAAGGTTCCGGTACATTACCATTGCAAGGTTTTGAACGCGATCTTGAACATAAGCCTTTAACAAAAGAAGAATGTGATGTTTATGATATAATTGTGCTTGACCCTGTCCGTCGTGGTGCAAATGAACAGTGCTGTAATATTTCACTTAGTGATTGCCCGATAGTTATATATGTCTCGTGCAACCCAACTGTACTTGCTAAGGATTCTAAAGAATTATTAAGTGGTGGTTATGAATTGAAAACATTAACTCCGATTGATCAATTTATGCATTCAGAACATTGTGAAGCTATTGCTGTATTTAGCAAAGAAAAATCCTAAATTATTAATTAGATAAAAGTATTTTAATTATTCATTTTGTTTGGTAGACTTATTACTGGGGAACTTAATGGATAATAAGGCACTAATAGACATTTTTATAATTGATGAAAATGATGACTTTCGCTGTATGTTGGAAAATTTATTTAGAATTAAAAATATTTCATATAAAAGTTTTAAAGATGGTCAAGACGCTATTGATGTACTACCTAATTATGAAATAGGCTGTATCATTAGCGATGTTAAAGCGTCTATAATGAATGGCGTTACTTTTACCAAAAAAATAAAAAATCTTGATGAAAATTTACCAGTTATTATAATCACAAATTATGTTAATGTTAAAATGGCCGTTATTGCTATGCAGAATGGAGCAACTGAGTTTTTAAAAAAACCATTTAATAATGATGAGCTATACGCGCTTGTGCTTAGCTCTTTGGCTGTAGCTCAAGCGAGTAGAGAGCAGAAAATTAGAAATATAAAAATACAAAAAAACATTTCTTTGCTAACAATTCGTGAAAAATATATTCTAAAATTGTTAGCTCTTGGTTTAAGCAGTAAAGAAATTGGTCTTAAATTGGATATCTCATACAGAACAGTTGAAGTCCACCGTTCACATATTACGAAAAAATTAAGTGCTAAATCAGTAGTTGATTTTGTTATGGCATCAAATTATGTATGAAGGTAATTTTTTTTATTGTTAGCTTGTAATTACAAAATTTGATTATGCATTTAAAATGCAATACTAATTACGTAATAACCAGCTTTACACTATATATGCAATTTGATAATATTTATTAATGATAACAACGATATTATTATTTTTAGGTGGTTCAGCTTTAGCGGGTATAATGGCGGGAATGCTTGGTATCGGTGGTGGTGCTATTTTAGTCCCACTTTTACTCATTTTACTTCCAATGTTCGGGGTTAATAATCATGTAATGCATATTGCTTTGGCAACTTCATTGGCATGCATTGTTTTCACGACTATGTTATCAAGTTTTTTGCATTACAAGCGCGGCAGCTTAGACACTTCCATCCTTCCATATTGGGGTGTATTAACAATTATAGGTGGTGTGTTTGGTTCATTTTGGGCGTTAACGACAGATGAAATGATTATCAAATTTATTTATATAATGGTTATGATGATAATTATAATATACAATTCTATTAAGCCTGACAGAGCAGTTATTTCATATGATAAATTAAAAACAATTGGGCTTGGTTTTCCATTGTTATTTGGCTTTATATCTGCGTCAATTGGTATTGGTGGGGGTAATAATGTTCCTGCCCTTAGCCTATTTGGTATGAAGTCACAAACTGCGATTGGCACAGCGTGTATGTTGGGGGTTATGGTTGCTGTGCCGAGTGTATTTATATATATGTATGAAGGATTTAATGTTGATGGATTACCAAAATATAATATTGGGTATGTATCTATTCCATCTGTATTTATAATAACTTTAATAACTATGATTACTGTTCCAATTGGTGTTCGTATTGCGTATTACTTTACATCAAAACAGTTAAGTAATATTTTTGGAGTTTTATCACTTATCTTAATTATTAATATGATTTTAGAAATTATTTAAATAAGTTTTTTACGGTTTAATATAAATTATCAATAATAAACATTATTTTTTAATTAATTGGTTTATTTTGTTGCACAAAGTGATTTTTTTTACGATAGTGTGTTTATGGTTTTAGCAAAAGTTATATTATATCATTCTCCTCTTGATGCGTCATCACGATTTATCCGTTTATTACTAGCGGAAAAGGGTATTGATTTCTCTTTGCAATTTGAAAAACATTGGCAAAAAAGAGAAGCTTTTTATGCAATTAATCCAACAGGTGAAATACCAGCCCTTACAACAATTGATGGTAATGTTTGTGGTTCTATTGCAATTGCTGAATTTTTGGAAGATGTGGTAAGTACGAATTCATTGTTTGGTTCTAATCCAATGGAGCGTGCTGAAAGCCGTCGTTTGTTAGATATATTTGTGATAAAATTTGGTCGTGAAGTCAATCGTTGTATTGTTAATGAAAGAGTTTTTAAATATATGCAAGGAAAGCCTTCAAAAAATAAAGTTATTCAAGTAGGTCGTAGTAATATGAAACAGCATATGAAATATCTTGAACATTTAATTATTAAGAATGGTTGCTTACACCTTAAAACACCGAGTATTGCTGATTTTGCAGCGGCTGCACATTTATCTTCTTTAGATTATTTAAATGAAGTTCCTTGGGCGTCATTCCCTAATGTGAAAAATTGGTATGCTCGTATAAAATCTCGCCCTAGTTTTAAGGCTATTTTAAATGATCGTATTTCATTTATGGAACCGGCCAAACATTATTCTAATTTGGATTTTTAAATAATGGTAAAGCACTTATTTTGTTTTGGTGTTGGTTTTTCAGGCTTAGAAATATTGCATCAAGCAAAATCAGCAGGATTTAAAGTTTCAGGATGTACATTAAGTACGGAAACGGCAATTAAATTATCAAATAAAACTGGCTATGCTATTAGTGACATTAATAATGTTGATTTAACGGGCGTTACTCATATTGTAACGACTGTTCCAACAAATGGGGTTAGTGATGATGTGTATGATAAATTCAGTAAGAAGATAAAAAAAATAACAACATTAAAATGGTTTGGGTATTTATCAACAACAGGTGTTTACGGAAATACTAATGGTAAATTTGTAAATGAAACTAGCCCATTAAATCCAACTAATCATCGTGGTAAACAACGTGTGATAGTGGAAAAATTATGGCAAGAATTACTATCTGTTACAAATGTATTTAGGCTGGCAGGTATATATGGGCTTGGTTGTTCTGCTATTGAAAAAGTACAACTTGAAAACTATCGTGCTATCAAAAAAGAAGGTCAAGTATTTGGTCGTATTCATAATTATGATGTTGGACAGGTAATTGTTGCTAGTTGCATTAAAAATGATAATGGACAAATATACAATGTTTGCGATGCTAAGCCCTCTTGTCCTGTTGATGTTTTGCACTATGCGTGTAACTTGCAAGGATTACCAAATATCCCAGTTGTAATGTATGAAAATGCTGAAATTACACCTATGCAACGAAGCTTTTATGATGATAATCGCCGTGTTGAAAACAATAAAATAAAAGATGTATTGGGCGTTAAATTACGTTACCCAGCCTATGAAGATGGATTATCTGCTATTTTAAAGCTAAAAACTATGGAAAAAGCTTGAAAAATTAGTGATTTTTAGTATTATATATCTTCATATTCAAAATATGAAATGAATTTATAAAAATAAAAAAGAAAATTAGGTAATAATTATGGTTGCAATTAGTCTTCCTGATGGTTCGGTAAGGAATTTTGATAATCCTGTAACTGGTGCTGAAATCGCTGGCGATATTGGTGCTGGATTACTTAAGGCCGCTGTTGCATTTACCGTAGATGGTGTTCAATATGACCTTAGCCATACAGTTGAAGTAGATGCAAATATTGGAATTATTACTCGTCAAAGTGATGAAGGGTTAGAAATTATTCGTCACGATTGTGCTCATGTAATGGCACAGGCTGTGCAGGAATTGTACCCAAATACAAAAATTACTTTCGGTCCAAGTACTGATGATGGATTTTATTATGATTTTCATAGTGAAGAAAAATTTTCAACAAATGACTTTGAAAAAATTGAAAAGAAAATGCATGAACTTATTAAGTCAGATGAAAAATTTGTCTGCCAAGTGTGGAGCCGTGATGATACACATAAATATTTTACTGATAAGGGTGAAACATTTAAAGCAGAACATGTGCTTAATTTACCAGAAGGTGATGATATTTCAGTTTATGCGCAAGGTGATTGGCTAGATCTTTGCCGTGGTGTTCATGCTCCAAGTACTGGTGCAATTGGCAAGGCTTTTAAATTAATGAAGCTTGCAGGTGCATGCTGGCGTGGTGATGCAAATAACCCAAAATTGCAACGAATTTATGGCACTTGTTGGCGTGATAAGAAAGAATTGGATGCATATCTAGTTCGTTTAGAAGAATCTGAGAAACGAGACCATCGTCGTATTGGTAAAGAAATGGATCTATTTCATTTACAAGAAGAATCTATAGGTAATGTTTTTTGGCACCCTAAGGGTTGGAATTTATATCGTTCGGTTGAAGATTATATGCGTCGTCAACAAATTAAACATGGTTACCAAGAAGTTAAAACACCACAAATGGTGGATAGAATTCTTTGGGAAAGATCAGGTCACTGGGAAAAATTCCGTGAAGCAATGTTTACCATTGAAAATGACGAAAATAAAACTCTTGCAATTAAACCAATGAACTGCCCTTGTCATGTTGAAATATTTAAAACAGGTCAGGTGTCGTATAAATCATTACCATTAAGAATGGCGGAATTCGGTTGTTGCCATCGTAATGAACCAAGTGGTTCTTTGCATGGCATAATGCGTGTTCGTGGTTTTACGCAAGATGATGCACATATTTTTTGTGAGGAAAATCAAATCATTTTTGAAACTAAATTGTTTTGTGATTTCTTGAAAGAAGTATACAAAGATTTTGGTTTTACAGATATTAAAGTTAAATTTTCTGATCGTCCAGAAGTTCGTGCAGGTGATGATGCAACTTGGGATAAGGCAGAAAGCGCATTGAAAGAAGCAACTGAAGCGGCAGGTCTTGATTGGACACTTAATTCTGGTGAGGGGGCATTTTATGGTCCTAAACTTGAATTTATTTTAGTTGATGCAATTGGTCGTGATTGGCAATGTGGTACATTACAAGTTGATTTTGTATTGCCTGAACGACTTGATGCAACATATATTGGACAAGATAATAATGAATATCGTCCTGTAATGTTGCACCGTGCTATTTTAGGTTCGTTTGAACGCTTTATTGGTATGTTGATTGAAAACTATTCTGGTAAATTCCCGGTGTGGTTAGCACCAACACAAGTTGCCATTTGCACAATCGTTGACGGTGCAATTAATTATGCTAAGGCGATTGAACAAAAATTAAAAGACGCAGGAATTCGTGTTGAACTTGATATTCGTGGTGAAAAAATTAACTATAAAGTTCGTGACCACAGTGTTAGAAAAACACCAGTACAATTTGTCGTTGGTGGGCGTGAGGCAGAACAAAATACTGTTGCCATTCGCCGATTAGGGACGCAAAAACAAGAAGTACTTGACTTAGATGAGGCAATTGCTCAACTTGTAGAACAAGCAAAAGCACCAGATTTGGTGTAATTATTTTTTAACAACTTAAGGAGAAAAACCATCAGACCAGTAAACAACAGACCACCAAAAAAGGATGGCCCTAATATTAATGAAGCTATCAATTCAAAAGATGTTCGCTTAATTGACGAGACAGGTGAAAATGTAGGTGTAGTAAACACTAGCGAAGCAATTGAAAAAGCTCTAAACTTAGGATTGGATTTGGTTGAAATTTCACCAAATGCAAAACCACCAGTGGCAAAAATAATTAACTATGGTAAGTACCGTTATGAATTGCAGAAGAAAGCATCAGAAGCGCGTAAAAAACAAAAAGTAGTAGAGATTAAAGAAGTTAAATTCCGTCCAAATACAGACGACAATGATTTTAATATTAAAATGCGTAATGTTCATAAATTTTTAGGACAAGGTAATAAAGTTAAAATTACTTTAAGATTCCGTGGCCGTGAAATGGCACACCAAGCATTAGGTATGGAAATTATGAAACGTGTTGAAGCTGGCGTTGAAGGTATTGGTAAGGTTGATAACCGTCCAAATATGGAAGGTCGTCAAGCTACAATGATGTTATCACCTGAGGTTGCAATAGAATAATACTTAACATATAAATACTTTGTTCTTTTAAGGAAGACTGTAATTATGCAAAAAAACATTTTGATACTAGCTGGTGACGGAATTGGTCCAGAATGCTGTAAACAAGTAGTTAAAGTAATGACTTGGTTGAATGCCAATAAGTGTACTGATTTTGTAGTGTCTAATGGTTTAATCGGCGGTGCATCATACGAAGCGTATGGTGAACCATTAACAGGTGAAACATTAGAACAAGCTCGCGGTGTTGATGCTATCTTATTAGGTGCAGTTGGTGGGCCAAAGTGGGGCGGCGTTGATCGCAATCTTCGTCCAGAAGCAGGCTTACTTAAAATCCGTAAGGAATTAGATTTATTTGCTAATTTACGCCCAGCAATGATTTTTGATGCATTGTTAGACTCTTCAACTTTAAAATCAGAAGTTATTCAAGGGCTTGACCTTGTGATTGTGCGTGAACTTACATCAGGTGTTTATTTTGGCGAACCTCGTGGTATGCAAGAATATGGCGGCGTGGAAAGATGTGTTGATACACAGTGTTATACAAAAGATGAAATTTTTCGTGTTGCAGAAGTTGCGTTTGAATTGGCTCGGGAAAGGGGCTCCCTTGTTCAAAGGGGCGGCCTTGTTCATAGTGTAGAGAAATCTAATGTTATGGAAACAGGTGTTTTTTGGCGTGAAATTGTATCAAAAATGCATGTTGAAAACTATTCAGATGTGAAACTTAATCATATGTATGCAGATAACTGTGCGATGCAATTAGTAAGGGATCCAAATCAATTTGATGTTATCTTAACAGATAATTTATTTGGTGATATATTATCTGATACAGCTGCAATGTGTACAGGTTCACTTGGTATGCTACCGAGTGCATCACTTGGTGGTTTAATTGACGGTAAACGACTTTCGCTTTATGAACCAGTACATGGTTCGGCACCTGACATTGCAGAGCAGAATAAATCAAACCCTTGTGCAACTATTTTATCATTTGCAATGATGCTTAAATATTCATTTGATATGGACTATTTAGCTAGTTCCCTTGAAAATGCTGTTGGTATAGTACTTGGTAAGGGAATAAGAACTTCTGATATTATGTCTGATGGTTCAAATCTAGTTGGGACAGAAGAAATGGGAGACGCTATTATAAAAGTTCTTAACGAAACTTTATAATAATTTAACAAAAGGCAGTTCAATGACAGCAACTTTTTTATGCATTAAATGGGGTACTAAGTACGGTTCAAATTATGTTAACAGATTATTTAATGGTGTTAATAAATATATGAGCGGTGATTTTAGGTTTGTCTGCTTAACAGATAACCCTAAGGGTATTGATAAGCGAGTAGAAATATTTGACCTACCTAATACAGGTTTTGATGAAACTGCATTTGATGCGAAAAAAGGTGGTGAAACTTGGCGTAAAATTGGTTTGTTCAAACCTGAAATTGCAAATCTTAACGGAGACACTATTTTTCTAGATTTAGATATCGTAATTACTGGACCATTAGACGACTTATTTGATTATGAAAAAGGTAAATTTGTTGTTATTCAAGATTGGCTTGAAAAACGTCGTGCAAAAATAATGCCTTGGCGTAATGGTAAGGTTGGAAATACTTCTGTATTTCGTTTTAATTCTAAAAAACACTCAAAAGTATTTGAGCATTTTAAAGATAATCAAGAATGGGCACTTACTAACTTTCGTATTGAGCAACAATATGTTTCGTGGGTATTGAAAGATGAAACTGCATTTTGGAAAGACGGTTGGTTGTGCAGTTTTAAACGCCATTGCCGACCATTGTTCCCATTAAATTTATTTATTACACCGTATCAACCAGAAGATATGCGTATATTAGTATTTCACGGCTACCCACTTCCAGATCAGGCGATTAAAGGCTTTAGAAATGGATTATTTAAGTCAACTCTACCTGCGAAGTGGATTAGTAAATATTGGAAAAAATAATCTTATAATTTTAGTATTAGCATTTCAACTTAAGTGTAATCATTACAATTTAAGTATAAAAGCTGAAATTTTCAGTAACATTTAATCAATTAAATTTTGATTAAAACAATGTCCTCTATTTGTTTGATAAATATATGATGGTTATATATAAAGTTGACGAAAAGTTTGTTAATGGGGTAGTATAACCGCTTATGTAAAAAATTATTTTAATATATGAGGGAATAAATTATGGGATATAAAGTAGCAGTTGTTGGTGCAACAGGTAATGTTGGCCGTGAGATTTTAAATACATTAAACGAAAGAAACTTTCCTGTATATGAGCTTATCCCGTTAGCATCAAGTCGTTCACTTGGTGTAAAAGTGGCTTTTGGTGATAAAGAAATTTCTTGCCAAAACTTAGCAATATTTGATTTTAAAGGTATTGATATTGTTTTTTCATCATCAGGTTGCGCCGTTTCAAAAGAATATTCACCAATAGCAGCAGCAGCAGGTGCAATTGTTATTGATAATACTTCTGTATGGCGTATGGACGAAGATGTTCCATTAGTAGTGCCAGAAGTTAATCCAGAAGCACTTGATGAAATCAAAAAAGGTATAGTTGCAAACCCAAATTGCTCAACAATTCAAATGTTACTTGCATTAAAACCATTACACGATGCAGTAAAAATTAATCGTGTTGTTGTATCAACTTATCAAGCAACAAGTGGTGGTGGTAAAGAAGCAATGGACGAATTATTTTCACAAACTCGTGGTGTCTTTGTAAACGAACCAGTTAAGAGCGAAGTCTTTACAAAACAAATTGCATTTAATGCTATTCCGCATATTGATGTGTTTATGGATGATGGTTATACAAAAGAAGAGTGGAAAATGCGTGTTGAAACTAAAAAGATTTTAGACGAAAACATTGAAGTATCTGCAACAGCAGTTAGAGTTCCTGTATTTATTAGTCACGCAGAAGCAATAACAGTTGAATTTGATGGCGATATGGATGAAACAAAAGCACGCAAATTATTAACAGCTGCTAATGGCGTTATTGTTGTTGATCACCGCGAAGATGGTGGTTATGTTACGCAACTTGAATGTGCAGGTGAAGACGCTGTATATATTTCTCGTTTGCGCAACGATACTAGTAAGAAAAACTCAATTTCTTTTTGGTGTGTTGCAGATAATGTTCGTAAAGGTGCTGCATTAAATACAGTTCAAATTGCAGAAGAATTAGTGAAGAGAAAAGTAATCTAGTTATATAATTTGATTATAAAAAATCTTCTACAAATTGTGGGGGATTTTTTTATTTTAAATGTTTATACCGTGTTGCATATATAGTGGAATTCCACCTGGGAAAGAAAGTCCCGTACCAACAACGGCTTTTTTAGCAATGGGAATTCGGTTGAATAATCCTATACCAATTGTTTTAAGTATTAGTGATATTGGGTCGCTTCTTTGTGATATTTTATGAAATATTTTTGTACCAAATGCACGGGTATTTACATCAGCTCTACGCTTGCGTGAGTAAGATTTGAGTGCAACATTACCGCCAACATCACCGCCGTTGTTATGTGTGTTGATGATAATTTCTGCAAGTACGGCACTGTCACGTAGTGATAGGTTCAATCCTTGTGCCGCAACAGGTGTTAAGCCGTGATGTGCTTCGCCTAGTAAACATAATTTATCTGCAATGCTTGAAATAGCCATTATTTGGTTTAATGGGAATGCTTGTATGTCTGAAATAATTTTTAATGTACCAAATTTACCGTGAGATTTCTTTTCAAATTGGCGTAATAATAAATCGTAGTCTTTAATATATGATTGTACCGTATCTGTTGATTCTGCCCAAACTATTGACGATATATTGTGACCCATTGGAACAAATGTGAATGCACCTTCAGGGTACATAAATTCAGTTGATGTATTATCGTGTGATATTGAATGCTTAACATTGAATACGATTGCTGATTGCTTGTAATCTTCTTGTTTAGTGTTAATATTTGCACTTTGCCTAATCATAGAACGACGACCATCGCTGCCCACTGTTAGGTTAGCAATAAAATCCCCAAATGATGTTGAAATTATCCAGCCATCATCAGTATGTGTTGCATTATCAGTCTGACAAGAAAATATATGATTAACGCTGTTATAAGATGATATTTTTTCACACATTGATTTTCTAAGTTCGTGATTGTCTGTATTATATGCAAGGTGTTGACTATTGACATCAGCTGCACTAAATACAATTTCTTGCCCCATAGCATTAGGTGGGTTAATTGGTATCATTCTCATATTATCAAGAGCATAGGAATATTCTTTAACTGCGTCCCAAACATTTATATTCTTAAAAAAATCAACTGAAGTTTCTATTAACGCAGTTGTCCTGCGGTCGCCAGACTCTGTATCGGCAGGATTTGGCAATGCATCAATTAGTAGTGTTGAGATATTTTTTTTACCTAAACAAGTAGCAAGGCTAAGCCCTGCAAGTCCACCGCCAATAATTTGTACATTGTATTTTTTTATAATTTTATATTACACTATTTTGTTGTTTTTTCAATATTACAGAAAGTAAATTACTTTAATATATTTAATTTCTTTTTACAAGCTTAGGGACTTGACATAAGGCAAAAGAATGTTAGACTTTAAACAGAAATAGCCATCAGGGTGCTGAACTATTTAGTTGAGAAGTATGTAATATCCTGACCCGTTGAGTCTGATACAGATAATACTGGTGTAGGGAATGGTAAAATATCAATAAAGTATTTTATTATGTTTCTCTTAGTTAAAAAAATTAAAGGGGACATAAATGTCTTTAGAAATACACACACCGATTTGTTTAACAATTGCTGGCTCGGACAGCGGCGGTGGCGCTGGTATTCAAGCTGATTTAAAAGTTATGTCTGCTCTTGGTGTTTATGGTGCTAGTGCAATTACTGCATTAACGGCACAAAACACTAGAGAAGTTCGTTCTGTTTTTCTTATTACACCTGATTTTATCATTGATCAAATTGAAACTGTTTTTGATGATTTGGATGTTGATGTGGTTAAAATTGGAATGCTTGGTGCGACAGATATAATATTTGCCGTTGCATCAGTTTTGCGTTCTGTATGTGCTAAAAAAATTGTATTAGATCCTGTTATGATTGCTAAGTCAGGTGATAAATTATTATCTGATGATGCTATTATTTCATTAAAGCAATGCTTAATCCCAATGTCAGATATTATTACCCCTAATATACCAGAAACAATATCCTTAATTGGTGGTAATGTTCCAACAAATTTAGAACAAATGAAAGACTGTGCTAAAAAACTATTGGATTTAGGTTCATACTCAGTGCTGTTAAAAGGTGGGCATATTGACGGTGATATTTTACACGATTTATATTATGATGGTAATCATATGATTGTATTAACATCACCTAAAATAAATACGAAAGATACTCACGGTACAGGTTGTTCAATGTCTTCTGCTATTTCTAGTTATTTGGCAAAGGGTCAGGATTTAAAAAGTGCAGTTAAAAATGCAAAAAATTATATTGCTAATGCGATATGTCATGCTGATGAGTTAAATATCGGCTTAGGTCATGGACCTATAAATCATTTTTATAAGACTTGGAGCAACTAGTGTTAAAAAAAGTAAGCGTTTCAATAAATAATAAAACTTTATTTAGTGATATATCTTTATCACCTAAGGCAGGGCAGTGGGTTTGTATACTCGGGGAAAGTGGTGTTGGGAAATCAACAGTCATAAGGTTAATGGCAGGTCTTGAAACGGCAGGGATTGTTACTGGTGAAATAAATAAACCATCTAATGTGGCTTGGATGGGGCAACAGGATTTACTATATCCATGGGCAACAGTTCTAGAAAATATTTTATTACCAATTACAATGACAGAAAATGTAACTTATAAAGATATTAAAAAAGCTAAGTTATTGCTTAAAGAAGTTGGTGTTGTTGGTAAGGATAATGACAAACCTGACAAATTATCTGGCGGACAACGCCAAAGAGTTGCTTTGGTTAGAACGCTTATGATGGACGCTGATGTTATTTTAATGGATGAACCGTTCTCTGCACTTGATTCAATGACGAAACGATCTTGTCAAGATTTGTTTTATAAGATGCTTGAAAATAAAACTGTTGTTATGGTAACGCATGATGTTATGGAAGCGAGCAGATTAGCTGATGTAGTTTATGTAATGATAGGTAGAAAACCTTATTTGAAAAAGGGCGTTTCACTAACAAGTATTGCCCCTAGGATTTTTGAATCCAGTGATGTTTTAGCAAGTAATAAAAAACTTTGGAAAATGTTGGAGGAAGCATATGTATAATAAATTGCAACCTTCTTCCGTATCGTTAATAATGAATATAATTAAAATATTTTGGGGTATTGTAATTTTTATCGCTATTTGGCAATCCATTATAATTATTTTTGAACCACCAAAATTTTTACTTCCAAGTCCATTTTCGGTAGAGCAATCATTTGTTAAAAAATATAGTTATATTTTAGCAGATGCAAAAATTACAGGCTTGGAAATATTATTAGGAATGATAATAGGCTCGGCTTTAGGAATTTTAAATGGCTTGTTATTACAAAGTTTCAAAATGTTTAAAAAAGCAATGCTACCTGTATTAGTTGTAAGCCAATCTATTCCTATGTATGCCCTTGCCCCTATATTAGTATTGTGGCTTGGCTATGACCTTGCCCCGAAAGTTGCGATGGCGGTTATTATAATATTCTTTCCTGTAACAACTGCATTTTATGATGGACTGCGTCAAACAAATTCAGGATATTTAGACCTTGCACAAACAATGAGGGCGTCTAAATTAAAAATATTGTTTAAAGTTAGGTTACCTTACGCACTTCCTGCACTTGGTTCAGGGTTACGTGTTGCCGCGGCGTTTGCACCGATAGGTGCAATAGTTGGTGAGTGGGTTGGGGCATCTGCGGGCTTAGGTTACCGTATGATTTATGCGAATGCTAGAATGCAAACAGCAGATATGTTTTCAGCATTAATAGCACTTGTTATAATGGCACTTAGTTTATATTATTTTGTAAACTATATTGTAAGAAAATTAATTCCATGGAAAAATGATAGTCTAAATGAAGGAGATTAAATTATGATTAAAAAATATATTTTTGTTTTTATTATGTTTATATTTGCAGGTACGGCAAGTGCAAAACAAATAACTTTTATGTTGGATTGGTTCGTAAATCCTGACCACGGCAATGTTATCATTGCACAGCAAAAAGGTTTTTTTGCCGAGCAGGGATTAGATGTTAGAATTCTTGAACCAGCAGACCCAGCAGACCCACCAAAATTTACATCATTGAAAAAAGTTGATTACGCAATTAATTATCAAAGCACATTACAAATGCAAGCATCAGAAGGTTGGGGTAATATGCGTGTTGGTACGATGATTTCTTCTCCGCTATCTAGTATTATAGTATTAAAAGAAAGTGGAATAAAATCATTAAAAGATTTAAAAGGCAAGAAGATCGGTTATTCTGCTCCTGGATTTGAAAAAGTTATAATTGGCACTATGTTAAAGGCTAACGGTATAAGTATTGATGATGTGGAATTAATAAATGTAAATTGGGCGTTAACATCATCTTTAATTACTAAGCACGTATCAGCTGTTTCAGGTGCGTACAGAAATTTTGAATTAACTGAACTTGAACTTCAAGGGCATCCAGGTATAGCATTTTTCCCAGAGGAACATGGCGTGCCAATTTATGATGAAATGACTTTAATTACACATAAAAATAATGCAAGAAATGAAACTACTAAAAAAGTTTTAATTGCTCTTGAAAAAGCTGTTCGTTATATGAAAAATTATCCAGAACAATCTTGGGAAGCGTTTAAATCATATAAACCAGATATGCTTGATAATGAATTAAATAAGCGTGCTTGGTTTGATACACTGCGTAGATTTTCTTCTACTCCGTCAGCATTGGATCACGGCAGATATAAAAAATTTGCTAAGTTTTTAGAAGAGAATAAACTAGTTGAAAAACCAATTCCACCAATTAATGAATATGCAATTGACCCATTTCAGGATTAGTATTTTAAATGATAAATTTTGAAAAATTTAAAAGTGGTTCAGGTAAGGTATGGTGTGATTATGTCCAACACGATTTTGTTATGCAATTAGCAAATGGTACATTGCCTTTAGCAAATTTTAAATACTATTTATGTCAAGATTATGTCTTTTTAATGAAATATGCCAAAGCTTGGGGGTATGCAGTTTATAAATCAAGAACACAGAGTGAACTTGATTTCGCAGGCAAGTATTTATCAGGATTACTTACCGGCGAGATTGATTTACACTTGGCATATTGTGAAAAATGGGGAATAAGTAAGGACGAAGCATTTGATACTGAGCCACATAAAAATAATACTTTATATACAAGTTATGTATTGGAATGTGGTAGAAAAGGCGGTTTTATGGATATGATAACGGCACTTGCTCCATGTACAATGGGATATGCTGAAATTGGTAAATATATATTGAAAAGTCAAGATAAGTTAAATGATAATAATCCTTACCAATCGTGGATTGATACTTATGTTGGGGAAGAATTCCAACAGTATGGAGAAACTTTCAAAGAATTTATGAATGGCTTATATGTGGGTATAGATACAGAAACAGAAAAACAACAACAACATATATTTAACCGTGCCACGGAATTAGAAGTTGCTTTTTGGGATATATCTATGGAAAATTTTTGGGAAAATCATTAATTTTTTTCGTGAAAGTTCTTAGAAGGGTATTTAATAATGGATTATAGATTATATGCAATAACTGACAGTCGTTGGGATTTATCTACTATGCTTGCTAAGGTTGAACAGGCTGTTAACGGTGGTATAAGCTTACTACAATATCGTCCTAAGGACTTAGAAACGATTGATATGGTGAAACAAGCTAACGTCTTGCAAGAAATCCTTGTACCCAAAAATATTCCTTTAATTATTAATGATTTTGTTGATGTGGCAAAGGTTGTGGACGCGGAAGGTGTTCATTTCGGACAAGATGATATGAACCCAGTCCACGCCAGAGAGTATTTAGGCAATACTTTTATTATTGGTCAATCTATTGGTAATAAGAATGAGCTTGCTAAACTTAATGCTAGTGTTGTTGATTATGTTGGCATTGGTGCAGTATTTCCAACAGCAACAAAGACTGATGCAGGAAAAGCTATTGGAATTAATGGCTTTAAAGATTTGCGAAGTCAAATATTAATGCCTGTTGTTGCTATAGGTGGAATTACACTTGAGAATTCTCGTGATGTGATAAATGCAGGTGCGGACGGTGTGGCGGTAATCAGTGGTCTGTTTGACAATGATGATATAGAAAGCATCGCTAGGCAATTTAAGACATTGTTTTAAAACCTTGCATAAATAATAAATATTACATATAAACAATTTAGGTAACGGTACGATCGCGTTTATGAGTGAAGACGCTTATTTATGAGGAAAGTCCGGGCTGTACGAACAGACGATACCTGTTAATGGCAGGCGGGGGTAACCCTAGGGAAAGTACCACAGAAAGTAAACCGCCTTGATATATCAAGGTAAGGGTGAAAGGGTGGGGTAAGAGCCCACCGCTCCAATAGTAATATTGGGGGCAAGGTAAACCCTATTGACAGCAACGCCTAAGGTCAGTATGTGCGGGGGTGTTCGCGAAGTACATGCAGATTGATTATGGTGGCTAGAGGTATATAGCGATATATATCCCAGATGAATGATTGTGTAATAACAGAACCCGGCTTACAAGTTGCCTATATTATGAAAAGCCTCACCTAATTGGTGGGGCTTTTTTAAAATTATAAACTGTTGATTTATTAAGACGCGTTGTGTCGCCAATATTTAATTCTTTTTCAGTATGAACAAAAGAAATTTTCTGTGTTTCATTTGGGGCAATATCAAGCATTGTAGAAAATTCTGTTTGTTTAACATTATGGTCATATTGTGTTAACTCGCCAATATTATGTTTTAATTTATTTATGTTTTTATTATCCCCAAAGCCATTATCTTTAATACAATTATCATTGTAGTTAGCATCTTTAGAATCTATATTTTTTTACGGAAGCCTTAAACTTATTCAATATATTATTTGGCGTTAATGGGCGAACAGTATCCATAACCTGTTGCCAGATAGATTTATCATTTTGTTCTTCATTATCTTCTGTTTCTTTTGTCATAACTACATAATAACAGGCTTTTTGTTGAATAAAACCCTCTTTTATGCTATTCACAATTATGTATTAAATCTTTAAACAGAAAAGAGAATGATTATGACAAAAAAAGAACAAAAACCACAAAATGAGCGCAACTTTGGTATTCTACATCAATATGTAAAAGATTTATCTTTTGAAAACTTAATCTCTGCACAAGAAATGATTGAAAATGAGTATAATCCAACCGGTGAAATCAGCTTTTCAGTAAACGCAGAAAAAATTAATGATACAACACACGAAGTAACTATTAAAATTAATATTGAAGCAAAAGATGAAAAAAATAATGAATCTGTATACCTTTTAGAACTAGAATATTCTGGATTAATCCACGCAGAAAGTTTCCCAGAAGAAGAAATCGCTCCATTAATTATGGTTGAAGTTCCAAGATTATTATTCCCATTTGCACGTGCAGTCATATCAGATACTACGCGTGATGGTGGGTTTCTACCATTGGTATTAAAACCTGTTGATTTCTTAAGCTTGTTTTTAGAACAAAATGGCGTAAAAAAATCTTCTTAAAAATTTTACATAATCACAAATAAAAAGCCTACTTAATGTGGGTTTTTATGTGATAATTGTTATTATTTTATGATTTAAATATTAAACTTTTTCTTTAATGAAAACATCTCAACAATAGACAGTACAATTTGTCTATGCTACTATTTTACATAATATAAAATTTAATTCATTATAAGAGAAAACAATGTCATACTTAATGGGAACTTATAACAGACTACCTATTGATTTAATTGATGGGGAAGGGGTATACGCCACAGATACTAATGGTAAAGAATATTTAGATTTCTGTTCTGGCATCGCAGTAAATTGCTTGGGGCATTCAAATCCTATTATGATAAATGCATTAACTGAGCAAGTTAATAGAATTTGGCACTGTTCAAATGTATTTTCTTCCCACCTAGCAGAAATCTTCGCAGAAAAATTATGTTCATCTAGTTTTGCTGATGTCGTATTTTTTACTAATTCAGGGGCTGAAGCTATTGATGGAGTAGTAAAAAATATCCGTAAACATTTCAGTGATAAAGGACAGCCAAATCGTAACCGCATTATAACTTTTACCGGTTCATTTCACGGTCGCACAATTACTGGCATTTCTGCTTCTGGAAAAGGAACAGAAGGTTTCCACCCGCTACTCAATGGATTTGACTATGCACAGTTCAATGACTTAGCTTCTGTTAAAGAACTTATCAATGACAACACGGCGGGTATTTTAATTGAGCCGATTCAAGGTGAAGGTGGTGTAGTAATAGCAGAGCAGGACTTTATGACAGAACTGCGTAAATTATGTGATGAACACGGTATATTATTAGCGTTTGATGAAATCCAATCAGGCGCTGGGCGTTCAGGTACACTTTGGGCATACCAATCATACAATATTGAACCTGACCTTATGTCTGTGGCAAAGGGTATCGGTGGAGGTTTTCCTGTTGGGGCATTTATGGCTACTGCTAATGTTGCAAAAGCAATGAACGCTGGAACACATGGTTCAACATACGGTGGCAATCCACTTGCAATGGCTGTTGGTAATGCGGTATTTGGTGAATTATTAAAAGATGGATTTTTAAATTCTGTTAATAAAGTTGGTGATTATTTCGATAATGAACTAGCTAAATTTTCACGAAACAATATTTTAAATGTATTTTCTGTCCGCCGTAAGGGATTATTCATTGCGTTAAAATTTGATGATAAAGTTAATAATGACGATGTATTTAATGCATTTATAGATAATGGATTATTATGTGTTCGTGGTGCTAGTAATACAGTTAGACTATTACCACCATTAATTATTGATAACAACAATGTTGATGAAGCAATTGAAAAAATTAAAACTTCTTTGATACAATTAACTAAATAAAATACAGGTAAAATATTATGACTAAACGAGACTTTATTGACATTTCATTACTTAGCAAAAAAGAAGTGCAAAATATTTTAGACTTGGCACACTTATTAAAGCGTCGCCGTACAGAAATAACTCGTCCATTAGACAACCAAAGTTTAATCAGCATTTTTGAAAAGACCTCTACTAGGACTAGAGTTTCATTTGAAATCGCAATTCAGCAGTTAGGTGGTCACAGTGTAGTTATCACAAATAAAGATAGTCAATTGGGTAAGGGCGAAACAGTTGAAGACACTGCAAAAGTATTATCTAGATTTGGCGATGTAATAATGGCACGCACAAATACTCACAATATGATTGAAAAATTTGCAGAAAATTCATCTGTTCCTGTTATAAATGCTTTATCTGATTATTCCCACCCATGCCAAATTATGGCTGATGTAATGACATACGAAGAACACCTTGGGTCAATAAAAGGTTCTGTTATTTCGTGGATTGGCGATGGTAATAATGTTTGCCACAGCTGGATACACGCAGCAGAAAAACTGGAATTTACATTACGTATTGCTTGTCCAAAAGAATATAAACCAGATGAATATACTATACAAAGCGCAATGAATAATGGTGCGGATATTGTTATTACCCAATCTGTTGAAGATGCTGTAAAAGGCAGTGATTGTGTGGTTACTGATACTTGGGTATCAATGGGTGATGCGGATATTGACAAAAAAATTAAAATATTAAAACCTTATCAAATAACGTCACAAGTAATGAATTATGCAAAAAATAATGCTATTTTTATGCACTGTTTGCCAGCATATCGTGGTAATGAAGTAACGACAGAAGTTATTGACGGTTCGCAATCTGTTGTTTTTGATGAAGCTGAAAATAGATTACACGCACAAAAAGCAATTTTAGTATGGTGTAAAAAAGCCGAAGACCTGATATAGAAAAACAAAATAATAATAGGAAAATATAAAATA
Organism: Chaetoderma sp. LZ-2023a; assembly: GCA_034401795.1. Classification (NCBI taxonomy): domain Eukaryota; kingdom Metazoa; phylum Mollusca; class Caudofoveata; order Chaetodermatida; family Chaetodermatidae; genus Chaetoderma; species Chaetoderma sp. LZ-2023a. The sequence continues at coordinate 4,409,357 of JAVVLW010000018.1, forward strand.
TTATGTGTGGTAATAAAAATATAGAATTAAAAAAATTGTTAGATAATAATAAAAATTGGGTGAAGCAAAAAATTTTTGAAACACCTGATTTCTTCTCTAATCTATCCACAATGCACAACCCAAAATATTTATGGATTGGGTGTTCTGATGCTCGTGTTCCTGCCAATACAATTGTTGGATTGAACGCTGGCGAAGTTTTCGTACACCGTAATGTTGGTAATGTTGTCGCCCATTCAGATATAAATGTTCAAACAGTAATTTCATATGCTGTTGATTTCTTAGAAGTTGAACATATAATTGTAACAGGGCATTATGACTGCGGAGCCATTAAAGCAACCCTTAGCGGTAATGACAACGGTCGTATTGAAGATTGGTTATTCCATATCCGCGATGTTGTTCGTGAAAATAATAATGAATTAAAAGATTTACCTAAAAAAGAAATGATCAATAAGTTATGCGAACTTAATGTTCAAACACAAGTTCGCCATGTGGCAAAAGCATTAAGTGTTTTAAATGCATGGAGCCGTGGTAAAAGCATAGCCATTCATGGTTGGATTTATTCTGTTAAAAATGGGTTATTAGAAGACCTAAACTGTACTGTTAAAAATTCTGACGACGCAAAAAACCTTGAGCCTAGCTATTTAATAAAATAATTTATCATAATACTATTTGCATTCTTATTTAATGTGAAATTATATAAAGCTTATAAAAATTAAACCCTTAAAAGATAATAATGTGAGATGTCTTATATATTTGACAAACAAATCGGTTTTTTAGGCTTATTTTTAAACAATGTTTGACAAACTTCTTTTTACCTAAAAAGCCCCGAAAGCTAATGCCACATTAGGATACAACCCGTTTAAAGAGTTTGACAAATAACCCGTACCCTCACAGCAAGCGATTTATTATTCTGCTTGTACCATGAAGACGGCGTTCGCACTTATACAAAAACACCGCTACAAGACAAGTGTCGTTGTTCCCGTAACAAAATGTTAAAGGCTGTATTATCTGTGGCAAAAGAAGAACGCCCTGCAATGTTAACTGATGCTGGAGTAGTTGATGTAAACTGTCAGTATTGTTCAACAACGCATAGCTTCACACCAAAAGATATTGGCTTAGAAAAATCATAATTTTTTAATCCGCAATATTTAAAATATCGCCGATTAAATGTAATGAACCTGTACATAAAATAATATTACTATCATCATTATTTGCTTGTTTTAATGCATCATTAATTGAATTCGTTGGTATTGCAGTTAAACCATTTTGTCTAAATATTTCTGCTAACATTTCATATTTTTGACCTAACGCTGTTGAAAATATATTATGTTTCACTGGAACGGTATATACTAATTTGATGAATGGCTTAATTGGTTCAATAAATCCTGCACTATCTTTATCTTCTAACATACCGCAAATAAGAGTTATATTTTTAGCATTCAATTTCTGCAAGCTTTTTGCAATTGCTTCACTAGCCGATGGGTTATGCCCACCATCAATATATACCGTCTTATTTTCTATTTCTGGCAAGTTTATTTTTTCAAATCTACCACGGTGTACAGCATTTAAAATACCTTGTTTATAGTCCTCATCTTTAAGTTTAATTCCTACTCTGCTAAGTCGTTGGCAGGCAACAACTGCTGTTGCCGCATTTTCAAATTGATGCTGGCCAAATAAAACAGGATGTGGAAGTTCAATACTTCCCTTTTCACTAGATACGGTAAAAGTATCGCTACCAATATTATAGTCCCAATTTGTCTTATGAGCGTGTGCAAATGCCCCCGCATCATTTGCCCTTGATAACAAAGTAAATGCTACATCAATATTTTTTTGTGGGGCAAATACTGCCTGTGCATAAGGGCGTAAAATACCAGCTTTTTCCATAGCTATTTTTATTTCGCTATTGCCTAAAAAAGCTTCGTGGTCAAGGCTAATACTAGTTATTACATTTACCGCTGTGTTTGATACAACATTAGTTGAATCAAGACGACCGCCTAATCCTGTTTCAAGCAATACAACATCCGCATCATTTTCAGCAAATAATTTAAATGCTAAAGCAGTTGTAATTTCGAAAAATGTAATTGCAGTTCCATCGTTAACTATCTCAATTTCTTCCAATGCTGAAACTAAATCATCATCCGAAATTTCTTTACCTGCAACAATATATCGCTCATTAAATTTTATTAATTCAGGTGAAGTATATCGATGAACTTTAAGTCCGCTAGATTCTAAAATAGCTTGAATAAATGATAAAGTCGAACCCTTACCATTTGTTCCTGCAATATGTAAAACAGGTGGTAAATTATTTTGAGGATTACCTAATTTTTTTAATAATTTAAAAGTACGATCAAGCCCCAAATCAATTATTTCAGGGTGTAGTTTCTGTAATCGTTCAAGCACTGTTTGCACATATGCTGTTGTATAAGACATTACTTATTTAACCATAAGTAAGTTCAAAATACGACCGATAGTATCTTTTAAATCTTTACGGTGAACAACCATATCAACCATACCGTGTTCAACTAAGTATTCCGCCGTTTGGAATTTTTCTGGTAATATTTCACGAACAGTTTGTTCTATTACTCGTTTACCAGCAAAACCAATCATACATTTTGGTTCAGCAATATGAATATCCCCAAGCATTGCAAATGACGCAGATACACCACCTGTTGTTGGGTTAGTTAATAAAACGATATATGGTAATTTCGCGTCTTTAATCTTATTTACCGCAACAGTTGTTCTTGCCATCTGCATTAGCGATATTATTCCTTCTTGCATTCTGGCGCCGCCTGATGCAGGAACGATCATAAATCCAGCTTTGTTTTCAACAGCAACTTCAGCACCACGAACAATGCCTTCACCAACTGCAGAACCCATTGAACCACCCATAAAAGAAAAGTTAAATACTGCCACGACTAATCGCTCACCATTAACCAAACCGTAGCCAACAACAATAGCATCTTCTTCACCAGTTTTTGCACGATTAGTTTTTAATCGGTCTTTGTATTTCTTTGAATCTCTAAATTCTAAAGGATCTGTCATTCCAGCAGGCGTTTCAATTCTTTCGTATTGACCACAGTCAAATAGACTTTCAAGACGAACTTCTACTGGCATTATAAAATGATGATCAGAATGAGGAGAAACATAAAGGTTATTGATCAATTCGCGCTGGTGAATAATCATTCCTGTATCAGGACATTTTATCCAAACATTTTCAGGAGTATTGTCATCACCACCTAATAATTTTTCCAACTTAGGCTTCACATATTCTGTTAACCAACTCATAACTTTTTCCTTAAATTTATTATAATATTCGTATATTAACTATATATGTACACTATCTGTTAGCATTTTAACATAACTAATTATTTCTTCAACAGTCTCGCTTGTTACTTTGTCATCTTTCAATGTGTCTTCAAGCGTTTTAATAATACTAGAGCCAACAACAACACCGTCAGAAACATCAGCTATTTTCTTTGCTTGTTCGCCTGTATTAACACCAAATCCAACTACAACAGGTAAATCTGTATGTGATTTTAAAAACTCAACTGAATTTTTAACATTACTTACAGCAGCCGAATATGCACCAGTTATTCCCGCAACCGATACATAATAAACAAATCCAGAAGTGTTCTGCATAACTTTTTCCACACGAGACTTATTTGTTGTTGGTGTTGTAAGACGAATAAAATCAACATCAGCATTTAATGCAGGTATACAAAGTTCGCTATCTTCTTCTGGCGGTAAATCAACAACAATCAAACCATCAACGCCAACTTCTTTACATTTCGCCAAAAAGCTATCAACACCATAGCTGTATATTGGATTGTAATATCCCATTAAAATAATTGGCGTAGTATCATTTTTCTTGCGAAATTCAGCAACTAAATCAAATGTTTTAATCATATTTTGTCCACCTGATAACGCACGCAAACCCGCACGTTGAATAATTGGACCATCAGCCATTGGGTCTGTAAAAGGCATTCCAATTTCTAATATATCAACGCCTGCATCAGGAAGACCTTTAATTATTTCAAGTGAAGTTTTGTAATCAGGGTCGCCCGCCATAACAAAACTAACAAAAGCTTTTCTATCGTCATTTTTTAGGTTATTAAATTTTACCTCAATACGAGAAATTCTTTTTTTAATCATCATTTAATCCATATCATATCCAAGGTGCTGTGCAACGGCAAAAATATCCTTATCACCACGACCACACATATTCATAACAATAATATGGTCACTAGCAAGTTCAGGAGCAATTTTTGCCACATGTGCTAGTGCATGACTAGGTTCTAATGCAGGAATGATACCTTCCAATTTAGTGCACAGTTGAAACGCATCAAGTGCTTCTGTGTCAGTAATACCCACATATTCAATACGACCTTGTTCTTTCAACCAAGCGTGCTCAGGGCCAATTCCTGGATAATCTAATCCTGCAGAAATTGAATGAGCGTCCATAATTTGCCCATCATCATCTTGTAATAAATAAGTTTTATTACCGTGTAATACACCTGGACGACCACCAATTAATGACGCGGCATGCTTATCAGTATCAACACCGTGTCCTGCTGCTTCAACGCCAATCATTTCAACACTTTCATCGTCTAGAAATGGGTGGAATAAACCAATGGAATTTGAACCGCCACCAATTGCCGCAACCAATGTATCAGGTAAGCAACTTTCAACTTCTTGTATTTGCTGTTTTGCTTCCTTGCCAATTACACTTTGAAAATCACGAACCATTCCAGGGTACGGGTGTGGTCCTGCGGCAGTACCAATAATATAAAATGTATCCGCAACATTCGTTACCCAATCACGTAACCCTTCGTTCATTGCATCTTTTAGCGTACCTGTACCAGATGTGACAGGTTCAATTTCAGCGCCCAATAATCGCATACGAAATACATTAGGTTTTTGACGCTCAACATCTGTTTTACCCATATATACCTTGCATGACATATCAAATAATGCACATACTGTTGCCACAGCAACTCCGTGTTGCCCTGCACCTGTTTCTGCAATAATTCTTGTTTTACCCATACGACGAGCTAATAAAATTTGCCCCAACACATTATTAATCTTATGTGAACCTGTATGGTTTAATTCATCACGCTTAAAGTAAATTTTTGCACCTCCGAAATGTTCTGTCATACGCTTAGCAAAATACATCGGACTTGGTCTGCCCGTATAATGTTTTTGATAATATTTTAACTCATCCATAAAACCTGTATCATTTTTAGCCTCAATATAGCACCTTTCTAAATCAAGAATAAATGGCATTAAAGTTTCAGCAACATATCTTCCACCAAATATGCCAAAATGACCATCTTCATCTGGACCTGATGTATAATAATTTTTATTCATTATATATCCTTTAAATATTATGTTCTATTCACAATATTATAGCACAAAAGACTTAATAAATCGAATCTTTACACACTTTTAACTGCTTTTATAAATTGTGTAATTTTTTCAATGTCTTTGATACCTTTTTCACGCTCAACTCCACCAGAAACATCAATAATTTTTGCATTAGTTATGCTTATTGCATCCGTAACATTATCTGCATTCAATCCGCCTGCTAAAATCCAAGGAACAGTAACTATTGAATCCATATCAAAGTCTTTTAATATACTCCAATCAAACGATGTTCCGTTACCACCTTGAATTGAAGAATCTACAGGAGCTTTAGCATCAAATAAAATATAATCCGCAACATCGCTATATAAACGGGCAAATTCTAGATCACTTGCCGTTGAAATTGAAATAGCCTTCATTACAGGTTTGCCAAACGCTTGCTTAATACCTAAAACATATTCTGGTGTTTCCGCACCATGTAATTGAATTATATCTAAATCAACACCATCACATATATTTTTAATTTTTGTCATGGTAGCATTTTGAAATAAACCTACGCATGTAACCTTACCACTAGCGATTTCACATAATTTTTTCGCCATATCAATATCAATATTACGCGGGCTATCATCAACAAAAACAAATCCCGCAAATTCAACACCACTATTGATGCAAGACTGCATAGATTCTTCTGTTGTGAGCCCACAAATTTTAATTTTTATAGACATTAATTTATCCTATCCATTACACTTAAATATCAACACTTGCGGCAATATCTTTTGCAGTTTGAATAACATCTTCAGCATTAGTAATAGGACGACCAATTACAATATAATCAGCTCCTGCATCTAATGCTTGCCTTGGTGTCATTGTTCGTTTTTGATCGCCTTTATCGCTACCTTCTGGGCGGATACCTGGTATAACCAAAATAAAATCTTTACCACAAGCTTCTTTAATCGCTTTAATCTCATAAGCAGAACAAACCACACCATCAAGACCCGCTTCTTTCGCAAGCTTAGCCATTTTCAAAACTTGTTCACCTGACTTGTTCTCATAACCAATACTATCTAAATCATCATCGTCAAGAGCTGTTAAAATTGTGACACCAATTACCAATGGTGCAGTAACGCCTATTGCCTTTGCTGTTTCAATTGATTGCTGTTTAGCACGACACATCATTTCAAAACCACCTGCCGTATGAACATTCATCATATTTGGAATACTACCTGTCATAACACCACGAACCGCACCAGCAACCGTATTTGGAACATCATGAAATTTTAAGTCTAAGAACAAATAACTTTCGGTGCGTTCCATAACCTTATTAACACCATTAATACCAAGATGATTAAAAAATTCTAAACCTAATTTTATTCCACCCACATAATCACCGATTTGATCTAATAGATACCTTGCTGTTGTTACACTTGGTGTATCCAAAGCAACTAATATACGCTCATGATTTTTCATAATATTGGCTCCATTATTTTAAGGGAATTTTATAATATAATATTTAAATATTTATTACTTTTAGACAGAGTCTGAATTCTTTTTTCCCGTGCATAAACTATACAACATTCCGCAAAAAAATCCTACTGCTAGAACTATTAAAATAGGTAAAAATATTGGAACAGAAATTTCATATGGAAATGGCCATAACTTAAACATAACTATTTCATCATTAGACAAAGCAAACGATACAAATAAAATTGCAATAATTACAAATATAATATTAGTTATTATTTTTTGCAATTTGTTTTTCACCATCACAAGACACCTTATAATATATTTTATTAATTTTACTATTAAACAACCAATTATAAGAGACTTATATACCTAAAATCTACAAAATAACCTAAAAACTTTCCTCGAATAGCCACTTTTGATTTTTCTCAATCTTTGTAGGTTTTTTATTTTTGTATTTGGCTTTGGTTTTTGGCTTAGATAGTAAAACCTCTTTTAGGGCTTTTTCTACTTGTTTTAAAGTTGTCATAATGCTTTTGAGTAGGATAATGATTTGATATAGTCTTCCATAAATTGCCAGTCTGGTTCGTTATTTTTATCTACTGGTAGTTTTATTTTATGAGAAAGCATTTTTTCTTTACCCCACTTTCTGCCATAATTAAATCTAAATTTTTCCTGTCTAATTACTGTAATTACGAACATAGCAATATATTTATTCATTTTAAACTTAGAAGTCAAAATATTAACATCACCAGTTGCAAAAAAGCCTTTATTCTGATAAAAATCATCACCCACTGCACCGTTTGATGATACCGTTATTAAGCCCTGATTGTTAGGAGTGGAGGGGCTTGTTATTGTTTTAGAAACGCCATTATTCAAACCTGTTGCAGTGATTAAACGCACTTCATTTTTATCATTGTTTTCACTTTGTATTTTTGGAGTATTTCCTTTTTTAATTTCAAAAATATCTTTATAAAAAAACTCCCTCCACTTTTCTATGTTTAAGTTTAGTTTTTTATTTAACACAAATTTTTTACTTGGACTTTCAACTTTTACTGTATCTACCCAACTTGGAATATGTTGATCTGTTGTATTAAAGGGACTGTATTCAGACTCTTTCCCATACAAAACATTAAAAGCAACATACTTCTTTAAAACATCTTTAAAATCATTTTCATTCAACAGTGAATAATCTGTTTCCATATAAGCCTTGCACACCATTCATCAGCTGCAGTTACTTTTTTAGTTTTGCTAAAACCTATTTTCTCATCGTTATTAAAATACAAATCTAACCATATATCTTTAATACCCTTCCATTTTTTATCGTAATCAAATCTACCTTTAGTTTTTTTATTAAAAAATACATCGTCTTTAAAATAACCAAAAAAAGTTTTTTTAGTGTTAGAGTGAGCGGTGTGTGCTTCAAATACCATGATACAAGTAACAACACCCACTTTTGAATTTTTAAATAACTCATTAGGCATAGAAAACACGGCTTTTAATGTGTGTTTTAACAACAATTCTTCCTTCAATCTTAGTCTTTCTCAAGATTGTGCTAAAGCACAGCTCATAGGAATAATTGCAACGCATAGACTATGTTTTTGCAAACATTCTAAATTATTTAAAATAAAACTAAACTCTGCTGTATCTGATTTATAAGGTGGGTTTAAAAACCCGACTGTTGGTTTTTTCTTTTTAATGTCTTTTATAATATCTTCATCAAAACAACTACCACTTAAAATATTATTTTTACCATCACCGTGCAGAAACATATTAGACACTGCTAATGGATACATTTCAGGCTGATACTCTACACCATATAATTGGTTTTGTTTTATGCTATTTTCTTGTGATAAATCTCCTTCACATTTTCCAATCATCTTTTTCATTGCCGAAACTAAAAACCCACCTGTTCCTGTGCAATTATCTAAAACAACATCATCAGTTTTTATACCTACAATATCAGTAAAAAAATCAGTGATATGTGGAGGCGTTAAAACAATACCAAGCCCTTTATCGCTATTTGAATGCCTTAAAAACTCTATATAAAACTGTCCTAATACATCGTAATACTTATAGGTTCTAACATAGCCATTGATATTTTCATCAATATCATTTATTAACTCTCTCAGGGTTTTTAATTCTTTTTTTTGTTTTTCTATTAAACTGGGGTGGGTAGCAATAAAATTATAATTTTCCATCAATCTATCAATTTTGTCGCCTTGTAATTTTTCGGTTTTAAATTGCTCTTTTATAGTCTCTACAAGTGTATTGGAAAGAATTTTATTACTACTTATTCCTGCATAATCTCTATAAAAATCTTTATTATCTAAAGCGATTAAAACACCGCTAACCAACAAACTTCTTTTATCTTCTTTAATTTTTAATCTATATAATTGTTCATTTAATAGTTGCGAATACTTAAGCAATTCTTCATATTTCTCGCTCTTTGTAGCTTCATCTTGTCTAAATCCTGCAAGAATATCGTTAAGTGTAATTAACTTATTGCCAAACATTTGTTCAGTAATTTCTGAGCCAATTTTTTGTAAAAAATAAGAAACTTTTACATTGTCTTTTTCTACACCACTAACGGCTAATGATAAAATATCATATTCTTTTGACAAATAAGAGGAGTAAAGCAAAACCCCATCAACGGCGTAATCAGCAAATTTATCTCTATCTTGGCTTTCGTGTTTTAGAATATCTGCTTTGCATTCAACAACAATCAACAAATCTCTTTCATCGTTTATTGAAATTATAAATTCAGGCTTGCCAATACCATTGCCTTTTTTTGAGGCATTTTTAAGAAGCTTTGTTATTATTGGATTGTTAGATGATTGCTCTTCAAATACAACTTCGGAGAATAATTTATCGTTTTGAAAGTGTTGTCTAACTATATTTTCAGTTTGTTTTTCGTTTAGTTTTGCCATAATCTACCCTATCAATTCCTTATAACTAATTCTATTATTGCCAATACCTTTGAATAATGATACCATTCTATCCTTGGTATCAATTTGGCAATTACCCTCGTTTAATCTAAATACAAACTCATCTACATAGCGATTTAGGTGCTTAGTGCTTATGTTATGAAATGTGCCGTTAACCTCTTTTAACACCGCCCAAACACTCTCAATGCTATTAGTATGGCCTCCATTAACAAACTCTTTAGCACTATGATTAACTGTTTTGTGATTAAATCCTTTCAAACCTAGATACCCTATAAAGCCATCAGTGTATACCGTGCTTTTTGCTTGAATATTGTTATGTATTTTACCTTGTAGAGTTGCTTTATGTGTACGATTGATAACCATTGCTTTAACTTTACCGTCTCGCTCTTTCATTCCAAACACAGCAGATTTACCCACCGCACCACGACCAGCGTTAAGTTTCTTGTGTGCGTGTTTGTTCTTTTCTTTACCACCGATATAAGTCTCATCAACTTCAACCCACCACATTAGACAATTTAAACGAACCCTGCTTACAAGCCTCTCTAATCCTTTGTAGCATATACCAAGATGATTTTTGCACAATGCCTAATTCTTTGCTTAATTGTAAACTTGATATTCCTTTTCTTGCGGTTAGCATATAGTAGATAGCCACTACCCATTTTTGAGTTGGTATTTTTGAGGCGTGCATAATTGTATTGGTTTTCACTGTAAATGCTTTTCTACAGTCCCTATGCCAATAAGTATGTTTTTTAGATTTGTATTTACCTATATTTTCAATACCACCATAATGAGGACATACTGGCTCTTTGTCCCATCTGATTTTTTCTAACCACTTAATGGATTTATGCTCGGTTGAGTATTCTTGCAATAACTCCACTATGCCGATTGTTTTTGCTGTTTTCATAAGTTACTTTTTAGTTATTTGTAGATTATTATACCACTTTTAAATTTAAAAACAACCCTTTATTAATGTGCTTTAATGTAGGGGTTTTAGGTTATTTTGTAGATTTAGGTATAATTAAGTCCCAATTATAAGTTAACCGATAAATCATAATTCAATACATAAATATTATACCAATTTATATTTAAATTAACAATGCTATTTATTGTATGTGGAGATTTGTTCTTTGTCGTTATTTGTTTAAATAATATTTATAAAATAATTTTTAATATTAAAGAGTCTGCTGTAACCTTAAAATAAATTGATATCAACATACACCCTTAATTTTAAGTAGCAACTTTGACATTAAAAATATCGTATGAAAACCCTACCCGAAGAATTAACATTCTTCTATTAACAGTAAAATTTATTAAATTACTTATTTAATCGCTCTCTCAAAAGCTTTCCCGCTTTAAAGAAAATAACTTTTTTAGCCGGGACATCAATACTTGCACCTGTTTTAGGATTACGACCAACCCTAACATCACGTATTTTTACATCAAATGCACCAAAATTACGCAATTCAACGCGTCCGCCATATTTTAAATGAGAAGAAATTTCACTAAAAAAACTTTTAACAATAGCCTTAATATCCTTCACCATAAGGTCAGAGTTCTTTGCATGCATCTTATGAATCATATTTGATTTTATCATAACTTCTCCATTCAAAAATTTTAATTAGCTTTTATATTTAGTATCTTTTTACACTTAGTTTTTTTGATAATTAATTTAAAAAAGCATTAATCTTTAATACCTAATTGAAATGATTAGGTATATTAGGTATAGAAAAATCTATAATACAAATAACTTAATACTTTTCTAAAAAAATAACAACCTTTTTTCCGATATTAAGCTTTCTTACACTTCATTTATTGTCAAGCGTATGAAAATAAAATAAAATCAATAAAATTTAATCCGACAACAGGTCAATTAAAACTATTATAAACAAAAATAATACTGTCTTAAGGTGTCTTTATCATCTTCAAGAATTACTCTTAAACGTTATTATCTAATATTACTTTATTTTACAATGGCTCACAAATAAATTTGCCATTTTTGCTATAATTATTGTGAATAGATTGAAATTGTGCAAAATACACACATTTATATTTTTATAAAAAATCTTAATTTTTTAGTATTCCTAATCGTTTTTTACTTTTAATTAATGTAAAAAAGATTATTTAAGTGATTTTATTGTTTTAATTGTAATTCTTATGCTAATATGGCACTTATCAAGTAAATTGTCATTATTGCACATAAACTATTGAAAAACTTATGTTTTTATATTGTTCTAATTAATGATAAGTTTAGATTAATATTAATTATTTAGAAATTTGGTAATATTATTAATAATGTAAGTGATATATACATAATATTATGAGTCATAACAATAATTAATTAATAATTTTAAGGAAAAATTATGTTTTCAAGTCGATTAAAATTCTGTCGTAATCAAGTAAATTTAACGCAATCTGCATTAGCCAAAAGACTAAACATAAGTCATTCTTCAATTAATCGTTGGGAAAGTGGCGAACGCGAACCATCAACAAAAGTGATTGTTGCTATTGCCAAAGAACTAGGCGTAAACACAAGTTATTTAGCATTTGGCAATGAAAATATATCATCTAAAAATAACAATCATAAGTACAACGTTAATAAATCATCCTTAATAAAAACTCCTGTAATTCCACTCCTTAGCAATCCTAATGACATTGTCGCATTTCAAGGTGTGTCGGGGGCTTATTCACATTTAGCAACCTTAAGTATTTATGGCCGTGATGTGAAAACACTACCTTGTAATACATTTAAAGATGCATTTTTAGCTGTTCAAAATAATAAAGCAAAAATTGCCGTAATTCCAATAGAAAACAACTTAGGGGGAAGAGTTGCTGATATTTATCATTTACTTCCAGAATCAAACTTACATATTATTGGTGAATACTATCAACCTGTTAAACATTGCTTATTAGGAATTCGTGGGGCAAAAGTAAGTGATATTAATAAAGTTTATTCGCACGAACAAGCATTAAGCCAATGTAGGCACCGTTTGTTTAATATGAATATTGAAGCAAATAAATACCCTGATACGGCAGGTGCAGCAAAGTTCATTTCTGAAAATAAAGATATGCACAAAGGGGCTATTGCATCAAACTTAGCTGGGAAGATATATAATTTAGAAATATTACAAAAAGATATGGAAGACGAACGCGGAAATATTACAAGATTCATAGTATTATCAAAAGACCCTACAACTATTGATACCAATCATACAATTAAAACAAGCTGTATATTTTATACTCGCCATATTCCTGCTGCGTTATATAAGGCATTGGGTGGATTTGCTACAAACGGCATCAACTTCTCTAAGCTAGAAAGTTATGTTCCAATGGTTAAAGGGAAAGGTTCGGCACATTTTTATTTAGAATTTAATGGCAACCCAAGTGAATCTTCTGTTATTAGAGCATTAGAAGAATTACGCTTTTATTCAACTGATATTAGAATTCTTGGTTCTTATGCAGAAAATCAAGTAAAGAATTAATCTATAGCGTCAATTCATATATAGACTCCAACTTTATATTTCTAATCGTCCCCCTTTAAAGCTTTTTGGCAAATTTCATAAGAAAAACCACGCCTTGCTAAACTGGCAAGTTGCTTGTTTTTATCAGATTCATCTGCCCCGCCATCAATCGCAAAAATACCAAATTTGCGTTTGCGAGAATAATTAGTTGCAGAAACAAGTTCTGCATCTGAGGATAATTCAGCAATAGCGATTTCAATATTTGTATCGCTAATACCCTTATGTTTAAGTTTAGCCATAATCATTCGTTTTGAATTTCCTTGGCTATGCAATAATTTTACACGCTGTTTGGCAAAAATACTGTCATTTATATAACCGTATTCTTTTGCCTTTTGCACAATTTCATTAACCCATACAGAAAAATTTGAGATATCTTGTTCAGAGTCTCTATAACGAGATTTTTTAATACACCTGTCAAGTACTGCACGCAAGGAATATTCACTGCCTCCATATTCTTCCATATAATGTATAGCAATACTTTGTAACCGTAATTGTGTAATTTTTTTTATTTTTCTAGCTGTATTATTGTTTTGCATTTGTAATTTGCCTCTTGTTTAATATATTAAAATAACATAGCTTATAGTGAACGCAAACGTATAAAATACAAAAAAGATAGAACAATGAAACAAGTAAACTTTAATCCACCTAAATACGGTACAATAAGCTGGCTAGTATTGAAAACTTTATATGCAAAAGAAGTTCTAAGATTTTTAGCAATTCCAACACAGACAATATTGGCACCAATTGTAACATCATTACTATTTTTAGCCGTTTTTCAATTGTCTATTGGACAAATCAGAACCAATATTGAAGGACTTACATTTATTCAATTCATAGTTCCAGGATTAATAATGATGAATATTGCTCAAAATTCTTTTTGGGCAGCATCAACACCATTAGTCGCTAGTAAAATGACTGGTTCTATCGTAGATTTTCTTCTGCCACCAATAAGCAGTTTTGAATTATTACTTGCCTTTATTGGGTCTGGTGTTACCCGTGGTATTATTGTTGCACTTAGTGCTGGGGTAATAATGGCATTATTCACTGATATTACAATCTATTCCTTTTTTTATACCATTGTTTTTTGTCTTTCTGGTGCATTAATGCTAAGTTTTATTGGTATTTTAACAGGTATATGGGCGGAAAAATGGGAGCAAATATCTGCAATTAGTAGCTATATTATTACACCATTATCATTCTTATCAGGAACTTTTTATTCTCTCAACCGTTTACCTGAAGCTTTACAAACAGCTGCACACTTCAATCCATTCTTTTATATGATTGATGGATTCCGTTATGGTATGACTGGGTATTCAGATTCAAGCCCATTACTTGGTTTGGTGATACTTAGTAGTTTGAACTTTATTTTATTTATCGTTTCAAAAATAGCCCTTAAAAAAGGCTGGAAAATTAAAAGTTAATCATTCCAAATAGGGTCTCTAACTTCAGTCAAGAATTTTTTATGTAATTCAATCTCTTCTTCTGTTGCAGGAAATGTTCTCTTTTCACGATTTTGTGCATCAGCATTTTGAGCAATTTTAGCGTGTGATAAATTACTATCTGCATCACTTGCCAGTTCAAAGCCGCGTTGTTTCCCACCACGAAGTTCAATATAAACATCTAATAATAATTCGCTATCTAGTAATGCACCGTGAAATTCACGCCCAGAATTATCCACACCAAATTTAATACAAAGCGCATTTAAATTTACCCTTTGCCCTGGAAATTTTTGTCTAGCCATTAAAAGAGTATCAACCACACGGCTATTTCCTAGTGCTGTATGCCCAGACCATAATAATTCCGCATCAATAAACTTCATATCAAATGATGCATTGTGGGCAACCAACTTACTATCTTTACCAATAAAATCTAGCCATTCTTGTGCTATTTCTTTAAATTTTGGTTCATCTTTTACGCGCTCATTATCTATACCGTGAATTTTTACAACTTCCTCAGGTATATCACGATCAGGATTGATATATTTATGAAAAACCCTACCAGTAGGTTTAAGGTCAATTATTTCAATTGCACCAATTTCAACTATGCGGTTAGCTGTTTCAGATGTATCTTTTGGATAAGGATCAAAACCTGTTGTTTCTGTATCAAATATTATTTCACGCATTAAAAAACTCTCTCTCTATTTGCTGAGCAATTGCCTTCACTTCTTCACGAGTTATTTGCAACTGCTGATTTGTTGATATAACAATATCACCGCGAGCAATTTTATCAACTTGGCTCATTTGTAAACCATTTAACATTTCAAATATATATTCTGTAATACCTCGTGCTAAAACTCTCTTTTTACGAACAGTATCATCGCAAGAAATTACGATAATAACATCACAGTATTCGTCCACTCCTACCTCAAACAACAATGGAACATCAAGTACACATCTTGAGTTTTCGGCTAAAAATTTATCGCGCTTTTCTGCTACCACAGGGTGAACAATGTCTTCAAGTTTTTGTTTGTTTTCTGGATTATCTTTAATATTTTTTTTAAGCGCTAATCTATCAACAACACCATCTTTAACACACCCTTCAAATTCCAAATTAATTTTATTTATTATGTCTGTATCAGTTGTATAAATTTCATGAACAACAGTATCAGCATTTTGCACTGAATAATTAAATTCTTCAAAGATTTTAGAAACAGTTGTTTTACCCGTACCAATGCTTCCTGTAATTCCAATAACTACCGCCATTATCCTAATACCTTTTTCCTTAAAGCATCACTAACTACTGGTGTTTTACCAAACCAATATTTAAAACCTGCCACTGCTTGATAAAGTAGCATATCTATTCCTTGTACTGTTTCAATTCCATAATAACTAGCATCTTCAAGTAATGAAGTGCTTAATGGTTTATAAACAATATCATAAACAATTGCATTTTTTGATAAATTTTCTAACGGAAGCTTTAGTTGATTTTCGCCGTTCATTCCCGCTGGTGATGTATTGACAACAATACTTGCATCACCAAGAACTGTTTCTATGTTGTAAAGCGATGCACTTTCTATTTTAAACTCTTCTGCTAATTTTTTAGCTTTTAAGTATGTGCGATTAACGACTGTAATTTTTGCAAAGCTCATTTTTTTAAATGCTACAATTCCTGCTCTGCTAGCACCACCAGCACCAATAATTACCGCACTTGTGCGGTTGATTTTTTTTACATTTTTTTTTAAACATTCTGAAAAACCAAAAACATCTGTGTTATCGCCAAAAACTGTTCCATCAGATTTTATAACAACCGTATTTACCGCACCTACATCACGAGCCTGCTCAGATAGTTCATCACAGTATTTCATTATACTTTCTTTATGCGGAATGGTTACATTAAATCCTGCTAATTCCAACTTTGCTTTTGCTACAAAATCATCCAATTTTTCAGGGGAAACATCAACTACCTCATACTTTCCATCAATATTAAGTTCCTCTAACCAATAAGTATGGATTGTAGGAGATAAACTGTGAGATATAGGATGTCCAATGACGCAAGCTTTTATCATTATTTTAATATCCCTTGTTGTTTTAAAAAGGTAGTAAGAGGTATCAATGGCAACCCTAAAATAGTAAAGTAATCACCATCAATTTTTTCAAATATCTGTGCACCTAGACCTTCAAAGTGATAACCACCTACAGACTTTTTTACCTTGTCACCGCATTCATTAACATACCAATCAATAAATTCTGGACTTAATTTTCTTACACTCATATGTGCGTCAAAAACACCACTGAAAATTACCTTACCACCCTTAGCAACCGCCAAACCTGAATGTAATGTATGCGTTAATCCTGATAGTTTTGTAATGCGAGTACTAACACCCTCAACTGTTTTTGGAGAATTTAATATCTCAACTTCATTATTACTATTAATCAGTGATAAGGTTTGGTCGCCACCAATAACTAATGCATCAGAATATTTTTCTGAAACTGCAACTGATTTTTGACATGCTAGTTCAATTGCAATTTCCCTTACATCCGTTAAGCTTTCCTTAACTATATTTTCGTCAACACCAGCATCAATCATATTATCGATTCTAATACCAGCATCAATCATAACCTTTTGTCGCCCTTTTGATGTACTTGCTAAAATAATCTTTATCATAATTATTTACTTTCTAGTTCTTCTTTTTCTTTTCTTTTTAAACGAAGACGATCCAAATATTTAATAACTTGCGTGGCCGTTTCTTCAATAGACTTATTGCCAATATTAATTACAGGCCAACCATTAGCGCCACATAATCGTTTTAATTCTAAAACCTCTTTTTCAACTTTTTTAATATCAACATAATCTGTTGAATAAATCTCATTTAGACTAAACAATCTAGAGCGACGAATATTTACCAAAGATTCAGCATCACGCGTTAACCCAACAATTAACACATCATCCTTATTAACATTAAATAATGTTTCTGGAAGAGAAATAACACTTACAAATGGAACATTACTAGTTTTTATTCCACGATTTGCTAAATAAAAAGAAGTTGGAGATTTTGATGTTCGTGAAACACCTACCAAAATAACATCACTACGTCCAAGATGTTCTGATGTTTGACCATCATCGTGAACAACTGCAAAATCAATGGCGGCAACTCTTGCAAAATATTCATCATCCAAAGCATGCTGTTGACCCACAATAACATCTTTACAACGCTTGCCACCGTGTGATTTTACTTTTTGAGTAAATTGTAACATAGCTGACATATGCCCTGCCGCTTTTTTCTGACATATTTTTTTTAATAAGCTAACTAATACTTCATCAACCAATGTATATAAAACTACGCTATTAGAATCTAGGTTTTCACAAATTTGTTCAACTTGTGAAGATGTTTTAATTAGCGTCCAATCACTTTGTATAGCATTATCAAACTGAACTGCAACTGCACGAGCAAGCCCTTGAACCGTTTCACCTGTTGAATCAGATAATGTATATATATATACTTGTTTATTTTCTGTCATTTGTTAAGTATACCTGCTTTTTAATAACTTTTGTACTATTATGTGGATAAAGTTGTGGAAATGTTTAATACACAAAACGACACCATTTTCTCAATAACTTTATCCAGATGTATAAAAACATAAAGTACATATATGTATAATGTGGAAAACTCTTGAAAACTAAAAAAAAAACAGATATGTTTGTCTTTTAATTTGTGTATAATATTGTTAAAAACTATTTATGAAATTTTATACACATTATACACGGCATTACTACTACTAAAACCTTTATTTAAATATAATTATTATATAAAAAAAGAAAGTTTAATTTCCTTGATAACTAATATTCATAACAATAAGCTTTTTTTAAAAACTCTACAGGGTTCAAATACTAAAAATTTAAGTAATGATGTACCAATTTGGTTAATGCGTCAAGCAGGAAGATATCTTCCTGAATATCATAAAATTAGAAAACAAGCAGGTAGTTTTTTAAATCTTTGTTATAATTCAAAACTTGCAGAAGAAGTTACTTTACAACCAATAAGAAGGTTTGGTTTTGATGCATCAATTGTGTTTGCTGATATATTAGTAATACCAGATGCACTTGGTCAAAAAGTTAGATTTGAAGAAGGTATTGGTCCAATTCTTGAACCAATTAATGATTTAAAAACATTAAAAAATATTATTCCAAATAACTTTTCTAATATTCAAAAACATTTAAATCCTATTTATGAAACTCTAGATAGATTAAAAAATTCATTACCAAAAGAAGTTACTTTAATTGGTTTTGCTGGTGCACCATGGACGGTTGCAACATATATGGTAATGGGTAGTGGTAAACAAGATTTATTTAAATGTGTTGAATTTGCAAAAAATAACTCTGAATATTGGGAATTTTTAATGGATACTTTAATAAATTCTACGTCTGAATATTTAATAAACCAAGTAAATGCTGGCGCCGAAGTATTACAAATTTTTGATAGTTGGGCTGGTTATTTACAGGGTGAAAATTTTTTGAATTGGTCAATTATTCCAATTCAAAAAATAGTTAATAAAATTAAAAAAGTTCATCCAAATATTCCAATTATTGGTTTTCCTAAAGGTGCTAATAAAAGAGAAGTTGAATTTATTAATCAAACTGGTGTTGATATAATTAGTATTGAACATGGTAGTGATTTAAATTGGGTAAAAAAAAATATTTCTTCTATTTGTACTGTACAAGGATGTTTATCACCTGATACATTAAAATCAGGTAAAAATTTAGAATTAGAAACATTAAAAATTTTAAATACTTTTAAATATAAAAAACATATATTTAATCTTGGACATGGTATTGATAAAGATACCCCAATTAAAAATGTAGAAAAATTAATTAAGATAGTAAGAGATTTTAAATAATGGATATATATTTTATTATAAAAATATTACATATAATTTCAATTATTAGTTGGATGGCTGGAATTTTATATTTACCACGACTTTTTGTATATCATTGTGGTGTATATAAAAATGGTGTTATTAAAAATAAAGAAATGGATAAAACATTTAAAACTATGGAATATAAACTTTATACATATATAATGATGCCAGCAATGGTAGTTAGTGTAATTAGTGGTATTGGATTAGGTTATATATTAAAATTAGATAATTTCCCATTTTGGTATATAGTAAAAGAATTAACAGTTATGTTATTAATAATTTATCATTTTTATTTAAATTATATTAGAAAACAATTTAAATTAGGTAAAAATAAAAAAAAACATATATATTTTAGAATATTTAATGAAGTTCCTACTGTTTTATTAATAATAATAGTTGCTTGTGTTGTAATTAAATTTTAAATATATACTATAAAATAGCTATTTTTATTAAATAGTAACAATTAAATATCATTTTTATTAATAATAAAAAATAAAAAACTTTGACAATTTATATAAATATGTTTATATTTTATCTATATCAAAAATCAAAAATAAAGTATAGATTATAACTCTATAGCTTTATTGTTAAAATTCAAAGATATAAAACATGATTATTCAAATTACTTAATTTAAAATATTTTTTATTATTAATGTATTTTTTATTATTAATAAAAATTATATATATTATTAATAAAAATTATATATATATAAATATATCTAATATAACAAATATAGAAAGCTATTTTATGCATATTAAAGAATTAAAAAAATTATCTCCTGCAGATTTATTAAGTAAAGCTGAAGATTTAAAAATTGAAAATCCTTCTTCTTTACGAAAAGAAGAACAAATTTATGCAATTTTAAAACAAGAAGCTGCAAACGGCAACCCTATTTATAGTGAAGGTGTATTAGAAATTCTTTCTGATGGTTTTGGATTTTTTCGTTCTGTTGAAGCAAACTTTCTTGCAGGTCCTGATGATATTTATGTATCGCCAAATCAAATTCGTAAATTTTCTTTGCGTACAGGTGATACAATTGAAGGTGAAATTCGTCCACCTCGTGAAGGTGAAAAATATTTTGGTTTAGATAAACCTAATAAAGTTAACTATGATGATCCTGAAAAACTTCGTCATCGTATTAATTTTGATAATTTAACACCACTTTATCCAACAGAAAAACTAAACTTAGAAATAGAGCAAGATATTGATAATAAAAAATGCGATATGACAATGCGTATTATTGAGTTAGTTGCCCCAATTGGTAAAGGTCAGCGTTCTTTAATTGTTGCTCCACCAAAAACTGGTAAAACAACAGTTATGAAAAATATTGCTCATGTAATTACAGCAAATCATCCAGAAGTATTTTTAATGGTTTTACTTATTGATGAAAGACCAGAAGAAGTAACAGATATGCAACGATCTGTAAAAGGTGAAGTTGTGGCATCTACTTTTGATGAACCTGCAACTAGACACGTACAAGTATCTGAAATGGTATTACAAAAAGCGAAGAGATTAGTTGAATCAAAGAAAGATGTTGTAATTTTACTTGATTCAATAACTCGCCTAGGGCGTGCATATAATACGGTTATACCTAGTTCAGGTAAGGTTCTTACCGGAGGTGTTGATGCTAACGCTCTACAGCGTCCAAAACGCTTTTTTGGTGCAGCAAGAAATATTGAAGAAGGTGGTTCATTAACAATAATTTCTACTGCACTTATTGAAACTGGTTCACGAATGGACGAAGTTATCTTTGAAGAATTTAAAGGTACTGGTAATTCAGAACTTGTACTTGATCGCAAGATTGCTGATAAGCGTATATTCCCAGCCATTGATGTTGAAAAATCTGGTACTCGTAAAGAAGAATTATTAGTATCGCAAGAACAATTATCAAAAATGTGGATATTACGCCGTATATTACCTAGTAATTCAAATGAAGCATTAGAATTTATATTAGATAAATTAAAATTTACTAAGAATAATGATGATTTTTTTAATAGTATGGGAAAAAACTAAATATAATAAGAAATAAATATAAGTAATTTATTTTAAAATAAAAAAAGCTAATCTTCTTTAATCAAAGTGTGAGAGAGTAGGATATTTGATCAATTACTACCGCACTGTAATGGAAAGTTAGTTTTTTTATTTATCTAGTTAATAAAGAATTTATTTCATTATCTATATCAGTATTTTGATGAATTAAATTATATACTGCCTGACAAATTGGCATTTCTACATCATATTTTTTTGCTATTTCTAAAACAGATTTACAATTTTCAACACCTTCTGTAACGCTATTTCGTGATGCTAGTATATCATTTGCCTTTAGTCCTTCACCTAATGCGATACCGAAAGACATATTTCTTGATTGAACTGATGAACAAGTAAGCATTATATCACCAATAGCACATAAACTAAGTGCTGTTTCCATTTGTCCTCCTAGTGCAATATTTAATCTAGTTGCTTCAGCAACGCCACGTGTGATAAGTGCAGACATTGCGTTATCGCCAAGATTTTTACCTTTTGTAATACCGCAAGCAATTGCTAAAACATTTTTTACTGCACCATAAATTTCTGCGCCAATAATGTCGGTTGTTTGGTAAATACGAAAATAGGGAGAAAACAACGCATCTTTTACAGTATCTGTATTTTCCCCTGCTAAAGAAACCGCTGTTGGTAAATGTTTTGCAACTTCAATTGCAAATGTAGGTCCTGATAACACCATTATATTAGCATTATCAATACAGTCATTAGCAACTTGTGTCATTAATTTAGAAGTTTTGTTTTCAACACCCTTGCAACATAAAACTAGTGCTGTGTTATCAACAACTTTTACATTTTTTAATATGCTTCGCATATGTTGTGATGGTGTTACTACTAATACAATATCAGCATTTTGAGTAATAGTTAAATCATTAGTTGCTGTTATGCCTGTAAGGTCAACACCGTTAAGGTGTTTGGAATTGTTATTTGTAATATTAATTTTATCAGCAACTTCGCTACGGCGACAATACAATGATACATTATGGTTTAAATTAACGGCGTGCTTTGCTAGTGCGCTACCCCAAGCACCTGAACCAATTACAACTATATTTTTAACTGTCATTTTTTAAACTTTCTAAGCTCCATCGTGGTCTAGCAGGCATATTAAGTGGACTTGTTTTACCTAAGTTATAATTTTCTAATCCTGCCCAAGCAATCATTACTGCATTATCAGTACACAGACTAACAGGTGCTACTTTAAAAGTAAAATTACTTTTATTAGCTAAATTTTTTAATACTTCCCTAAGGTGTATATTACTAGCAACCCCGCCAGCAACAACAAAATCAGCAGACTTAACACCAGTATTTTGCTTGAAAATTTCAAATGCTTTTTTCATACGATTTTTTATACTGCCACTTACGGCAATTTGAAATGATGCACACATATCACTAATGTATTGTTCAGTTGGATTAACTTGCGCCTCAATCAAATGTCTTACCCTTGTCTTTAAACCAGAAAAAGAAAAATCACAATTAGCTTTCCCAACCATAGGTCGTGGTAATTCAATTTTACTAGCGTCGCCAAAATTTGCACACTTTTCAAGCATAGGGCCACCTGGGTAACCTACACCTAATATTTTTGCTGTTTTATCAAATGCTTCACCCACCGCATCATCAAGTGTTGTTCCAAGCACAGTATAATAGCCAACGCCGTTCACTTGTAATATTTGTGTGTGCCCACCAGATACTAATAATAACAGAAATGGAAAGCTAACATCATCAGTAAGTCTTGCCGTTAATGCGTGCCCTTCTAAGTGATTAATACCTATAAATGGGATATCTTGTGCAAATGAAATTGCTTTTGCTGTTTGCATACCGACTAATATACCGCCAATAAGTCCTGGTCCGCTAGTTGCCGATACGCAAGTCAGATCAGAAAGTTTAATTCCTGCTTGTTCAATTGTTTTTTCAATTACCCATGGACAAGCTTCAAGGTGTGAACGTGCTGCTATTTCAGGAACGACGCCACCATATGCCTCGTGTTCTTTTAATTGGGAATATATAATATTAGATAAAATAGTTTTATCGCCTGCGACTACAGATGCAGCAGTTTCATCACAAGATGTCTCAATTCCTAATATTAGGGTATTAGCATTTATTAAATTTTGTTTATTATTATCAGTCATATTCTAGTTCTTTATATTATTTTACTAAAATTGGCAACAAAATCTAAAAACATATGGCGATTTTTTGTAGAATATTATAAACATATTATATGAAGAAAATTATATTAGGTACTCGCTTATCGCCACTGGCAATGAAACAAGCAGGAATTGTTAAAAATATCATTGTTGAAATGGGTATTGATTGCGAAATATTAGCAATTAAAACTACTGGTGACATAGTTTTTGATAAACCGTTATCAGAAATTGGTGGTAAAGGCTTATTTGCTAAAGAACTAGACACTGCCTTATTAAACGGTCGTTGTGATATTGCTGTTCATTCATTAAAAGATGTTGAAACGGAATTACCACAAGGAACAGATATTATTGCTGTTCTACCTCGTGAAGATGTGCGTGATGTGTTGATTAGTGTCAATGGATATACAATTGAAACTTTACCAGAAGGTGCAGTAATTGGAACTTGCTCATTGCGACGCAAGGCACAATTATTAATTAAAAGACCTGATGTTAATGTTGTTATGATGCGAGGTAATGTTCAAACTAGACTAAGTAAAATTACACAAGGTGATGTTGATGCAACATTTCTTGCTATTGCAGGATTAAACAGATTAAATATTGATGTATCTTCTTGGCAGGTTTTAAATACTATTGATTTTATCCCAGCGGTGGGGCAAGGTGCTATTGCTATTCAGTGTAGAATTAACGATGAAGAAATAAATATGGTAATTTCAAAACTTAATTGTGAAAAAACATTTAAAGCCGTAACTTGTGAAAGGTCTGTTCTTTCAGGTCTTGGCGGTAATTGTAAAACACCCGTTGGTGTGAACACAGTTATAAATGATGATAAAATTACTATTACTGTGTTTGGTGCAACTGAAGACGGTACAAAAAAATATTATGAAACTAAAATAACAGACATAAATATAGCAAATAAAGTTGGTTTTGAAATGGGTAAATCATTAAGACATGAATTAGGTGATTTTGACCAAAAATAGTTTATAATTGATTTAAAATGCCAAAGTTAGTTTTAAAAGACTAAAAATTAATAAAAAATTAAATTTAATATATAAAAAATTAGGTATTATATTATGTTATGGATAACTAGACCATCACAAGATTCAGCTAAGCAATGTAAAAATGTTAATAACTTAGGTTATAAAGCTTATGCTGAGACATTGCTTGATATTGAAATATATGAAAAGACAGTTGATACAACTGGGTGTCAGGCTGTTATATTTACATCTGCTAATGGGGTAAGGTCATACAGCGAAAATGGTGGAGATACAAACTTACCTGTTTTTGCCGTTGGTGATGCAACAAAAATTGAAGCTGTTGAAAAAGGCTTTGAAATTATTCATACGGCTAGTGGTGATGTTATCGCATTAAGCGATATTGTTAAGGAAACATTAAATCCTGCTGACGGGGCGTTATATCACGCAGCAGGAAGTGTCATTGCTAAGGACTTATCTGCACTATTAAGTGACTTTTGTTATACTATAAAGCGTGAAGTCTTATATAGTGCAGTACCTGTTGTAAATCTTACAAATACTGTACAGGAATATATCAAAGACTCAAGTATTTCAGGTGTTCTATTAATGTCACCGCGTACGGCAGACATATTCGTAGCCATTGTGCGTACTCATGGACTAGACACGGATATAAAAAATGTGGTAATCTTTGCATTAAGTGATGCGGTTGCGGAAAAAGTTCGTTTTTTAGGTTGTAAAATTTGTGTTGCAGATGGACCAACAAATGCTGACTTGATGGAACAGATAAAAAACGAATTTAAATAAGATATCTGTAATTGTATTTATATTGATTAACGAGGAACTTTATAAAATGCAAAATTTAGATACTAACGAAAAAACAGTTAGAAAATTACAAAAAATAAAAACACATACTAATTTTTTATCTATTGTAAGTTTAGTAATTTCAATAATAACATTTGGTCTTGCTGTTACTGCTGATTTATGGCGTGGAAAGATATTTCCTGCGATTGATAACACAGCTACAATTATAACTAATTTAGAAAATGTGCAAAAAAAAATTAATAATACAGCTAAATTAATTGAAAGTTCCGTAGTTATGGCACAAAATGCTATGGAAAAATCGCTAAATTCAGAAAAAATATCAACTGAATTAGTCAGTCGTGTTAATAAATTACAAGCTGTAGTAAAAGCAAAAATTGAAATTGAAGCAGGAAATGAACGTCTAATGCAAATAAGGCAAATTGGGTCAGTTGCATTATTAGGTGAGCCATACAACCTGTTGATGAAGGGAATTGAACCTTTAAATGATGTGGAAAAGAATGCAATTCAAATATTAAATAAAAATTTTAATGGTATCGCTAGTATATCGGAACTAATTACTTACTTAAATAATAATGTTCGTATTCTTGCACCAAAAATTTCTGATGTTACAGCAACAACTATTATGGGAAAAATTAAGGCAAGGTTAAATAATTTAATTTATATTCGAAAAACAAACGCTGTTGATAATATTAAACAGCCAACAATTGAGTTATTGATATCTCTTACTTCATCAAATAACTTAAATGAATTATTAAAAGTTTTAAATGCTTTAAATCTTGCAGAGTTAAATGAATTTAAGGCTAAGATTGAACGCCGGAAAACAGTAATTGATTCCTTAACGTTATTAGTTAAAGGGGCTATATAATGAATGCGGTTTGGATATTTATAAAATTATTTTTTATTGTGGGTTTAAGTGTTTTTCTTGCAACAACTGACGGATGGATGACGCTTGTTTGGGGTGGATATCAAATTGATATGTCTGTCACTATTCTTGGGGTTATTATAATTTTTTCTGTGTATATAATTTGGAAAACAGCTAGAGTACTTGATTGGGCAGTATATGTACCTAAATTATTTTTAAATACTAGAACTCTTAATAAAAAAGTTGATGGTGTTGATGATATTATTAGCGCACTTCAGTCACTTAGTATGGGAAATAAAATTAAGTTTAAAAAAAATATTAAATCTCTTGAACTATCGTTTGGGAAAAAACATAGAGTGGTTAAATTTTTAACAGCAAAGTCATATGAAAAAGTATCTTCTATTGTTGAAATGAAAAATCTTTTAGGAAGTGAAATTAATGATTCAGCGGAACAATCATTATTACAACTTAATGACAGTGCGACGCTTGATGAACTAATCGCAGAAAATATTAGAAGTGACAGTCTTAGTGATTGGGGATATATTTATTTATCAAATAAAGAAACAAATTTCACCAGCTCTGTTGCACAACTTGACATTGGTAAGAAAATAGCAGGCATCGACAACGATACATATGAGGTTGAACTAGCCGTATTAAAAGCTAAATTTAATGAAAAAGACGCAATTGCTGAACTTGCTTCTGCGTGGAAAAAAGCATCCATTTCTGAACATTTAATATTAAGAATTTTTGAAGGTTTTGATTATTTTGAAAAAATTACAGCTAAGCAATTTAAATTAGTTGAAAAAATATTACCGAAACATAATGGAATGGCTAATTTAGTGTTGGCAAAGTTATCTATTCATTTAGAGTTGTGGGCAGTTGCTAATGATTATGCGGAAAAAGGCAGAAGTAACGGTGCTAATGATAAATATACAAATACTGTTTTAGCTAATATTGAATATGCAGAAAATGGGGCAACTGAACGATGTGTATTATTGTTAAAACAAGCAATTAAAACTATAAAATAAGTAGTAAATATGCTATATTTGATGGTATAAGGAAAAGATAATGTTTACATATACTCTGCAAAATATATCACTAGAAAAAATGCCTAAAATTTGTAACTCTTTAAGTGATGCTTTTAGTGCAGGTGATGTGGTTGCCTTAAATGGTGATTTAGGTGCAGGAAAATCAACTCTTGCAAGAGGAATTATCCAATCTTTACTAGGTGATATTGAAGTCCCTAGTCCAACATTTACCCTAGTGCAAACTTACATTTATAAAGATTTTGAAATATGGCATATGGATTTGTACCGTTTGGACGAACCAGAACAAATAATTGAACTGGGGATTGAAGATGCATTCTTACAGTCATTTTGTTTGGTTGAATGGGCTGAAAATGCGGAGAATTATTTGCCGAAAGATGCTTTGCATATAAATATAACAGATTGCAATGATAACAACTCTCGTAACATTGAATTTAAGGGTGATGGTTGGAAGAATAAGATATCAGTATTGGATAAGTTTAATGGCTGATAAAATTAATTCAGAAATATTACTGTCGGCTGGATTTGACACAAGAATGTTGCCATTAACAAACAGTACGCTAAAGCCATTAGTTAGTGTGGCAGGTAAATCACAAATTTCTTATACGGTTGATAATTTTATTAATGCGGGTGTAAGAAACATTATTGTAAATGCTTATCATCTTAAAGAACAGGTAATTGATTTTTTTGCAGATTATAACAATGTTCATATTATTGAAGAAGAAGAAATATTAGAAACAGGTGGTGGTGTAAAAAACGCCCTTGATTTGTTAGATGATTTATTTTTTGTTTCAAATACAGATTCTATATTAACAAACGGCACAAGCCTATACCCTAATCAAATGGAATATGCATTTGATTATACAATGGATGGACTGTTGTTATTGATAAAAAAAGAAGATGCTATTGGTTACATTGGTAGTGGTGATTATGTTTTTTCTGGTGTACAAATATTAAGGAAATCGGTATTTGCAAATACTCCTGATGGGGCATTTTCATTAAATATTATATATGATAGATTATTATCTTCTAATCGTTTAAAGGGTATTGTTCACGGTGCTGATTGGTACCATATATCAACCCCTGAAGATGTGCAAAAAATTAGTCTTATTTTAAAAAATGAGGAAATTAATTATGGGTAAAGTTTACACAAGCCCTGTTGGTAACAATTTTTTAGAAGAAGTAGTTAATAAAATTTTTGCTGACACAACACCAATTCACAAAATTACTGTTTATGTTGCAACACGCTGTATGGGTAAGGCTTTGCAAACGCAGATACTACGACATAGCGATGGCGTTCCAACACTTATGCCTAAAATAAAAACTATTGGCGATATGGAAGAAATTTTTGTATTTGAAAATTATAGTGAAATAAAAGAACCTGTAAATGCAAGCTACCGCCGTTTTTGGTTGGCTGATATAATTGGTAAATTTTATAAATCGCAGGATAAAGATTTTTCATTGACGATGAGGCTTGGTGCCAGTGATGCATTGGTTAAGTTTTTTGATAATGTGGCAATGTTTAGTGTTGATTTTACAGAACTTAATTTTTTTTTTGCTGATAGGGACTTTGCCAAGCATTGGGGTGTTTCTATGGAGTTCTTAGAAAAGATTTACCCTGAGTGGAAACAGCACCTTGAAGAACTTGGTGTAAGTGATATTGGCGAGTTTAATAATCAGACTTTAACTTATTTAAATACTTATCTACAACAAACAAATGACAGAGTCTACTTAATTGGCTTAACAGGTGTTTACCCTGTGGTAAGGGGGATTATTAAAACAGTTAGCGACAATGAAAATGGTGTGGTTATTCTGCCTAGTTATGATGTGGACTTAATTGACAAACAAAAAGAAAATATATCATCTGATATTACCCACCCAATGTACACATTGCAACAAAGCGTTGATATGTTAGAAGTGAAAATTGAAGTACTTGAGCCACAACAAAATGACCGAAAAAAATTGTTTTCTAGTGTTTTTTTACCAGCGTCTGATACGGTTGATTGGTTGAGTAATACGCCACCTGCCAATGGTTTTAATGGTATAGATTTTTTAACTGCTGATAGCCATATGATTGAGGCATTATCAATTGCATTAATGATGCGTCATAATTTAGAAGAAACGGAGAAAACAACAGCGTTAATTACTCCTGATAGAAATCTTTCACGAATGGTCATTGCCACTTTAAAGCGTTGGAATATTGAAGTTGATGATAGTTCTGGTATTCTATTACAATTTAGCCCAACAGTTGTATTTATAAGATTGGTTAGTGAAGCTATTAGTGAAAATTTTTCTGCTAAATCGTTAGCAGGTTTATTAAAACATCCATTGTGTAATTGTGGTATGGACAGGGGAAAATTTATCCGTCTTGTGCACGCTTTTGAAATATTTACTTTGCGTGATTTTGTTGGTATCAGTGGACTTGAACTGTTTAAAAAACATATAAAAATAAAGGAATCTAATCCATACAATGTACATAGTCCTTACATTGATAAGTGTGATGAATTTATAAATTTAATCGACGACTTACAAGAAAAATTTAGTCCTGCTTTTAATGAGTTTAGTTCTTTACAGGATATGATAGAAACTTATATTAAAATTTGTGAAAGCCTAGCAGGGGAAGACGCAATGTGGAATGGTACTGATGGTAATGAAGTTGCCAGGGCGATAAGTGAATTATTATCAAACACACCAATTGTTAATGCAATAACAGCATCTGATTTTTCATATTCATTTACTAGCTTATTACAAGGAAAGACAATTCGTAAAAGCATTGGACTTCACCCACGATTGTATATTTGGGGGCCTCTAGAGGCTCGGTTACAAAGCGTTGATAATGCTATAATTTCTGGTATGAACGAAGGGGTAATGCCTGCTAATGTATCTGTTGATGCGTGGGTGTCTAGACAGATGGCGCAAGAAATTGGATTGCCATCACCTGATGTTGCCGTGGGCATTTCTGCTAATGATATGATTAGTGCTTGTAATGGTACAAAGATTACCTTTACCCGTTCTAAGAAGGATAATGGGAAAGAAACAATTGCATCTAGATGGTGGCAAAGATTTCAAGCTGTATGTAATGCCGTTGGATTTTCTGATTTACCAAGGAATAGTGATTATTATCTTGAGGTTGCTCGTAAAATGAGTGATGTATCAAATTCGGTTATAGATAGTGTAAAAATTGATGTACCAAAGCCAACTCCGCCGTTTGACGTACGACCTAAGAAGTTGTCCGTTACTAATATTCAAACTTGGTATGATGACCCTTATCAAATATATGCTAAGTATATTTTAGGGTTGTACCCAACAGGAGATTTATCTGGTGAGGTAAGCCCTGCTATTCGCGGTAATGTTTTTCATACGATATTAGAAAGATTTATTACTAAATATCAAACAAAAGTTCCTGTTGATGCAGAACAAATATTACAACAAATTGGTGATGACGAATTTACGAAGTACAGTGAAATACCAGAAGTTCGTGTAATGTGGCAACCGCAATTTAATGTTGCTATTAAAGGCTTTTTGAAAGAATGGAGAAGTCGTTGTGAAAATATTGAAAAGGTATTTTGTGAGAAATTAGGGGAAAGCGTAATTAAGACCAAAAATGGTAATGAATTTACAATATCTGGTAAAGCAGATAGAATTGATATTTTAAAAGATGGTACAGCTATTGTTGTTGATTATAAAACAGGGACATTGCCATCTAAAACTAAAATACAAAATGGAGAAAGTCCACAAATGTCATTGCAGGCATATATATTCGATAATGGTGATTATGGTATTGAAAACATAAAATCATCGGCGGTTGAAATTCATCCAGTAAAGCCAAAATATGAAATTATTTCTAGTGATATTGAAATAAAGAATGAAAACATTATTGAAAATGCATTGAATATTCTTAATGAACAAATTGATTTATACAGTAATGAAGAAACGCCTTACTTTAAAGAAGAAGCTTTTTCAAGGTATAATGATTACGCCCACTTAATGCGTAGAAAAGAATGGGGATTGATAATTGAAGATGATAAGGAAGGTAATGACTGATACTAGTACACCAACTGAAGTTACTCTTCAGCGTAAAAAACTTGCATCTAATCCGCATAAACACGCTTGGGTATTAGCAAGTGCTGGTTCAGGAAAAACAACTGTTCTTGTTAGGCGAATATTAAGATTATTACTAACTGATGGTATTTATCCTGAAAATATTTTAGCAATTACATATACTAAATCGGCGGCCGCTGAAATGTCCAACCGTATTGCAAAAAGACTTAATGAATGGGTTGTACTAAGTGGTATAAAATTAGAAAAAAATATTGCTAAGGTATTAGGTAGCGAACCAAGCAAAGAAGATATACAAAATGCTAAAAGATTATTTGCCCATGTACTTGATACAAAGGGTGGTTTAAAAATTCAAACTATTCATAGTTTTTGTCAATCATTGTTACAAAAATTTCCTATGGAATCGGGTGTTGCTCAGGGTTTTAAAATCATTGCTGATAAAAAACCATATATAAAGGAAGCAAAAGCAGAATTGTTTTTAAATGACGATATTCTACCATACCTACAGCAACGATTTATGGCTGGCGGTAGGAAAGAAAATTTTGATAATGATTTAGTTCATATTATTGATCATTCTGAACGATTTAAGGAAATGTTTAAGGGTAATATTGATGCGGTTGTTGATGATATTTATGTATCGCTTAATATTAAAAAAGAAGAAACAGAACAGATAGCCAAACACGCATATAATGATTTTTTTAAAACTAAGCTAGTCAGTGAACTTATTAGCGAATTTAAAGAAAAACTTATTTCAACAGGAAAAACAGGAAAAACAATAGAAAAGCTTGTTAACGGTTTAACGGATTGGCAAAAACATGGTGATGTTGAAGACTTAGAAAAACTTATTTTTAAGGAAAAAAGTATTCTTAAACCCACCTGCGTAAATGTTATAAAAGAAAACATTGGAATGTTAAATCCAATTGAAGATGCAAAATCTGAATGTCTTCAAAAAATAGCACTGATAAAAGTTATTAAATATACAACGGCAATGTATTTTATCGCAGATAAATTTATTGATATTTATAATAGCGTTAAAGCAAAGCACAATGCCTTAGATTTTAGTGATATTATTGACTGTACACGACGTTTACTTAGTAATGAAAATATATCGCCGTGGGTACTTTATAAAACTGACCGCGGGCACAGTCATATATTACTTGATGAAGCACAAGATACTTCCCCAGAACAATGGGATATTATGAAAGCAATAGTTGAACCATTCTTTGACGGAACGGACAGCAGTAACCACAGCTTGTTTGTAGTTGGCGATGAAAAACAATCAATCTATTATTTTCAGGGGGCTGACCCACAAAAATTTTTACGATTTAGAGAATATTATAAAGAACTTTCTGAAGAAAGATCAAAAGGAAGCTTTGAAGATGTAAGGCTTGACACTTCATTTAGAACAACCCCTGCTGTTCTTGATTGGGTTGATGCTAGTTTTAAAAATAAGCAAAAAGGTGTATCTGCCAGTGAAATTAAACATCAACATTTTAGGGTTGATTTTGCAGGTGAAATACAATTACTTCCTATTTTGTACTCTCAGAAAAATATGCGACCTAAAGTTAAAGATTGTTATGCACAGGAAATAGCTAATCATATAAATGCTATTATTGGACACAAAAAACTTTCGTCTGTTGGGCGAACGGCAACAGCAGGTGATATTATAGTATTAGTGCGAAAAAGAGATGATTTTGTACCTGCGTTAGTTCGTGAATTAAAATTACTTGGAGTTCCTGTGGCAAGTAGCGATAGAATGAAACTAACTGAACAAATTGTAGTTGAAGACTTACTTGCAATTATACAGTTTATGATATTGCAGGACTATGATTTAAACCTTGCGTGCGTACTTAAATGCCCACTAATTGGACTCATCGATGAAGATATATTTAAGTTTGCCCACGGTCGTGGCAAGCGTACTTTGTGGCAATCATTACGACAATATAATGATAGTACAGGTGAATTTGCTAGTATAGTTGAATATTTAAATAAATTATTAAATATGGCGGATTTTGTTCGTCCATTTGAAACATTAGCATACATACTAAACAACCCTTGCCCACTGATAAGTGTTAAGGGTTTAGGTTCTGTAATTACAGGTAGACAGGCATTTGAAGCCCGCTTGGGGGTTGAGGCAGAAGACCCAATAAGTGAATTAATGCAATTTACAATATCTTTTGAAGCAGAGGAAATACCAACTTTACAAAACTTTTTAAACTATATTAATACGGTTGACGATGAAATTAAAAGAGACCAAGAATCTAGCGGAGCAGAGCAAGTTAGAATTATGACAGTTCATTCATCAAAAGGTCTTGAATCACCAATTGTTATTTTACCTAATTGTTTTAATGCATTCCAAGCAAAAAATGGATTTGCTTGGAATGAAGATAATAAAAAATGTTTATGGTTGCCGACAATAAAATACAATGAAATTGACAATGACTTGAGGTTTTCACCAGAGAAATTAATAAACGATATTATAAGGAAAGAAAACGAAGAAAATAAACGTCTTATGTATGTTGCAATGACCCGTGCAGAAGATATTTTGATTTGTGGTGGTTATGGTTCAGATGGTAAAGATAGAGATGCAGAAGAATACCCAAGATGGTATGACTTAATGCATACAGGGATGAAAATTTTAGAAGAAAATGACGCTGATGGATTTAAAGTAAATGATTATGTACCATACAGAAATAATGATATATGGAAAAATAAAAAGCAATTAGAAAAACCTTTTTCTAATGAAGTATTTATTTATAGAAGTGGTAACAAAAGTAATAATGCGAACCAATTGCAAGAGGAAGAAAATAAAAGTGTGGTTGCTATTCCAGACTGGGCAATTACAAATGCGAAAAGCGAAGCGGGAAATGCATGCCCATTGTTGCCATCAAAAATACTTACAGAAGAATATGATGTGAATCCAAGCCCGCTTATTAAGAAAGATGGTGTTTATTTATTTAAACGAGGTAATATTATTCACCGTGCCTTGGAGCTGTTACCTGCAATCAAACCTGAAAAACAAGAATTATCACTAATTAATTATTTATCAACTCCTGCCTTTGGCCTTGATGAAAAAGTTCAGCGAACTTGGGCTAATGAAATTATGTCTGTAATAAATAATAACCTTGATTTATTCAGTATTGATACATTTGCAGAAATTTCTGTTTCTGGTGTGATATATATTGATGAAGTACCAACCCCTGTATCAGGGGTTATTGACCGTATTTGTATTAAAGATGATTGTATTATTATCGTTGATTTTAAGTCTAATGTATCACCGCCTAGTAATGTTGATGATGTATCAGAAGGTTATAAAAAGCAGATAGAGATATATAAAATCTTAATTGAAAAAATATATCCTGATAAGTTAGTTAAAACAGTTATTGTTTGGACTTTTTCATGTAAAGTTATGGAAATAAGACATTAAATAGCTATATAAATATTTAAATAAATAAAAACATCACTATATGCTATATTAATGAGATAACAAATTAAGAGGAATTGAAAAATGAGTGTATTAAAAATTAATAAAATTAACTTTGACAGCGAAGTACTACAATCTAATATTCCTGTATTGCTGGATTTTTGGGCACCGTGGTGTGGGTCTTGTAAAGATTTGACCCCTATACTTGACGAAATGTCTGTGGAACAAAAAGACAGTCTTAAAATTGTAAAAGTAAATGTTGATGATAATCAGGAATTAGCCGCAAAATTCGCTGTGCGTGGTATTCCAACTATGCTTATATTTAAAGATGGGGACGTTATTGCAAATAAAGTTGGTGCCGCAGGCAAAGAAGACCTCGAGTATTGGATTGCTTCAAGCTTAACTGAATCATCAGAATTGGCTCAATAATTTAAGAAAGAATAAATATGACAGATACTATTTATGCACTTGCTAGTGGAACAGGTCGTGCGGGTGTAGGTGTTGTTCGTATTTCAGGTGATAATTCTTATGCTGTGGCGCAAAAGCTTGGTGTTGACAATTTATCGCCACGAATTCTGTCAATGGCAACGCTTTTAAATTTTAAGTCTAAGAAGCTGATTGACCAGTCTATGGCTGTGTATTTTCCTGCACCTAATTCATTTACTGGTGAAGATGTTATTGAATTGCATATTCACGGCTCACGTGCTGTCTTAAATACTTTGTTTTTTGCTATGGAAGAAGTTGGTAAAGAATTAAACTGCGTTGTAAGACTTGCTGAACCGGGGGAGTTTTCTAAGCGAGCTTTTGAAAATGATAAAATGGACTTAACGCAGGCTGAAGGCTTAATTGATTTGATTAACGCTGAAACAGAAGCACAAATGCGACAAGCTCAGCGACAAGCAAGTGGTGCTTTGAAGGATTTATATCACGGCTGGGCTGATACAATCACGCCTTTACTTGCTCACTACGAAGCATATATTGATTTTCCTGATGAAGATTTGTCAATAGATGTTCAAAATAAAGCTGATGAAAAATTATTTAATTTATTTACCCAAATAAATAATCATTTAGCAGATAACAATTCAGGTGAAAGAATTCGCGATGGTGTTCAAGTTGCTGTTGTTGGTGAACCTAATGCGGGAAAATCATCATTAGTTAATTCTTTGGCAAAACGAAATGTTGCGATTGTATCTGATATTGCAGGTACAACGCGTGATATTATAGAAGTTTCATTAGACATTGGTGGGTACCCTGTACGATTATTTGACACAGCGGGAATTCGCAAATCAAACAATGAAATTGAATTGGAAGGAATAAAGCGTGCTGTTCAATCCGCAAATGATGCAGATATAATTTTATTAGTAGTCGATGGAACTAAAGATGTAGTAGATTCTGATTATATTAAACAAAGTTTGAAAACTATATCAAATACTGACACACCAGTGGTTGTACTAGCTAATAAATGTGAGAAAAGTGATTTTAAGGCTCATAAGTCACTGGATAATGTCTTTGATATATCTGCGTTAGGCGAAGACACACTAACGTCATTTCTTGCTTATTTACAGGAGGTGGTTTTAGACCAATTTGACCGAGGTTTAGATCCAGTGATAACGCGTAGCCGTCATCGACAGTCATTACAAGAATGCGTTGATTGTCTAGTTCGTGCAAAAGACGCACCAGTACCTGAATTAGTTGCTGAAGATTTGCGTATGGCAATGCGTGCAATAGGAAGAATAACAGGTCAGGTAGATGTAGAAGAATTATTGGATATTGTTTTCCGTGATTTTTGTATAGGCAAATGATTGCTAAGTGTGATGTGTTAATTAAACAATTAATCTTTTGTAAATTGCATACCTAACCATTTATATCCACCTTTTTCATCTGGCATAGTGCAATTAATTCTTGTATTACCTTTTGAAAATGGAATTTGAAAATCAATATAAAAAATAGGGTATGATTTTTCTAATGACAATTTACCAGTATCAGAACGATAGCAAGCAACTTGCTTTAAGTTTTTTATTTCGCTAGTAACTTTTACTTCTATTTGTGGTGGATTTTGTCTGTTATGTATAGTATTAGACGGCGTTATATATTCAATAGGGAATGGTTTTGTGTTTAATATTAAATTGAATCTTTTTAGCGAAGAGTACTTTTCATTTATAGAAAATCTAGGTATATAAAATTTATTTGAAGTTGAATTGTATACGCCAGAGTGCTGACCGAAACTAGCAATAAATCCAAATGATTTAACTTCATTTATAATATCATTGTTTGTTTCGCCGAATGGAAATGAAAACATAGTTGGACTAATTCCAGTGTTGATTGCAATGTCATTTATATTTTCCTCTATTTCTATACGGTTAGTTTCAACAGAATTTTTTGTCATATGACTATGTGATACCGTATGTGCTTGAAAATCAACACCATCATTTGACATTTTAGATACATCATCCCAACTCATATATGCAGGAATATTATTGTTTAATTTCTTACTTGAAAGGAATACAGTAAATGGGAAATTGGCTTCTGAAAATTTTGGAAATGCAACATTGTAAACAGACTTAAATCCATCATCAATGGTAATTACAATCGATTTTTCAGGTAATTCTTCACCATCATTCATTGCATTTACTGCTCTATTAAGTGGAACCACAGTAAAGTTATTTTCTTTAATATATGAAATTAACTTATCTAGTTGTTCACTGCTAATATTTGTTGATGGATATTTACTTTCATTAAATCGGTGAAACAATAGTATAACTGCTCCATTTTTAGCAAAAGCAGGGATACTATAAGATAGATAGGAAATTAAAAATATAGATAATAAAGCTATTTTTTTCATAATATAATCATACCTATTAATAGTTATTTTTAAGATAGCTTTTTGTAAATATAAGCTAGTGTTACTGCCTGAAAAGAAGAATATATAAGTAGAGCAATATATAAATATAAATATGTAAAAAATCTGACTACAAAGCTTGTCTCTTCTAAAGTAAATATACCTCCTAGAACGATGGAGAAGGGTATTGATATTATAATAATTACTAAAAGAGAAGGTATTGATACACAAATTACAGTGAAAAATATTTTTAGTGCATTACCTTTTGTAATGATAAATGCTGTACGTATTGATATTGGTTCACCCGCGATAATAGATGGAAGTATTAAAGATAATCTTAATACTGTGATTAAAGTTGTTAGAATAAGTGCAAAATAAAATAGCATCACAAAATTAGTAATAAATACAGGAAATAATATACCTGGTAATAGTAATAATAGTGGTAATATGTATAATTTTATCTTAGCAATTAGATATTTAGTTTTTATTTCATTCCAAGAAAGTACTTCTTGTGTATTAATGATTCTAATTTTTTTTAGGTATAATTTTATCCAAGAACTAATAAACATAATCTGTAGAATTGCTATAATAATGAGTGCAAGTATAGAATCAACAGGTGAAGGATGAGTTGGTGTCAAGAATATATAATCAACAAATGACATTATAATTGCTATAATTATTGATGATGCGAAAAAACATTTTATATTGTTAGAAATAAATAAATACCCTTCTTTAAATGCATCTATTAAACTAAAGGTTTTCATTGTTTATTCCTTAATAATATTTACTTAAAACGTTAATGTATTTACAAGGTACTTTAAATCATCTTCATTGTCAAATAGTATTGTTAATTTACCATTTCCAGAAGATGAAATTGCTACATCTATTTTACGACCAAGTGATGCAGATACAGAATTGATAATAGATTGCTCTTCTTCACTTTTTGTAGAATTCTTAATGCCTTGTTTTTCTTTTTTGTTATTATGAGTAGAGCCACGCTTTCCTGATACAAATCTTTCTGTTTCACGAACACTTAATGAACGGTTGGCAATTTCCAGTGCCAGTTCATATGCATTATCTAATCCAATAAGTGTTCTTGCATGTCCTGTTGTTAAGTGACCATCATCTAACATAGATTTAACTTCTTCAGGCAGAGATAACAAACGCAGTGTGTTTGCAATGTGCGAACGAGACTTTCCAAGAACAGAAGAAAGTGAATTTTGTGTATAAGTAAAGTCATCCATCATACGGCGGTAACCTTCTGCTTCTTCAATAGGGGTTAAATCTTCGCGTTGGATATTTTCGATTAATGCAATTTCATGTGCTTCTTTATCTGTAATATTCATAATAGCAACAGGAACAACACTAAGTCCCGCACGCTTTGATGCACGGTAGCGACGCTCACCTGCGATAATTTCATAATTACCAGAAGAAAGTGGGCGAACTAATAAAGGTTGCAGAATACCTCGTTCAATAATTGATGATGTTA
The DNA here is from genome assembly GCA_034401795.1 of Chaetoderma sp. LZ-2023a. NCBI lineage: Eukaryota > Metazoa > Mollusca > Caudofoveata > Chaetodermatida > Chaetodermatidae > Chaetoderma > Chaetoderma sp. LZ-2023a. Next base: position 4,448,698 of record JAVVLW010000018.1, read on the forward strand.
ATCCATCTAATGCTTCGTCGCTAAAATGTTTACGAGGTTGAGCAATACCAGTAACTAATACATCAATAGGTAATTCAGATGTAGACCCAGTGCTAACAGCTTTTTCAACTAATACATCTGCGTCGTTCATAAGTAAATCCAGCCCTTTACCAAGTCCTCGTATTTTATTGGATGAAGTTTTTTTATTTGCTTTTACTTTCACGGCAATGCCCCTTTAAATATATTTAATAGTACCAGATTGCAAAAAAACTGGATCGTGATATTCTGACCTACTATGAAGTAGTTGTATTCGGTTTATCTTTTGCTACAGAAGAGTAAGATTTTCCTTGGATTTTTTTTAAGACTTCACTTGCAAGCATCATATACGCTCTAGCCCCAATACTTGTGTGGTCGTAAATTATTACAGGTGTACCAAACGAAGGTGCTTCGGCAATTCTGACATTTCGTGGAATTACGGTCTTAAAAACTTTTGCACCTAAGTGTTTACGGGCATCTTCATTAACCTGTAATGATAAATTGTTCCTGCGGTCAAACATTGTTAATACTACACCGCCTAATTCAAGACCATTATTAAGTGATTTTTTTATGCGAGTAATTGTTGCAAGTATTTGGCTTAAGCCCTCTAAGGCATAAAATTCTGCTTGTAACGGAACAATTACATAATTAGATGCAACAAGTGCATTAAGTGTAATTAAGCCAAGATTAGGCGGACAATCTAGTAATATATAATCGTACTTATTTAAATACGATTGTAGCGATGTTTTTAATTTCTTTTCACGCCCGAATTGCCCTGCAAGGATAACTTCTACGCCTGCAATATCCATAGTTGCTGGCACTATGTCCAGATTAGGTATTTCCGTCGGAACAGATGCATTTGAATGGTCTTCTGTGTGTAATAGCATATCGTACGAACCTATAATATCTTGTCTGTCTTCAACACCTAATCCAGTAGATGCATTACCTTGAGAATCTAAATCAATGATAAGGACTTTCTTTCCACAAGCAGCAATTGCCGTCGCAAGGTTTACAGTTGTTGTTGTTTTACCAACCCCTCCTTTTTGATTTGCAATAGAAATAACATTTGCGGACATGATTAAATATTTTCCTTATTTTGTACAATTTAGGTTTTATACATAGTTATAATATAGTGGAGTCTATCATTTATCTATATTAAAGGCAAGGTGAGGCAATGAAGAAAATGTACTAAAAGTACATTTTGTTGTTGGGTTTTATTTGTTTCGTGAATTTATTTGTACTTTAAATCGTTGATAATCAACATTCTTGCATTTCTTTCAGTTATTGACGGTATTTCTTTTACTGAGATATCCCAGTTGGCATAGACGCTTTTTATTTCATCTTTAAAGCGAGAGCCCTTAAGGAATATCGCCTTTGTTGAGCCAAGTTGTGTGCAAGATTCTAGTAGACTTGGTAAGTTTGCCAAGGCTCTTGCTGTTATAAGGTCGTAATTTGCGATTGGGGAAAGTTCAATTCTAGTATTTAGCACGGAGCAATTTAACTTTAACTCTCTAACGCATTCCTTTAAGAATAAACTTTTCTTTTTATCTGACTCAATCATTGTTATATGAATGTTACTACCTATATTTTTGTCTTTTGCTAATATAGCGCATATTATAGCAGGAAGTCCACCTCCAGACCCTAAGTCGGCAATTGTTTTTGTGTCATTTGGAATGTGGTTATAAACCTGCATACTATCAGCAATATGTCTGTGCCAAATTTCGTTGATAGTATTTGGTGAAATAAGGTTAACAGCCTTTTGCCATTTAATTAATAGGTCGTGATAATCTTGTAATAATTGTAATGTTTCACGTGAAACACTACATACTGTATGAATATTCTCTTTTATATACAAGAGGTTTTCTCCTTAGTGGTATTAATTATTTTTTTAGTTTTCTAATATAGTGCAGTACTGTTATTAATGCTGCGGGGGTTATTCCAGATATTCTTCCTGCAGCACCAAGTGTTGCTGGTCGTGTATCACTAAGTTTTACTATGGATTCGGATGAAAGCCCGCCAATTTTAAAATAATCTAAATCAACAGGAAACTTTACTTTTTCGTCTTTTTTGAAGGTGTTAATATCCTGTTCCATTCGTATCATATATCCGTTGTATAGTGCGTCTATTTCCATATGATTACGAATATCAGGTGATATATCATCCAGCTCTGCCCATATCTTATTAATATTAACAAAAGATATATTTGGAAGTCCTAATATTTGTAATGCTGTTCTTGTGCGACCGTCCATATTGATGTTTATATCGTACTTTGCAAGTTGATTAGGGCTTGCCCTTAATGTATTCATTAGTGCTCTAGCTGTTGATAATGTGCTCTTTTTTTTGTTCCAAGATTGTTTGCGTTTATCACTAATAACACCAAGATCAATTCCTATATCAGTTAATCTTTGGTCTGCATTATCTTGACGCAAGCGTAAGCGGTATTCAGCACGACTTGTGAACATGCGGTATGGTTCTGATGTTCCTCTTGTTATTAAATCGTCAATCATAACTCCAATGTATCCATCTGTGCGTGATACGGTAAATTCTTTACCACCCATATCGGATAGTAGGGCGGCATTTATACCAGCGATAATTCCCTGTCCTGCCGCTTCTTCGTATCCTGTTGTACCATTGACTTGCCCTGCCATAAACAAACCGTTTACTCGCTTAGACTGTAATGTAGGAAGAAGTTCTCTTGGGTCGATATAATCATATTCAATGGCATAGGCATATTGTTTAATGGCTACATTTTCTAAGCCTTTAATAGACTTGTAAAAAATGTCTTGAATATCTTTCGGCATAGACATAGACATACCATTTGGATAGATTGTAGGGTTATTTAGACCTTCTGGCTCTAAAAATATTTGATGCCTGTCTTTATCAGCAAATCTTACAACCTTGTCTTCAATGGATGGGCAATAACGGGGGCCTACACCTTCAATATTACCTGAATACATTGCTGATTTATTTAAATTGTTACGAATAATATCGTGAGATGTTTTGTTAGTATATGTGATATGACATGGTATTTGTTCAATACTTATTTTATCATTTAAATACGAAAATGGAACAGGATTTTGATCGGGTAGTTGAAGGTCCATTCCTGTGTAATCAATGCTATTTGCATCAAGCCTTGCTGGAGTTCCTGTTTTTAGTCGCCCCATTTTAAATCCAAATTGTTGTAATGATGATGATAATTTCTGTGCAGGTTTTTCACCCATTCTTCCTGCATCCCACACGTCTTTACCCATAAATATTTTGCCATTTAGGAATGTTCCTGCGGTTATAACAATAGCACCGCAAAGATAAGTATTTTTATTGGAATTTACAATGCCAGTTACCGTATTGCCGTCAAATAATATTTCTTCTGCCATACCACTTTCAATTGTTATGTTGTCATAGTTGAATAATATATTCTGCATTGCTGATAAATATAGTGCACGGTCTGTTTGGGCTCTAGGCCCCCATACAGCAGGACCTTTTGATGTGTTTAACATACGGTATTGTATGCCTGATTTGTCAGCAACAACACCCATAACACCGTCAAGTGCATCAATTTCTTTTACAAGATGTCCTTTTCCCAAGCCACCAATAGCAGGATTACATGATATAGCACCAATATTGTTTTTGTCACTTGTAAGTAATAGTGTTTTTGCACCCATTCTCGCCGATGCTGTAGCGGCGTCACAGCCAGCGTGTCCACCACCAATAATAATTACATCAAATGATTTTATCATGCCTTTTAACCTTTTGTATTATTAATGAATAAGTAATGCTTTATTTGCTTATATGGTAACTTCACCTAAATATATTTCTTTAATTTGTATAGAAATATAAGTTTTGATTATATCTAATTGGCTTAAAAGTCAAGAAAAAGCCTTCTAATTACACAATGAATTTGTTGTTTAAATAAAAGTTATTGTAAAGTCTTAGCTTCTTTACACTATAATTTATATGGTGTATAATGAACGTTAATCTTAATTAAAATTAAATTTAGTAATAAACAATGAAATTAAAAATAAACAATGAAATTAAACAAAACAAAAAAAGAAATAAATCAGAAAAAGAATTTTCTTCTGCTGTTTTTTTGTAGTACGAATAAATTTAAGCTTTCTGTTTTTGCTATAATATTTTTTGTGGGTATTGGTGTGATGCTGATACCTGTAAATTCTATTGTAAATGCCAATGGTAAAGTTATTAATATAGGTGAAATTTATCAAGTTAAATCAAATTACTACGGAACAGTGGATGATATTTTTGTAAAGAATGGTACTATTGTAGCCAGAGGCGAAAAAATTCTTGATTATGTGGTAGATTTTAAAAAAAATAAGACATTAATAAGCCCGGAACAACAAAGAGATAAGTTGTTTACCTTGAAAACTCAGTATGCTCGGTTTGATTCACAAAGCCGTGGAAGTAATATTATATTTCCAGAGGCGCAAAGCCTTAAGCAGAAAAAAAATATTGAAAAACAGTTAAATATATATAATAGGAATAATAAATATATAGAAACTTTACAGAAAAAATTAAAGCGAAAATATACATTGTTACAGCAAAAAATAGATGTGCTAAAAAAGATTAAAGATAAACAGTATGATAAATATTTAGAACAAGTTATTTTGTTATACAGAGAAGGTATTTTTGGTGTAAAAGAATTAATTGCTATCAATAATGAAATAGTTAAAGAAAAAGTAAATAAATTAGCTAACCAAACTGTTTATGATAAATCTGATATTATATCACTTAAACAAAAAATAAAAAATAAAAATTTGTTTATAATTAAAAATGCTAATTTAAATAAAAAGAAGCTTATCAAAAGTATTAATCATTTAGAGAATATAACTAAATCAATAGGAAATAATATGGTTGGAAGACGCATTGTCTCACCAATTGTTGGAACAATAAGTAATCTTCAAATAAATAAAATAGGTGTTTCTCTTGATAAAGGCCAGATAATTGCTGATATTATCCCTGCTGATAATGGAATTGAATTTCATGCATTAGTAAAACCAGAAGACAAGCTAGTTATCAAGTCAGGTCAAAAAGTTCAGCTTCAGTTTGTAAAATTTAGTATGTCTGAATATATTGGTGTAGGTGGAATAGTTAAAGAAGTGCTACCTGATATGACAAAAAAAGGTTTTTACTGTGTAATTATAGAATTAGAACAAAACCATATACAGCACAGTAATAATAAAAAGCAGATTTTAATAGTACCAGATATGAAAGCAGATGTTTTTATTTTCGCAGATAATGGCACATTAATTCAATATTTAATAATGACGACTAAATATTATTTAGGTATTAATTAATCTTTAGTTATTTATGTAAAGAAATGCATTAATCTCTACGGCGTGAACGACGTGATTTTGTATTTTCTGATTTTGGCATTTTATTAACTGGTTCGCCTAGCGTTGCTATAATACGTGATTTATCTAGTGTTTGTGGGGAGTAATCTTTTACAGCATCGGAAATAGCTTTTATTACTTCAGGCGTTGAACCGCAACATCCACCAATTATTTTAACACCTGCATCAACAGCAATTTTTGCGTATTGTGCCATTAATTCAGGAGTACCAGTAAATACAAACTTGCCGTCTTGATATTGTGGTAAACCACAATTAGCTTTTGAAATTATTATCGCATCTGGATTATTTTCACGCATTTCTAAAATAGATAACATTGTATCTGTTGGACCAATGCCACAGTTTACCCCTATGGCTACTGGTTTTGATTCAAGTGCAGGTAAAAATGTTACTGCTTCTTTTGGTGTTACGCCCATCATTGTTTTTCCTGCTGTATCAAATGTCATTGTACATACAATTGGTAATCCTACGCTTGACGCACCTTCTAGTGCTGATTTTGCCTCTTCTATTGAAGACATAGTTTCAACCCATAACGCATCAGCCCCCCCGTCTTTTAATCCTTGAACCTGCTCTTTAAATGCATTTACAGCATCATTATAAGTCATTGTTCCAAGTGGTTCTAACATTTCACCTGTTGGTCCAATTGAACCAGCAATTGCTACATTACGACCAGATGCATTAACAACTTCACGTGCATTTTGTGCCGCGGCTTTATTTAGTTCGTAAACCTTGTTTTGAGCGTTATGTAGTTTAAGTCTAAACGAAGTACCACCGAATGAATTTGTTAGGATTATATCAGATCCCGCATTAACAAAAGAGCGATACACATTTTTTACTTTTTCAGGTTGTTCAATATTCCATAATTCAGGTGCGTCGCCAGTTTGTAACCCTTGTGCAAATAAGCTAGTTCCCATAGCACCATCAGCAACAAGTGTTCGTTTTGTTTTTAATAAGTCTAAAAATATATTTGTCATATTAACCCTTCCGAAGAATTTATTATTGTAGTGAAAAGTCATTTTTTATTTAAAATAATTTTGGTTGCCCAACAGCACGAACAGTAATAATACTTTGTATAAATAAATCCTTACCGTTTCCTTTAATGATGCTGTCTTTACGCATAACATTTGTTGTTATGTCTGTACCTAGGTTAATTGAAACGCTATCTGTTGTAAAGGATTTCGCATAATTAATTGCATATTTAATCGCTTCTTCTAAGTCTGTAAAATCAGTATTCTTATCTGCGTGAACACGGAACTGTCCATCACGAGGTGCACTGATTGTAACGCTAATAGTTTTTGTTATTTTACCCACTACTGCCCCCACCGCATTTGCAGCATATGAAAATTCAGGAATAATAAGGCTTGCACCCAAGCTGTTTGCAATTGCAGGATAGTAAGTCTGTGCAGGTGCGCCAATTGCGACTATAGGCTTTTTTAGTTTAATATTTAATTCAAAATCAGAAGATTCATTAGTATTGTTGTTTAGTCCACAGCGAATTAAGTTTCGTATGGTTTTTCCTTGTTGTAATAAATCTATATTATTTTTTCCTAAATAAGCAGCTGCAATTAATGCTTCGCCTGATTGGACTGTCATTTTATCAAGTACCATTTGTGCAAACTGTTCAGGACTTTCAGCCCATATTTCCCCCTGAACGCATTCTTTCCTTGCAAATATATTAGCACCCATTACAGCACTTTCTTTGTCCCACGATGATTGTAGTCCTAATATATGTGATGCATCAGATGGTGTGAAGCTAGAGTAAATAACTAATCCCATATCAACCAGTCGTTGTAATGGTCGTGGTGCTATGCCACCTTTTAGTAATTCTTCTAATGATTTTGGAGAGTCTTTTAATGCATCCCAAAATATTTTTTCTGATGGTGATAAACTATTTTTCCTACTACTAAGTTTGCGTATACGGTGTGCAAAGATACCGTCATTATTACGCTTTTTCCCACGGGATAATTGAGATTTTAATGTTTCTTTTATTTCAGTAAATTGTGTCGCTAACAGTGACAAAGGTATCACGCGTCTAGGGCCTAATATTAATTGATTTTCCTCGATACTAATCTCACTATCGCCACCCAAACCAATAGTATATACATTTATCGTTTCAACCATAGTTTTCCAACCGTTAATAACTGCACCGTCAGATGATAAAACAGGTAACCCATTTTCAATTATTGCAATATCGGTTGTTGTTCCGCCGATGTCGGAAACAAATACATTTTCTTTGCCAGTTAAGTACCCTGCACCTATTATGCTTGCCGCAGGTCCAGACATAATCGTTTCCACTGGTTTGTTAAGTGCAATTTCTGCAGACATTAAAGAGCCATTCCCTTGAACAATCATTAACGGTGCTGTTATATTATGATTTTTTAAAAATGTTTGTACTGAAGTTATTAAATGATGAAGCTGTGAGATTAATCTAGCATTTAAAAATGCAGTTAAAGCACGACGCGGTGCATCAAGTGCATCAGCTAAGTCGTGTGATGCTGTAACAGGAAGTCCTGTTTCAGTGCGAATAATCTCACGCATAATATTTTCGTGCTCATGATTGCGAGTGGAAAATATTGAACACACTGCAAATGCAGAAACTTTATGCTTATTTTCAGCGACAATTTTTTTTATAGCGTTAATATCTAGTGGTTCATTTTCGTCTCCACTGGCATTATGTCCGCCAGATACAAAAAAGCAAAGGTCAGTATCAACAGCACTGCGCAAATTCGCTTTATTAAGGGTAGTTTCATCGTGTCCAGCCATAATTAAACAAACTGGATTACCATGCTTTTCAACAATTGCATTTGTAGCAAGTGTACTAGATAAGCTAATCATTGCAATATCGCTAGTCTTTATGTCTTTTAAGACTTCACTACATGCACCAGTTATACCTATTGATAAATCGTGCTTAGTCGTAAGGGATTTACTTGCTGATATAACTTTATCAATGTTTTTATCAAATAAAACAGCATCTGTATATGTACCACCTGTATCAATCCCTAATAATAGTTTCGTCATAATGTTTTTTCGCCCTTAAAATATGTATATTATTATTAATAGTATTTTATCTTTAAAGTAATAACCATTTGATAAACATAGTGATTGTGTTAATATGCATTAAACATCGTAAGGTATATTGGGAATAAATTCTATGAAAATATCAATATTTTTGTCATTATCACTATTGTTGATAAATGTAGTTCTAACACCGTTGGCATTTTCAAAAGATACACAGGTTAAAATAGAAAATTCTTCTGTAAAAACAAACCTATCTTCTGTGCCTGTTTCTGGCGAAGATGAAGAAAATAATAATTCCATTGTTATTGCAAGTGGACGCCCATTTGGTATTCGTTATGCGATTGGTGGTGCTATTTGTCAATTTGTAAATGACGGTAATACTGAAAAATTTTGTACTACATACCCAACAAAATTTTTTGTAGAAGCATTTGAAGCTATGCGTTCTGGTAGTGTAGATTTTGCTATTGTGCAAAGCGATTGGTTAAGTCATGCTAAAAATGGTACTAGCCGTTTTAGTCAAGATGGTAAAGATGATCAATTACGCTCTGTTGCTGTACTAGGTGGTGAAAAGGTAATTATCGTTGTTAGTAAAAGTTCTGATATTAATAGTGTCAGAGATTTAAAAAATATGTCAATTGCTGTTGGTGATGATAATACATATCGTTCAATAGTTGCAAATGCAGTTCTTGATAGTGCAGGGCTAGATTTTGGCGATTTGAAAGTTGCAAGTCATGTTAATCAAGAAGATGCAATTGACGGTGTTTGTAAAGGTTCACTTGACGGTGCATTTTTTGTTTTACCGCAACCAAACTCAGTTATAGATATGATGACAGGTCAATGTAATATTAAACTTATATCAATGTCATCAAAAGAAATATCTGGAGTTGAGAAAAAGTTAAAGGGTTTTTATATTTCAAATATACCTGCTGATACTTACTGGGGTCAGGATAACCCTATTGCAACAGTTAGTCTTTATACTGTTTTAATTACAAAGCAAGATACTCTGTTTGAAAATGTTAAAATTGTTCGTGAAAGAATTATTTCTAATATAGAAAAATTATCTAATTTTCATCCAATGATGTTTGAAGTTTCAGTTGATAATATTGATATTTCAAGTCCAGTTCCATTATATAAAGGAATAAAATAATGGACAATAATGATAAAGCATTTAACCGTATCAAGTCCAGACTTGATAAGGTAAGTGTTGAAATGATTCCACTTATTACAAAATATAATATAGAAGTTTCATCGCCACTTGATGTTATATCATCAGCGAAAAAAGTAATAACAGATAATAGTGATTATATTAGATTTTTAGAGTTATCATTACAAGGTCGTCTACTTGGTGAAGCTGTTAATCATTTAGAAGAAACAAAAGTAGAAACGGACAAATAATGATTTTAAAAGCTGGGATAGTTGGTTTTGGTAAAATGGGCAAACTCCATTGTAAGGGCTATCTAGCCGTTGGTGTGGAAGTCGTTGGTGTTTATGATACAGGCGCAAAAGATAGCGAAATAAAAGTATTTTCAAGTGTGTCTGATTTAATTAAGCAATGTGATGTTATTTCAATATGTTCGCCGTCTTCAACGCACAAAAAAATTGCTGAAGAATGCATTAAACAAGGTGTTGTTGTTATGGTTGAAAAGCCATTAACACTTAACGTTACAGACTGTCAAATTTTGGTGGACCTAGCAAAACAGAATAATGTAAAAGTTAGCGTTGGTCACATTGAACGCTTTAATGCATCTTTCCAAGTATTAAAAGAAAATATTGCTATGGTTGGTAAAATATCTGCTGTTGAGGCGGAACGAACAAACCCTAGCTCTAACCGTATTAGTGATGCTGATGTAATTGCTGATCTTACAGTTCACGACCTTGACCTTATTCATAATATTTGCGGTGGGGACAGAATAACTGATATTGTTGTTTCACATGTTTCACGCCCGGATAGGGGAAAAGATATTGATAAAATTATAGTATTAGGGACACTTAATAATATTAAAATTGGCGTTTATACTTCGCGAATATCAACTGTGGCGGTTAGAAAAATAACAGTAAAAGGTTCAAAAGGAATTTTGAAAGCAGACTTATTATTGTGTCAGGTGTTTTTTGATGATAAAGAAATTCCAGTTCAATCTTGTGATCAAATCATTAGTCAGATAGGTTCTTTTACAAACTCTATAATAAATAATACTGTACCAGTAGTAACGGCTATTGATGGCTTGTTTTCTGTTCAAGCAGGCGATGATATTCGGAATTCTGCAAACAGTACAGAAACAAGTATATAAAATTTGATAATTATATAATGGAATTTGCATAAGTTGTTTTTTGTATGATTTAGAATGTTTATCTTTTAAAAAAGTAAGTAACGAAAAAAACAACTAACGAATCCCTAACGTCGCCCAATAAAGAATATAGTAAAATTAATTGTAACAGTGCTAAGATGCTTGTATCATTAATTATGTAAACTGCACCAAATAAAAACTGAGATTATTAAAAAATACTAAGTGAAATATTTTTGGTAAGATTATATATAATTCGCAGAATTTTATATAAAGACTGTTCTATTACTTTCAGTAAATATTAAAAATTTCAATAATATCTTGGTTGTATTGATATCATTTAATTAATTGCGGTAATTACTTTTTGATACGTAATCGCACTAAGCCTTTAAAATCGTTAGGGTCAACAACTTTACCACGGCGAGTAATTTCAATAATATCTTTTCTAGCAAGAAAAATTGCTTGTTGCTTTGTTGAATTTAAATATTTACGCCAAGTATCTTTATCATCTTTTTCACGCTTGCGTAATTCCCAAAAAGCCTTAGCCAATCGCTCTTTTGATACTGGTTCGTTATCTTTAACGCTTTCCAGAAAATCAAGAATGAACTTAGCTATAGGGTCTAAGTGTCCATATCTAAAGGCTTTTTTTTGCTTATCTTTATCTGTCATTATTTAATACCACGATTTAAAATATTTAAAAATTGGTTTTGTAATTCAATATCATCTTCATATACACCTAAGAAGTGAGTAGTGATTGTGCTTGAACCATGTTTGTGAACGCCACGCGTTGTCATACATTGGTGTACAGCATCAATTGCAACTGCTACACCTTTTGCTTTTAGGTTAATGTGTAAGCTTTCAGCGATTTGATGCGTAAGCATTTCTTGATTTTGTAAGCGTTTAGAATAAATATCAACAACGCGTGCTAATTTAGATAAGCCACAAACTTTTCCCCCAGGCCAGTATGCAACCCAAGCTTTACCGATGAATGGTGCAATGTGGTGTTCACAATGAGATTCAAATGGAATTTCGCGTAAAATAATAGGTGCTTTATAACCAGTAATATCATCAAAAGTTTTGCTGAGTTCTTTTGCAGGGTCTTGAGTGTAACCTTGAAAATATTCTTCAAATGCCTCAACTACACGCTTTGGTGTGTCTTTTAAACCCAATCTTGTTGGGTCATCTCCTGTCCAACGCAGAAGTGTTTCTACTGCGCTCATAGCTTCTTCACGAGACGGTTTGTTTTTATTGTATTCAATAGGTATTTCTTTTGTCATATTTATCACACATTAATTATTTAGATTGCCAATGGGCATTTACATTAGAACTTAGCTAGATATATCGTTTTTTTATACTGATTTGTCAATAAAAAATGATACTTTGACTAAGTAATATTAAAATAATATGCTATTTTAATTGAAGTTCAGCTAAATTGTAAAGGGAAAAGTAGATAAATGAAATTTGTTTTAATTGGATTGATTCTACTGTATCGCTACACTTTGTCATACTTTATTGGTAGATCTTGTAGATTTTCTCCAACTTGTTCTGAATATGGGATAGAAACTATAAAAAAATACGGTGCTTATAAAGGCGGTGTGATGGCGGTTAAAAGAATATTTAGTTGTAGACCGGGTGGTGGAAGTGGTTATGATCCTGTACCTTAAAAATGTTTAATTTTAGTTTTTGTACCTAAAGTTACTAAAAGGATATACTTTAATAGTATTAAAAACATACGCTCTAGCGGTTTTTATCAACTTTATTGATATAGGTCTAAGGGTGTTGTTGTTTTTATATAAATAATACCTTGTTTTATTGTATCTTGTTATATTATACCTTGCTTTAATAGGCTTTTTGAGTATAATTTGTGCTAATGATATTTTCAGATAATTATTGAAGTGGTTTAAGTTATGAAATTAAAAAATGGTATTAATCTTCCAGTATCAGGTAAGCCGGTACATAAAATTGTTTCACCAGTTAAGGTAAAAACATTTGCTTTGCGTGGCGGTGTTGACTTTATTGGGCTTAAGCCGTCTATGCAGGTTAAGGTTGGCGACAAAGTGAAAATGGGTCAAGCTTTATTTATTCATAAAGAAAACACAGAAGTTGTTTTTTCGTCTACTGTATCAGGCACGGTAAAAGAAATTAACCGTGGTTTACGCAGGGTGTTAGAATCTGTTGTAATTGAATCCGATGGTAAAAATACACCTGTTAAAAAATTCGCAAAATTTACAAAGACTTCTATAGGCGATGATATTAAAAAATCATTAGTTGAATCAGGTTTGTTTACGGCATTTAAAACTCGCCCTTACAGTAAGGTCCCAAACCCATCTACTACACCAGATGCTATTTTTATTAATACAATGGACACAAATCCATTGTCTGTTGATGCTCGTGCGGTATTTACGGATAAGATAGCGTTTAGTAATTTTCATGCAGGTGTAGAAGCTATTGCTAGAATGACAGCAGGGACAACATTTGTTACTGCTAATCCTAGCCTTGAACTTCCTAAGTTTGCAGGTAAGACAATTAAAGTTGAACGCTTTAGCGGTTCACATCCAGCAGGCGCTGTTGGAACGCATATTCACTTCTTGCGTCCTGTTTCAATTACCAAAACTGTTTGGTCAATTGGCTATCAAGATGTGATTAATATTGGTAAGTTAGCAGAAACTGGTGAATTATCATTTGACCGTGTTGTTGCTATTGCTGGTCCAAAGGTTAAGGAACCCCGACTTGTTGCAACAACAATAGGTGCTAATTTGTACGAACTATTAGGTTCAGATGCACAAGGTGAGGTTCGCATTATTAATGGTTCTATATTAACTGGTGACGGTGTTAGTGAAACAACGGGTTATGTTGGTTACACAACAACACAAGTTTCAGTATTGTCATCAACTACGGATTCCCGCGGTTTGGGTTGGTTGATTCCTTGGTTTGATAAGTTTTCATCTGTATTGAATGTTCAGTTATCTAGCCTTTGCCGTAAAAAAGAACAGGCAATGGATGTTGGTTTAAATGGTTCTTATCGTGCAATTATTCCTGTTGGTCATTTTGAGACATTAACGCCACTTGATATTTTACCAACGCAGTTAATGCGTTCTATTATTGTTGGCGATACAGATACAGCGCAAAAATTAGGTCTGTTAGAATTAGACGAAGAAGATATTGCATTATTTGCGTACGCTGATATTGGTAAAAATGATTTCCTTGGTGCATTGCGTGAATGCTTAACCAAAGTAGAAAAAGAAGGATAAGTAAAATGGGTTTAAGAAATTTCTTTGAAAAAATATCACCGCACTTCCATTCAGGCGGAAAGTATGAGCGTTATTACGCATTATACGAAATGATAGAAACTTTTGCATACAGTCCAAAAACAGTAACAACAGTTGCTCCGCACGTTAGGGATTATGTTGATACAAAGCGTATTATGATATATGTGGTTTTTGCTACTATTCCTGCATTGTGGTTTGGTTTGTATAATACAGGATTACAAGCAAATATAGCCCTTGATATCTTATCTATGGATACTATTGGTGGCTGGCGTGGATATATTTTGGATTTATTTGGATTTAGTTACGATGTTAACTCTGTTATTGGAAATGTAGTATTTGGCTTAATGTATTGGTTACCTGTATATATTATTACATTACTTATAGGTGGTATTGTTGAAGTTGTTTTTGCATTAATTCGTGGTCATGAAATAACAGAAGGATTCCTTGTAACGTCTATGTTATTTTCACTAACGCTTCCTGCGACAACACCGTTATGGCAGGTTGCGCTAGGGATTTCGTTTGGTGTTATCATTGGTAAAGAAGTGTTCGGTGGTCAAGGTAAAAACTTTATGAACCCAGCATTAGTTGGTCGTGCTTTTCTTTACTTTGCTTACCCTGCGCAAATGTCAGGTAACAGCGTTTGGGTTGGCGTTGACGGTTTTTCCGGTGCCACTGCACTTAATATTGCGGCTAAAAAAGGCGTTGATGGAGTGATTGAATCAGGAATTACTTGGACTGATGCTTTCATAGGCACTATAAATGGCTCAATTGGCGAAACTTCAACATTGGCAATTGCATTTGGTTTAATATTCTTACTTGTTACGCGTATAGCAAATATTCGTTTAGTTGCTGGTTGTTTAATTGGTATGATTGCAACAGCATTCTTATTTAATGCAATCGGTTCTGAAGCAAACCTAATGTTTAATATGCCTTGGTATTGGCACTTAGTATTAGGTGGTTATGCTTTTGGTTTAGTCTTTATGGTTACAGAGCCTGTTTCAGGTGCGATGACGAATACAGGTCGGTGGATTTATGGTGCGTTGATTGGCTTTATGGTTATTTTGATTCGTGTTGTAAACCCAGCATTCCCAGAAGGTATGATGATGGCAATCTTATTTGGTAATATTTTTGCTCCATTAATTGATTACTTTGTAATGCAATCTAATTATAAAAGAAGGGTGAAACGCGATGTCTAAATCACAAAACATATCTTTATGGTCTCGCTTTAAAAAAGTTCCACTTGATGCTCCTGCGAAGACAATGTTTATCACCGTTGTGATTTGTTTAGTTGCCAGTATATTTGTAACTTACGCCGCGGTTAGCTTACGTCCAATTCAAGAAGTTAACAAAAAAAATGAAAAACGCTTAAATATTATTCAAGTAGCGGGTCTTTACGAAGAAGGAAAAACTATTGAAGAAATGTTTGAACGCATTGAAGCACGCGTAGTTGATGTTCGAACAGGCAAATTTACAACAGAAGTTGATACATCTTATAATGAGATCACTGGTGCAAAAGACCCAGCAACTTCTCGTGCATTAGATAAAGACGAAGATATTGCATCTATTCGTCGTCAATCAAACTTTAAAGTTGTTTATCTTGTAAAGGATACCTTTGGTGAAGTTGAAAAAGTTATTTTACCAATTCACGGTTATGGTTTGTGGTCAACGCTTTATGGCTTTATCGCTGTTGGTACTGATGGTAATACAATAGGTGCGTTGAAATTCTACTCTCACGCTGAAACACCAGGTTTAGGTGGTGAAGTAGACAATCCTTTTTGGCAAGCTAAGTGGAAAGGTAAACACATTTTAGATGAACATGGTATTGTTGTAATTTCTGTTGTTAAAGGTGTATCTACTAACAATACACAAGTAGACGGCTTATCTGGTGCATCGTTAACATCTGCAGGTGTAAATAATTTGGTTCGTTTCTGGGTTGGTGAAAGTGGATTTGCTACATTCCTAGAATTTGTTCGTAACGGAGGTTTAAAATAATGGCTAAAACTAAAGAAATATTATTTGATCCATTAGTTGATAACAATCCAATTACCTTGCAGGTACTTGGTATTTGTTCGGCACTTGCAGTAACAAGTTCTGTTAAAATGGCAATTATTATGTCAATCGCGGTAACATTGGTAACTGCTGTTTCGAGTATGTCAATTGCATTAATACGTAACTGGATACCATCAAGTGTTCGTATTATCATTCAAATGATAATTATAGCTTCACTTGTAATTATCGTTGACCAAGTTTTAAAGGCTTATGCATTTGAAGCATCAAAAACGCTTTCAGTATTTGTTGGTTTGATTATTACAAACTGTATCGTTATGGGTCGTGCGGAAGGTTTTGCAATGCAAAACACTGCAAGTGCGTCATTCCTTGATGGTATTGGTAATGGTGCTGGTTATAGTTTGATTTTAGTTATGTTAGCAGTTATTCGTGAATTATTTGGTGCAGGTAAATTGTATGGTATTCAAATTTTTACTACGGTAAATAATGGTGGTTGGTATGTACCAAATGGTCTATTATTATTACCACCATCAGCGTTCTTCTTAATTGGTTTAATTGTTTGGGCATTCCGCAGTTGGAAACCGGCACAAGTTGAATCTTCAGTATTTAAAATTCGTTCATCTGATAAAGGAGCGCACTAATGGAACAATATATTAGTTTATTTGTAAAAGCAGTTTTTATTGAAAATATGGCACTATCATTTTTCTTAGGAATGTGTACATTTCTTGCAGTATCAAAGAAAATTGAAACAGCATTAGGATTGGGCATTGCTGTTGTAGTAGTGCAGTTAATTACTGTACCTGCGAACAATCTCATTTATCAGCATTTATTAAATGTCGGCGCACTTGAATGGGCAGGTTATCCAGACGCAGATTTGCGTTTCTTGGGTTACATTTCATACATTGGCGTAATTGCTGCAATCGTACAAATTTTGGAAATGATTTTAGATCGTTTCTTTCCGGCACTTTATAATTCCTTAGGTATTTTCTTACCATTGATTACAGTAAACTGTGCAATCTTAGGTGCATCTTTATTTATGGTAGAGCGTGATTACGACTTAGCAGAATCTGTTATTTATGGTGCTGGTGCTGGTGCTGGTTGGTTATTGGCAATTGTTGCAATTGCAGGTATTCGTGAAAAATTAAAATATAGCGATATTCCTTCTGGTCTTCAAGGCTTAGGTATCGCATTTATTACTGCTGGGCTAATGGCGTTAGGCTTTATGTCGTTCAGTGGCGTTAAGTTATAAGGGGATATAACAATGAATGAATTTACTTTAAGTATTGTTCTATTTATAGCAATCGTTATTGGTTTAGTGGGGATTATACTTATAGCGCGAACAAAGCTAGTACCATCAGGCAATGTGAAAATTGAAATTAATGGTAAAAAGACTATTGAAGTACCAGTTGGTGGTAAGTTATTAAGCGTTCTTGCGGATAACAAAATATTTATTCCATCAGCTTGTGGTGGTGGTGGTTCTTGTGGTCAATGTGGACTAGATGTTCATACTGGCGGTGGTGATATTTTACCAACAGAAGAATCTCACATTACGAAGAGAGAAGCAAAGCAAGGCAAGCGTTTATCTTGTCAGGTTGCTGTTAAGCAAGATATGAAAATTGAAGTTGAAGACAAAATTTTCGGTGTTCGTAAGTGGAAATGTAAAGTTAAGTCTAATGACAATGTTGCTACATTTATTAAGGAATTTATTGTAGAACTTCCTAAGGGTGAAAGCGTTCCATTCCGTGCGGGTGGTTATATCCAAATTGAAGCTCCTGCGCATCATATTAAATATAAAGATTTTGATATTGCTGAAAAATACCACAGCGATTGGAATCGCTTTGGTATCTTTGATGTTGAATCAAAAGTTGATGAACCTGTTGAGCGCGCTTATTCAATGGCAAACTATCCTGGTGAAGAAGGTATTATTATGCTTAATGTGCGTATTTCTACACCGCCTCCAGGTAAAATGCAGGATTTTCCAACGGGTAAAATGTCATCATATCTTTGGTCGTTAAAGTCAGGTGATGAAGTTACAATTTCAGGACCTTATGGAGAATTCTTTGCTCGTGATACTGATAAAGAAATGATATTTGTTGGTGGTGGTGCAGGTATGGCACCAATGCGTTCACATATTTTTGATCAATTGTTGCGTCTTAATTCTAAGCGTAAGATTACATTTTGGTATGGCGCTAGGTCTGTTAAAGAAATTTTTTATAAAGAAGATTTTGATAAGCTTACAGAAAAATATCCTAATTTTGAATGGCATATTGCATTATCAGACCCGCAACCAGAAGATAACTGGGATGGTTTAACTGGTTTCATTCATAATGTATTGTATGAAAATCAACTTAAAAACCACGAGGCGCCTGAAGATTGTGAATATTATATGTGTGGTCCACCAATTATGAATAAATTTGTAATTGAAACATTAGTTGATTTAGGTGTAGAGCGTGAAGATATTATGTTAGATGACTTCGGTGGCTAATTTAAATACACTTTAATGTGGCATTATCTGTTGTTGGTGCAATGGATTCGTAAATTAACTTTGGCGAAGATTTAATGTTACGTGTGTCATATGCAATGATGAACAAGGGTGATGATGGTGTTGCGGGTCGCTTCTATTTAGCCAAAAAGTCCGATTTGTTTGGCCAACTTTGATTCTACAGTCCCTTAACCGTTTCAAAATTGGCATGCCATTTAAATCTTCGTTAGTGAAACCTACTTCTTTAGCAGTCTCACGCATACTGGTAATTTCTTTTTTATTTGTAACAACATTAGGTAGTGCATCTTTTAATAAATATAATTCCCTATCAATATATACTTGTAATTGTTTATCTTGTTGTTCTTTGAATTCTTTTTCAACAATACTTTGTTTTTCTTTAGTTTCTTTTAAAGTATCATTAACTTTTTCTTGTTGATCTTTAAAGTTTACAGTTTCACTAAAAAGTTTACAGTTTCACTTAATAACTTAGATTTTTGTCTTTATTTTTATGAGGCCTTTCAAACTTTTAGATTTTAAGGTATTTGATTTGATTTTTTCGGTGCGCTTTTGAAACTATTAGATTTATTAGGTGTTTGATATTCTATGATATTCTATAAATTTAATCGTCAATCAACAACCGCCTAACCGCTCTCTAACGCCCAGATAACGGGGGGTTACACCAAAATGTCCACAGCTGCATTTACAACTACCCAAAGTGCCTCTATTTACCTATTTTGGCCAAACAAACTGACATTTTTGATATATTCTTCTCCAAAGTTGGCCAAATATCTTTTCACTTAAAAAGTCACGAAAGTAAATGCCATAAAAGGATACAGCCTATTTAAAGAATTGGCCATTTATCCCCCCCCCCTCACAGACGGCGAAATAACAAGTGTTGTTCGTAATACATTGTAAAGGGAAGCTTCACCTACTATTACATACTGCTGATTTTCCTTTACTTGATTCTACTATCATTAAAATTTGTTTAGCCTAAGTTTTATTTCGCCGAAATTTAATATTGTTTGTTAACAGTTAGGTTGCTTACGGTTTTTTTATTGGGTTTTATTATTTTAAGAAGAAAGTTTTATCAGTCATTTTTTTAACTTATTTATCTAGCTTACTTTTCTAATTTTTTGCGTATGGTATTAGAAGATTTTTCGTCAATGGTCGTGCCACAGGTTAGGCATTTACCGTCATTGCTACGCATTGCAGTATTAAGACCACCGCAACTTCCTGCAATAGGTTTTTTGTCACGCATAACGCCAATTGACATTAATACAACGAATCCTACTAAGGTAATGAAGACAATAATATATAATCCAATGTATTCCATAATAGTTATCCTTTATTTTAGTTAAGTAGTTAGTTGTTTTAAGTGAATTTTATTTATTTACCATAAAAAGCGTGCTTAATTTATTTATTACCGTAAGCTTTAATCCATTCAGGACTAGTGATTATAGAAAATTTATCTTCTTTGCGTATAATCATTAGTATTTTTATTTTTTCTTTTTTCGCAATCGCAAGTGCGCTCTTTGCACCCATAACAAAGAGGGCGGTTGCCCAACCGTCTGCTGTGGCTGTGTCATTTGCAATCACACTAACGCTAGCCAAATTATGTTTGATTGGCTTTCCTGTCTTTGGATTTATTATATGTGAATATCTTACACCATTTTCTTCAAAGAAATTACGATAATCTCCACTAGTTGCAATTGATAAATTATTTAATTCTATCACATTGTTAATAGAATTATTTGAGTTATCAGGCGATTCAATACCAATACGCCAAGCATTACCATTTATATGCTTACCTTTTGCTTTCATTTCACCACCAATTTCAATTAAATAATTAATTATATTGTGTTGCTCTAGAACTTTTCCCACTTCATCAACCCCACCGCCTTTTGCAATAGAAGATAAATTTATTATAACTTTAGGGTCATTTTTCTTAATACTATTTGTATCAAATGTAACTTCAATTTTATCACAACCAATGAATGGCTTTATTTTGTTTATTTGAGCATCAGTAGGGCTTTGTACAATGCGTCCTTTTGCATCAAACCCCCACGCATCAATTAGTGGTGCTATTGTAATATCTAATGCTCCGTTTGTTTTATGACAAATTGTTTTTGCAAGTTGAGACATTTGTATTAAAAATTGGTCAGCCTTAAACCACTTTGTGTTTGATAATCTATTAAAAGCTGAAATTTCAGATTGTTTGTCCCAAGTAGATACATATTTATTAATTTTTATTAATTTTTGATTAACTTCAGCTGTTAATTGATTTATTGGAAGATTTTTATTTGACCAATACTTAACGCTGTATGTTGTTCCCATAGTTTTGCCATTAAACATTAACTGTTGCGGACTAGGGCGCGATATAGCTATATAAATTAAAAACATTATAGTTAAAATGATAATGCTGCGTAGACAGAAGACTTTTCCCCATACCATATTTCTTTTTTGAATTGACATAGCTGTTCCTGTTTCTAACGGTAAATTTATGTTAGTATGTAACTAATTTGATTTATATGAATAATATAACAAATAAAAAATCAATGCAATCCTTACATAATGTCGCGATAGTATTAATAAATATAATTTATTTTTCTTTATGGCGTTTTTATTATAAAGAAGGTCGCTTGGGTGTAGCGTCTGACTTAATAGAGTGGCATACTAAAAATTGAGAGAATCTGAATACTATAAAAGTGATGTTTGTGTGCTTAGTGGGGTAATCCTAGTATAAAGACTAAGCGTGTAAATATCACTTTTTGTTTTCTGGAAAGCGTAACTAAATTTAAGGAATATTAAATGACTCGTACAATCGTAGGATCTGCAACAAAAGAATTAATTATTGGATTTGATCAACCATTTTGTGTAATTGGTGAAAGAATTAATCCAACAGGTCGTAAAAAACTTGCCGCTGAAATGAAAGATGGAAATATGGAAACGGTAAGATCTGATGTAATCGCACAGATTGAAGCTGGTGCAAATATGCTCGATATTAATGCAGGTATTCCACTTGCTGATGAACCACAAATATTAGCAGATACAATTGAACTGGTTCAAGAAATGACTGATATTCCACTATGTATTGATAGTTCTATTATTGATGCATTAGAAAAAGGCTTATCTGTATATAAAGGTCGTGCGTTACTAAATTCTGTTACAGGTGAAGAAGAACACTTAGAAAGAGTTCTTCTATTAGTAAAAAAATATGACTGTGTGGTAGTAGCTATTTCAAATGATGAAACTGGTATTTCTATGGATCCGAATGTTCGTTATGAAGTTGCTAAAAAAATAGTTGAGAGAGCACAAGATTATGGTATTAAGCCAGAAGATGTTATTGTTGATCCATTAGTAATGCCGATTGGTGCCGTAGGTACAGCAGGGCGTGGAGCATTGGATTTAATTGCACGCTTGCGTAATGAATTAAAAGTAAACACAACTTGTGGTGCATCAAATGTAAGTTTTGGTTTACCAAATCGTCACGTTATTAATGCATCATTTTTATCAATGGCAATTGGTGCTGGTATGACAACAGCAATTATGAACCCTTGCCATAAAGAAGAAATGGATATTATCCGTGGTTGTGATGTAATCGCAGGTAATGACTCAGATTGCGGTCGTTGGATTAAACAATTCCGTGAACCTGTACCAGCAGGTTCAGGTCGTCGTCGTGGTGGACGTCGTCGTGGATAAAATTTGAAATAAATATAAAAAAAGGGTACTTAGGTACTCTTTTTCAATTGTATAGATATATACAAGTAATACTTGTAGTGTTAGTTTAAGGGCATTAATATAGTTAATCAAATGTCATTAATTTAAAGGTATAATAATTCATGGTTAAGTGTAAGGTTGTATTTACCCCGTCAGGTAAACGAGGAGAATTTGAGATAGGGACTAATTTATTAGATGCTGCCCGCTCACTTGGTGTTGATTTAGACAGCGTATGCGGTGGTCGTGGAATTTGCGGTCGTTGTCAAGTCATCCCATCGGAGGGGGAGTTTTCTAAGTTCGGTATTTCTGTTGATGCATTTAACCTTGGACAGTGGAGCGCAACTGAAACTGCTTATGAAGAAAAAAAAGGTAAGATGAAAGACGGTCGCCGTTTGGGTTGTTGTGCAACTATTGAAGGTGACTTAGTTGTTGATATTCCAGAAGATAGTCAGGTACATAAACAAGTTGTACGAAAAGAAATTACAGAAGTAGAAATGGAAATTGACCCAGTTGTTGGTCTGTTTTTTGTTGCTGTTGATGAAGCTGATATGAATAACCCAATAGGTGATTTAGAGCGTTTAATTATTGCTGTAAAAGAACAGCACGGTGAAGACATTAAAGATTATGATGGTGAAGTTTTAAGAACCTTACAAAATACACTACGCAAAAATGATTGGAAAGTCACCGCCGTTGTTAGAGAAAATCAATTAATAGCAGTTTGGGCAGGACAAAAAGTTGACGCTTATGGATTTGCTATTGATTTGGGGTCAACAACTATTTCTTGTAACTTGGTAAACTTAATTACTGGTGATGTGTTAGCTAGTGTTGGTGCAATGAATCCGCAAATTCGCTTTGGCGAAGATTTAATGTCACGCGTGTCATATGCAATGATGAACAAGGGTGGCGACGGCGAAATGACAAGCGTTGTTCGTGATACATTGTCTAATTTATTTAATGATGCTGTTTCAATTGTAAATTCAACTATCGACGTGGACAAGATTGATCCAGAAGAAGTTGTTGAAATTGTGGTTGTTGGTAATCCTGTTATGCATCATTTATTCTTGGGGCTGTCACCCGTTGAACTTGGATGGTCTCCGTTTACTTTGGCGACAAGTGGGTCTGTTACAAGGCGTGCTAATGATTTAAGCTTAACTGGTGTTAATAACTTGGCAAGGATTTATATATTACCTTGTGTTGCTGGACATGTTGGTGCGGACGCTGCAGCGGTTGTTCTAGCTACTAGACCTGATAAATCAGAAAAGCGTCATTTGATTATTGATATCGGTACGAATGCAGAAATTATTTATGGCGATAAAACAAAATTATTTGCTTGTTCTTCGCCAACTGGACCTGCACTAGAAGGTGCACAAATTGCGTGTGGTCAGCGTGCAGCACCAGGTGCGATTGAAAGGGTTAGAATTAATCCTGAAACATTAGAGCCTAGATTCAGTGTTATAGGTTCTGATTTATGGTCTGATGAAGAAGGTTTTGATAAATCTGTTAAGCAGTTTGGTGTAACAGGAATTTGTGGTTCTGGTATTATTGAGGTACTAGGCGAAATGTACTTATCAGGGATCATATCATTTGACGGTATTATTGATGGTGATTTATCACCAAAAAGCAATCGTATTGTTCCTAATGGTAGGGTGTTTGACTATATCTTGCACTATGGCGAACAGAAAATAAAAGTTACACAAGGTGATGTTCGTGCCATTCAACTTGCCAAAGGTGCGTTATGGGCTGGATGTAAATTAATGGAAGATAAGTACGGCGATAAAGTTGAACAAATCACTTTGGCAGGTGCATTTGGTTCACATATTGACACAAAATATGCAATGATATTAGGTCTTATTCCTGATTGTGATTTATCACAAGTTTCATCAGCAGGTAATGCGGCGGGAACAGGTGCAAGAATGGCGCTGTTAAGTAAATCTGCACGAGTTGAAATTGAAGAGTTGGTTAAAAATATTGAAAAAATAGAAACTGCTGTTGAAAGCGATTTTCAAGAATATTTTGTTGACGCTATGGCTATACCAAACAAAACTGATGAATATATTAATTTACAAAAAGAAGTATCTTTACCACCTAAAAAAATCAAATCATCTAGTGCGGGCGAATCTGGTGGTCGTAGAAGAAGAAGGTAGTAGTTGATTTTACATATAAAGTGTCGCTATATAGGGAAATAAAAATAAGTGAATTATTATACAATTTAGTAAAGTTATCGTAGGTTATTATTTTTAGGAGTTATTATTATGTCATTATCTGTTCAAGAAGAAAAGCAAGTTATTATAGATTTTGTAAAAAAGACAACAGTTGAGGAGACTCCTGGTGGAGTATCAAAAATTCCTGATTTTTGTAAAATTTTAACAAAAGGCACGACCGTTTATGTAACTTTTTTACCTGGTTCAGATTTTGCAGACACAGTTAAAACAGTTCGTCGTTTAAAGGACGAGGGCTTTAATCCAGTTCCTCACTTTGCTGCACGCTCAATCCCATCTGCTAAATTTCTAGAAGAAAATTTAAAGTATTTGAGCGAAGAAACAGGTGTAACAGAAGGTTTGATTATTGGCGGTGGGGTTGATAATCCTGTTGGTGATTTTAGTTGTTCTATGGATGTCCTTAAAACAGGTTTATTTGAGAAATATGGAATAAAAAAAATGGGTGTTGCAGGGCATCCAGAAGGTTCACCTGATATTTCTGATCCATTATGTGCTGCTGCTCTTCGTGAGAAGAATGCTTATGCAAAAGATAGTTCAATGGATTTATATATTGCGACACAATTTGTATTTGAATCTGAACTTTGTTTTGAATGGGAAAGACTAATTCGCGATGCGGGTAATGAATTGCCAGTTCATATTGGTGTACCAGGAATTGCAACAATTAAAACATTAATGCGTTTAGCAAAAGCTTGTGGTGCAGGACCATCTGTAAGATTCCTAACAAAGCGTCCAGGCACAATGGTTAAATTGATGTTAAAAGATACATTTATTGGTAAATACATTAAAGCTCCTAGCTCAACACCTGATGAATTAGTAAGAAATTTAGCGGTTAATTCTATAATTGATCCAGAAAGTCTTATTTGTCAAATGCACTTATATCCATTAGGTGGTTTGAAAAAATCTGTTGATTGGATGTATAAGGTTCAAGATGGTAAATTTGAACTGAATGACAAGGGGTTTACTGTTAGCGAATAAGCTTAATATAAAGGCTTTCATTAGCTAAAAAGCTTTACAATTGTTATGTAATCATATATAAAAGACCTACTCAGAAGTATCTTACTCAGAAGTATCTTACATAATAACTATTTGGTTATTTATAATAAGAACAGGTAAAGTTAGTCTAATTCAATAACATTAAAGAAAGTATATGAAGAATATGGTAAAGTCTGATATAGAAATTGCTCGCGAAGCAAAAATGAAGCCAATTACAGAAGTTGCAGTAAAAGCAGGAATTCCTCAAAAGGCTGTTTTACAGTTTGGTCCATACAAAGGTAAGGTATCTTTTGAATGGCTTGAAAGCATAAAAGATAAAAAAGACGGCAAGTTAATTTTAGTAACAGCAATTTCACCTACTTCTGCGGGCGAAGGCAAAACAACGACAACAGTTGGCTTGGGCGATGGCTTAAATGCTATTGGTAAAAATGCAATGGTTGCACTTCGTGAGCCATCTCTTGGACCTTGTTTTGGTATCAAGGGTGGTGCTGCTGGTGGCGGTTATGCACAAATCGTACCTATGGAAGACATTAACTTACATTTCACAGGCGATTTCCATGCTATCACATCGGCACATAACTTATTATCTGCTATGATGGATAACCACATTTATTGGGGTAATGAATTAGGTATTGATGTTCGTCGTGTTCAATGGCGTCGTGTACTTGATATGAACGATCGTGCGTTGCGTGACATCATATCTTCTATCGGTGGTATCGGTAATGGTTACCCTCGTCAAACTGGTTTTGATATTACAGTAGCATCAGAAGTAATGGCTATTTTCTGTCTTGCTGATGGTTTAAAAGATTTACAAAAACGCCTTGGCGATATTGTTGTTGCCTACACGCGTGAGAAAAAACCAATTACGGCTCGTGAATTAAAAGCAGACGGTCCAATGACTGTATTGTTAAAAGAAGCGTTAATGCCTAACTTAGTACAAACACTGGAAAATAACCCAGCATTCGTACACGGTGGACCTTTTGCAAATATCGCACACGGTTGTAACTCTGTATCTGCAACAAAAGCAGCTTTGAAAATTGCTGATTATGTTGTAACAGAAGCTGGCTTTGGTGCTGATCTTGGTGCTGAAAAATTCTTTGATATTAAATGTCGTAAAGCAGGCTTAACACCAGAAGCTGTTGTATTAGTTGCAACAATTCGTGCATTGAAAATGCACGGTGGTAAAGATAAGTCTGAATTAGGTAGCGAAGATTTGGTTGCTCTTGAAGCTGGTCTTTGTAACTTGGGTCGTCACTTGGAAAATGTTGCTAAGTTCGGCGTTCCTGCAACAGTTGCAATTAACAAATTTATCCTTGATACAGATGCAGAAGTGCAAATGGTTAAAGATTTCTGTGAGAAAATGGGCGTTGTTGCTTTTGAGGTTACTCATTGGGCTGACGGTTCAGAAGGTACAAAAGAACTTGCACAACACATTGTTAATGTTATTGACGAAGGCAAATCTAACTTCAAACCAATTTATGAAGATAATGTTCCTTTGTTTGATAAAATCAACACTATTTGTAAAGAAATTTACCGTGCTGATAAAGCAACTGCTGATGACAAAATTTTGGCTCAGCTTAAACAGTGGGAAGACGAAGGCTATGGTCATTTCCCAGTTTGTATGGCTAAGACTCAAATGTCATTCTCAACTGATCCAACAAAAATGGGTGCTCCTATAGGACACGAAGTTAATGTTCGTGAAGTTCGCTTGGCTGCGGGTGCAGGCTTTATCGTTGCTATTACTGGCGCGATAATGACTATGCCTGGTTTACCTCGTAAGCCATCTGCTGAAACTATCGTTCTTGATGAAGAAGGTCAAATCCAAGGTCTATTCTAATAAATTATATTTTATTTGAATATTATCTTCAAAAACGGTTAGGTCATTTACTAGATGTAAGTTTCCTAGTCGGTTTTTTTATGTTTTAGGAATACATAATTATAAATAAAAGGCTCTTTGGATTATATTTTATTAACTCATTGTTTTTGACAGATTGCATATTTGTCTTTAAAATAATTTTAGCAGGCGGTTGCTGCAGGTATTGTTTGATAACCAAGTTGGTGTGGGATACTGTGGTGGTACGAACCTTGATGTGGGTACGACCAAATTAAGACTGGCATAACTGGACAGGCTGAATCTATTGAAATTGTTTATAATAGTTCTGTAACTTCGTTTGCGGTCGCTGTTGGCGTTGTTCTTTAAAATTCACGAAACCCCACGGAAAATAGGCAGGGTAATGATATTGGCAGCTAGTACCGTTTGGTTGTTACACAACAGGAAGTTGCGGACAAAGCCATTACGACGCCAACGATAAGGGGGTTGTGGGGTGCTAAATCATTACGGAAGTTCTACCACTTATCTTTGTTGAGGCAGAACCAAGCCACCAAAAATATATAGAACACAATCCTAATGGATACACTTGTCATTTTCCACGCCCCGAATGGATTTCGTCTGAATAAAGAATATTCATAAACATTTTTATTCACTTGAATAATTAAGCTTCATAGTGTAATTTTCTGACTTAGATATATTTCAAATACATAAATAAATTAGGAGAAATAATGGTACGCCTGTTAGATGTAAAGATGATGGCACAGTTAATTCATACTCATGGTATTGAAGCATTGATAAGTGATATTATGGAACGATTGAAAGTTGATTTTTCAAATTGGGAAAAGTTTCAAAAAGTACCTCGCCCTGTATTTCATGTAGAAGGTGGTGTTATTGAACTTATGCCTGTTTGTAATGATGAACTGTTTGCATTTAAGTATGTTAATGGTCACCCAAAAAACCCTATGTCGGGAAGACAAACAGTTGTTGCCATTGGCCAGCTTTCAAATGCTTCTGACGGATACCCATTGATGATTACAGAAATGACACTTATAACAGCACTTCGTACCGCTGCGGTTTCTGCGTTAGCATCGGATTTAATCTCTCGTAAAGATAGTTCTGTTATAGCGGTTATTGGTACAGGTGCACAAAGCGAATATCAAGCAATTGCACATAAACTTGTTCGTGATATTAAAGAAATTCGTTTCTTTGATATTGACCCAAAGGCGATGAAAAAGTTTGAAAAAAATATGCTTACAAATTTTGCAGGTGCAAGTGTTGATTTACGTCCTTGTGATGATGCAAAATCAGCGGTTTTTGGTGCGGATATTATTATTGTATGTACAGCTTGTAAATCCCATGCAGAAGTGATTAAAGACGAATGGATTGTTGCGGGACAACATATTAATGGTCTTGGTGGTGATTGTTCTGGTAAAACAGAAATACAAAAAGAGCTATTAAAGCGTTCAAAGGTTATAATTGAATTTTTTGATCAATCATTTATAGAAGGTGAAATTCAACGCTTTGATGAAGCAGAAGCACGCAAAATTGTTGATATGCATTTATATAAAATTATCCGTGGGGAAGTTGATGCAAGAACAAGTGATGATGATATTACGGTATTTGACGGCGTGGGAATTGCATTAGAAGATTTTTCAGGTTTAAATGTTATTTATGAACTTGCTGAAAAATACGATATAGGACATAATTATGAAATGGTTCCTGATATTGTTGACCCTAAAAATTTATTTGGTGTTCTTTTAGACTAGGCTATTATAGACTAAATTCTTGAGGATCAATTTGATACATATACGAAAATTACAAAAACTATGAAAAATATTGTTTATATAAATGCTGAAATTGGGCAGTGTGCAGGGGTTGACGGTTGCCAGTTTGCACCTAAGGCTATAATGGTTAATACACCTGCTGTTGCAAAAAAAGTTAAATGTACTATTACTCAAAATATTGATAATCGTTTTGATGCGTCCACGCATCTTGTGGAATTTTCTAATAAGCTAGCGTGTTGTAGTTCGTCTGTTGTAAAGGGTGGTTCATTTCCAATTATTATTGGTGGCGATCACAGTACAGGTATTGGAACTTGGTCTGGTATTACTTCACAAAGTGAAGACTTTGGTTTGTTATGGATTGATGCACACTTAGATTTGCATACACCTGAAACTTCGAAATCGGGAAATATTCACGGAATGTCAGTTGCAATATTACTTGGTTATGGTGCTGAAAAATTAACAAGCATTGGTTTTGATGGTAAAAAAATAAAACCAGAAAATATGTTCTTTGTTGGCATTCGTTGCTTTGAATTACCTGAACAACAATTAGCAGAAAAATTAGGTATTAAAATTTACTATGCTAAAGATGTTAATGAAAAAGGATTCAAGGATTGTTTTGAAAATGTAATTACACACTTTAAAGCAAAAAACATACCATTTGGCATTAGCTTTGATATGGATAGTCTAGATGTTTCAGAAATGACTTCTTTAGGAACACCAGTTGAAAATGGTTTGATTTTAAATGATGTGGTAGATGCATTTAATACTGTGGATATGACAGGATTGCGAGCGTTGGAAGTTGTTGAATATAATCCAACCTTAGATAAAACAGGTAAGGATGTAATACCTGTTCAAAAGATATTACAATGCTTTGATAAAGATATTGAAGTAATTGGACTTTGAATATACTTTTTTATTAAAAGGCACCTATATGGTGTCTTTTTTTAATTTTTATGTTAAGGTAACATAAAGAATAAGGAAGTATCATTATGACAGAAAATCAAACATCAGAAATACACTTTAGAACCCATTGTGGGTATGAAAAAGTTGCTGATACTCTTTTTTAACTGTGAAAAACTATCACTTAAACGCAGGTGGTTATTGTTCACGGTGGATTAATATCAACCTTGCGTGACCACGTTGCAAGTTTGCCATTAAATTTAGGTGAGGGGCAGAGCGGTGTTACCATAACATTAAATGTTAGTTTTTTATTGCCGACATTTAAAGGGGATAAATTAATCGCTTATGCAAAATTAGTTCGTCGTGGTGCATCAATAGCATTTGTTAATAGCTGGATTGAAAACCAAGAGGGTAAAGTTATTGCAACAGGCAATGTTATATATAATTTATTTAAAGCTAAATGAATTATATATCTAAGACATCAATCATAGAATACAGACCATTTGATTTGTTGTTAATCCAAATTCCAGCAACTATTGCGCCATAAGCAAATACATCACGGTTGTGTGCATTATGTGTCAATGATACCGTTTCAAGGTTGTTATGGAATGATACTGTATGGTCGCCGATAACGTCACCTTCACGGTGGTCGGCAAAGATAATATCATTTTTGTTTTGGCGGTTTTGTTTATATTTATAAACACTATCAAATTTGTCTTTACGACCTAAGGCAACTGCTTTACCAAGACTTAAAGCTGTTCCGCTAGGGGCGTCTAATTTATGAATATGGTGTGTTTCATCAATGTGAACTTCAAAATCATTTGCTGATAATATAGCACCTGCTTTTTGGGAAATGCTAAATAATAAATTTACACCAATAGAAAAATTTGATGCATAAACAATTGCAGTATCGTTCGCTGTGCTCTTGATAAGTCTATCGGTATTGGAATCTAAACCTGTTGAACCTAAAACAAGCTTTAAATTATGTTTCTTGCATAATTCTAGGTGTGCAATGGTACTTTCTGCTGGGCAGAAATCAATTACCACATTTGCATCTGCAAATGCTGTATCTAGGTCATCGCTTAGTATTATACCAACAGGTTCAATTCCTGCGTTAATGCCGGCATCAATCCCAAGGGCTGAACTTTCAGAACGAACAGTTGCCCCGACTAATGTGGTTCTTGGATTTTCTTGCACTAAGCGAATAAGGGCAGAACCCATTCGCCCACTAGCACCAGTGATTGTGATTTTAACCATTGTTTATTTTTTCAGTTTTTTCTAACGCTTTTCAAGTTTTTCATTTTCCGTTTGGGCTTTTTTTGCCATTTCTTTAACAATATTGAATTCTTCACGGCTTACCATATCGGTAGTTGCAAGAATCTTTTCTAAATGATTTTTAATCATAATATCAATGTCACCTTTTATATTAGATGCACCACCAGCAAGCCCAGTAGCTGTTTTTGCCAAATCGTCAAAGAATTTATTTTTAATCTGCATATCTATTACCTATATCTGTCATTTTGTGAATTATTACTATAAAATTAATTAATACTATCATAAATTAAAACACTGTTGTTAA
The DNA here is from genome assembly GCA_034401795.1 of Chaetoderma sp. LZ-2023a. Taxonomy (NCBI): domain Eukaryota; kingdom Metazoa; phylum Mollusca; class Caudofoveata; order Chaetodermatida; family Chaetodermatidae; genus Chaetoderma; species Chaetoderma sp. LZ-2023a. The sequence goes on from JAVVLW010000018.1 coordinate 4,480,156, forward strand.
AAACCTTTTTTTAATTTTAACTCTTTAGTTATAGATATTACATATATTAATTTGAGGAAAGGTATTTGAATTATTATTGTGTGATAATTTAATAGTAAGAGAAATTATAAATTCTACGGTTCTTATGAATCTTGAATCGTTAAAGTTGTATAAGAATCCCTTAATTACAGTAGTAAACTTCTTTTAATTACAAAAAATTATGATATAATAAGTGAATTGATAAATAAAAATAAAAAGTAGGGTCATAATATGTCAAAGCATTTAGAAGCTTTATACGGTGATGAAACAGAACGCGTTAAATTAGCATTCGGTAGCGATGATCCAAAATCATTACACGACTTATCGGAAGATACCTGTCTTTCAGTGCGTGTTGAAGTTGCTGGCAATGAAAATGCTTTACCACAAACGCTTAAGATTTTGGCAACAGACAAAAATTCAGGTGTTCGTATGCAGGTTGCAGGTAATGAAAAAACTGATCTTGAAACAATTCAAATGTTATTAAAAGATGAAAGTTCATCTGTGTGTGAAGAAGCGTCATACAGCGAATATATTTAAATGTCATTTAATTATATTACCACGCAGTTCAGGATATATAATGATGTAGTTATAAGATTTAATTAAGGTTTAAGTTATGGAACAAATTATTATTAATGGTGGTTATCCACTTTCAGGAAGTATTGATATATCTGGTGCTAAAAATGCAGCTTTACCGCTTATGGCCATTTCATTACTCACATCATCACCGTTGACTCTTGCAAATGTTCCTAACCTTGTGGATATTGAGACACTTAGCGGTGTTCTTGTTGGGCACGGAACGCAGATTGAACAATTTGATGAAACCGCTTACGGTTTTACTTTAAAACTTACAACACCTGAAATTACAAGTACTATCGCACCGTATGATTTAGTTCGCACAATGCGTGCATCTGTCCTTGTCCTTGGTCCATTACTTGCTCGTATGGGTGAAGCAAGGGTATCATTGCCTGGAGGTTGCGCGATTGGTGCAAGACCAGTTGATTTGCATATTAAGGTTATGGAAGCCCTTGGTGCGACGATAACAATTGAAGATGGTTATATTATCGGCAGTGCCAAGAACGGTCTAAAGGGTGGAGAATACGAATTCCCATTTGTAAGTGTTGGTGCAACAGAAAATGCAATTATGGCAGCATCTATTGCTAGTGGAACAACAGTATTGTATAGTAGCGCAAGAGAACCTGAAATTGTAGATTTAGCTGATTGTTTAAATTCAATGGGTGCTAAGATTAGTGGTGTAGGAACGGATACAATAACAATTGAAGGTGTTAGTGAATTATTACCTACTACGCATCAAGTTTTAGCAGACCGCATTGAAGCAGGAAGCTTTGCTTGTGTTGCAGGGGCATTGGGTGCAACCTTGACAGTTAATAATATTAATGAATCTATTTTGCAAAGTCCTATTGACGTCCTTCGTCGTTCTGGTATGGAAGTAACATCAACAGAAAATTCTATTACTTTTAAAGGAGGAAATATGCACGCTGTGGATATTACAACTGATCCTTACCCAGGTTTTCCAACTGATTTACAAGCACAGTTTATGGCAATGTTTACGACAATGAATGGAACAAGTAATATAAATGAAACTATTTTTGAAAATCGTTTTATGCATGTTCCAGAACTTAACCGTTTAGGTGCTAATATTTCTCTTCATGGAAGTATGGCTGTTGTTGGTACAACATCTTCACTTAATGGGGCTGAGGTTATGGCAACTGATTTGCGTGCTTCTATGGGATTAGTAATTGCCGCATTAAGTGCCAATGGTGAAACGAAAATTAATCGTATTTACCATTTAGACAGAGGGTATTCAGGTCTAGAAAAAAAACTATCTAAGCTTGGTGCTAATATTAAACGCGTTAAGGTGTAGTTAATGACACAATACACTCCGTTATCATTAAAGGCTGTGGATGGTGAAGACTTAGCAATTATTGCAGGTTTAGTACAAGACAGTATGTTTCCACAAAGTGATATTGAGTATGATAAACAAAAACAAACATTTATAATTGTTGTAAATAGGTTTGTTTGGGAATGTACAGATACCGCACCTTATATACGAACTCACAGTATATTACGCATTAGTAATGTTGTTAATGTTTCATCGCAGGGTGTTGATTTAAGGTCTGATAAAATGTGTTCAATCCTATCTACTATTCCTGCACGCAAAGATGACAAGGAAAGCTATATTTATATTACCCTTGCAGGTGGTGGTGCAATTCGCCTTACAGTAAGGGGGATCGATATTGTACTGAAAGATGTAGGTAAAGCGTGGCAAACTACAATTAAACCAGCACACGAAAATAATAGTATTCAAGATTAAAGGTTATTATATGTATAACAAATTATTACTATATGTATAAAAGTTATTACCTATTAAATACCAAGTATTTATATGCACGGACTTTATTATTAATTATTGATCTACCCATTCTTTAAAATCGTCTGCCGTAGCAAAAACACATGTGTAGTCAAAATCGTCGTTAAATCCACCAGTTGTTGCAAAGCTTTTTACTACTACACCGCCAAGTTCAGAAACAATTCTAGAGATTTCAGGCAAGCAACGAATTCCACCTAATGGTCCAGGGGCAGCAGACATAATAAATACAGGCTTACCAGTTAATGGAGTGAATTTTTTGTGTCCGTCGAAATGACCTTGTGTTGAAATCCAGTCTAAAACATTTTTTCCATAGGCTGAAAAGCTAGCATTAAATTCAGGGCTAGAAATCATTATGGCATCGCTTTGTATTATTGTTTCGGATAAATCTTTTAAGTTTTCAGGAGTTGGTTCATCGATACAGAACATAGGAAAATTCATATTAGAAAGAGCAATAAGATTAGCGTCAATATGATTACTTACATTAGCTAATAATTTTCTGTTAATTCCCTGCGGAGAATTTGAAAGACAAAGGCTGGTTATTTTCATTGTTGTATTCCTAAGTAATAAAGTTAAAATTTGTAATGTTGTAATGTTTATTTATTCTGATTTCCAAAGTATACGAGCAATCCATAAAATATCTTTAGTAAATATTTCTTTGTTTTCTAATTTTCTGTCGCCAATAGGGCTGAGTTTTATTGTATGAGAAGACATTGATTTAATTGTTGCAATAATATTTTCACCGCCTATTACTGCAATTACGACTTTGTCTTTTTTGCGAATTCCCATATTAATTGACGCAATCAATTTATCACCTTTGGTGTAGGTAGGAAGATAATCACTATTATCTATTTTCACCATAAATGAAGATCGGTCAATTTCTGTTGCTTCATTAAAATTTTCTCTAATATCTGATTGTATTTTACCTTGGTTATTAATAAATCCCTTCACGTTTTGTAAATTAGTTAAGTTGGATTTTGGTAAATTAAGTTCGCCAGATTCTTTTTTTGTATTATGGATAAATGTTGAAAATTGTCCCATACTAACGCCAGTTACATTAAGTATTCTTGCAATGCTTTCAGTTGTCGGCCATCTTTCTTTGACGTCCATCTTTTGATATTCGTTTGGACTTATTAAAGATAGTTGAGTCAAGGCCAGTTTTTTTTGCCAATCCTGATGGGGAATAACCGTTGAGTTTTGCTAGTTCATCAATGGCATTCCATATTTGGTTGTGTTTTAACATAACTTCTTTTCTTTTTATTTAATTAGAAGAATCATTAATAAATTATTTTTCTTTTATAAACTAAAATTTGTTTTATTTCAATATTTTTATAGGAATAAAACCCCTTTGACGAATTATCTTTAACTAAAAACCTTTGTTTATGCTTTGTTTCCATAAATAAGGATATCTAAATGTCAGATGAAATCGGATATATTGTAAGCTTAGCTGATTTCAAATTAAACAAATCTAAGTCAGCCGAATTAGGGCTTCTAACAACAGAGCAATTTGATGAATGGGTAAAACCTTAAAATATGATTGGTCCTAAAATTAATATAAATAATAAAAAACATTAAAAGAAAGTATAAACCCTATGAAAATATATATAAAACGACTACTTCTGGCAACAAGCTTACTATTTGTGATGATTAACAATTCTTATGCACAAAACCCTTTTTTTAGAGTTTAGTTATTGGAAGGTTGTATCTGTTAATTAATTAAAACAGGACTTGAATAAATATAACATTAACGCAAAAGATAAAAATGGCAACACTGCTTTGGTTTATATACAATCAAATAAAATATTAAGAAACGCTATTATATACTATAAATTAAAAGATTTAATCTATAAATAAAATGAACAATAAAAAACATACTATTATTTTTGCTCACGGGGCAGGTTTTAAGGATTATTCTACTGCTGTGGGTGTTATTAAAAGTTCCCATAATTACCGATATTATTGTATCGGTTTTCCAGTCGACGATCTATAAATACACTCTGACATTTGTCAATATTTACAATGTTAAACAGCTGTTTAATGGGCTGTTAATGCACCGTTAAACGAAACTTTTTTAATCTGCGTGTACACGGTTATCGTTAAAGAAACCACTGATTTTTACTTTGCCTTCACCTTGGGTTTCAGTTTTTAAAATTGTGAGCATATGTTCCACGACAGTGGTGGTATTAACCACAAACACACTGGCATTACCCACGAAGGATTGTTCGCCAATGATATTGGCAAACAACCCAGTTGGCGGATTTAAAAGAGTTATTTCGTCGTCGTCAAAGTCAAAGGTAATCGCTTCGCCGTTTAGTGCCGTTGACTGAATTTTAATAGGAACTGACACAACACCTAACTTATCAGTCATACGAATAACAAACGATTTACCCACTTTAAATTTAACAGGTGCGGACAACTTAACCGTGTTATTAGCACCGTTTAATTCAAGGATATTTCCTTGTGCCATTGGTTCAGCAATCTGTGGATAATGAAGTAAATGCCCTGAACCATACAACAGCGATTGTGCTGGCATTGGCACGACGAATGATATTTGTTTGCGACGATAAAGCTGTTCTCTTGCCCTGAACTTAGCCTCACGCAACGCTTGGGATTTGTTGGTGATGTACGGCAAGCGTATTTCAATTACACGCGATTTTGGACTGTTTGTTTCAGCGTGCGATACGCTGTCTTGTTCATAATCTTTGGCTTCGTTGGGGAAAAAGATAGTGTACTAAATGAAGATACATTGCGTGATATGATGAACGACCCAAAGTACTGGGGGGGGGCAAAGATCCTGTATTTATTGCGGAAGTTCAAAAAGGTTTTAAATCATTATTTGGCGATGAACAAGTTAATTTGAGTTAGAATTTACACATATCTTATATGATATGAAGTATTATATGCTAAAAAAGCCCTGGTGATTTTCAGTAGGGCTTTTATTTATGCTTTTTATTTAAAATATACCAGCAAATGGATTGACACTGTCTTCAACATCAATACACCAACAGTCTTGGTCATCTTGAGAATATTTTTTTAACATTGTATCAATTTCTACTTCTCTTAAAGCTTCAGACTGGTTCCAAACATAACTATCGCTATTAAAATCATACTGCCTTGAATGTGTAATAAATAAATTTGTACTTTGAGCATATGTCTTTATATATAAAATGCCCCTTGAATTATCACCGCTGTGTAATACATACAGATTTTTTCCATTTTCTGATAATCGCTGGATAACAGATTCTATAATCATTTTGATAGGTAGTGTTGTCATAATCATTAATATACTATATTGTGTGGAATATAACAAAAATAAAGATATAATTATGAAAAATAAACGACCTACATATCAAAATTCTAGAAAAATTACTTTTTCTAAATTGTTTAGCTGGCTATTTCTTACAGGTTTTTGGAGTGGAGTTTTATTATGTATATACTTCTTCTATTTATATATTGGCATGCCTTCACCGCGTGATATTGCTAATGATATGTCAAGGCAACCATCAATTCGTATATTAGATAAAAATGGGAAATATCTTTCATCTTTTGGTGATGGATATGGTAAGCCTGTTAGCATAGAAAAACTTCCTGAATATGTTGTTGGGGCATTTATTGCCACAGAAGACAAAAGATTTTATAAACATGATGGTATCGATTTTCGTGGAATATCGCGTGCATTCGTAACCAATATATTAGCTGGTCGTGTTAAACAAGGTGGTTCAACTATTTCTCAGCAGGTTGCTAAAAATTTATTTTTATCAAATAAGAGAACTTTTGAGCGTAAAGCAAAAGAATTAATTTATACTATATGGTTAGAATTTGGTTTAAGTAAAAATGAAATATTAGCTTTATACCTTAACAGAGTTTATATGAGTAACGGGCAGTATGGTATTACTGCTGCAAGTTATCATTACTTTGGTAAAGATGCAAAAGATTTAACCATTTGGCAATCTGCGGTATTAGCAGGAATGTTAAAAGCCCCAAACAGTTATAATCCAGTTTTACACCCTAAGCGTTCAGCTAAGCGCGCAAAGGTATCATTAAATAAAATGGTTGATATGGGAATTATTACTCAGTCGGAGGCAGATAAATATAAAAGAAATACGGTTAAAACAGTATCGCAAAAAATAAGTACAATTAGATTTTTTACTAATTATGTAAGGTCTCAAATTAGAACTGTTCTTGACCGTGTGAACCAAGATATTATTGTATATACAACTCTTGATTTAAAATTACAAAAGTCAGCTGAACAAGCTGTAAATAATTATAAGAAACAATTTATAAAAAATGGAGCATCACAAGTTGCTTTATTAGGTATGGATAGAAGCGGTGCAGTTCGCTCAATGATTGGTGGTGTAGACGGGAAGACTCAATTTAACCGTGCAACTCAAGCTCTCAGACCAGTTGGTTCATTATTTAAATCATTTGTTTATGCCAAGGCAATGGGATATTATTCCCCAATGACAAAAATACGCGATAGTGCTTTTGTTATTAATGGTTATTCTCCACAAAATCATAACCATAAATATAATGGAGTTGTTACATTGTCGTATGCATTTAAAAAGTCATTAAATGTATCTGCTGTAAAATTGTCAGAAAAAATTGGCAGAGATAAAATTATATCCTTTGCAAGAATAGCAGGAATAAAAAATAATTTGTTAAATGTGCCAAGTCTACCATTGGGAACTAATAATTCTAGCTTAATTGAAATGGTTGGTGCTTATGGTATTTTTGCAACAGGTGGCATACCAGTAACTCCATATGTTATTGAGAGAATTAAAGATACATCTGGATTTGTTGTGTATGAACATACTCCTGTTTCTGGTCAAGCAGTATCAAGGGATATAATATCAAAATTTAATATTCTTGCTCGTGGCGTGATAAATAGTGGGTCGGGAAGATTAGCTAATATTCCAGGGGTTGATATTGCAGGTAAAACGGGTACGACTCAAGATTACCGAGACGCGTGGTTCATTGGTTATAATTCAAATCATATAGCAGGCGTTTGGGTTGGAAATGATGATAATACAGTAACTAAAAAAATTACTGGTGGTTGGTATCCAGCATTAATTTGGAAAAGTTATATGAAAAATGTTGTTAGTCCAATGTTAGATGGTAATTTACCATAAATATATTATTGTATTTTAGCATTGAAAAATTCTTCTATTTAAATCACTAATATTATTTTTAAATACTATATTCAAGCTTTGAACTCTAATTCCTGCGTCGTGAACTGTTTCATTGCTATTACTTACTAATGGGTGCCAATCGTGGTAATTAATTACCATTTGCCAATAATCTGTAAGCACAAGTTGTAGGCAACCACTGTGTACTGAATGCTAATTTGGCATTAAGGCGAACACAGTGTGAGAGGGGAGGATAAATGTCTCACATAATGGTGAAATTGACGAGGTTATACTTGCAATAAACTTAACAGTAGAAGGTCAGTCGCCGGCTCATTACTTAGCAGAAAAATTAATTGATAGTAAAGTAAAAGTAACTCGCCTTTCCTATGGATTACCAGTAGGTGGGGAATTAGATTATATGGATGACGGTACTATATCAGTTACATTGAATTATCGTAAAGAGATAGACTAATTAAGTTAATATAATTATTATTCAGATAATTTTTCTTTTAAATGCATAAGGGAGATATGTTTTCGTTGGTGAATAGTTTCCATTACTACATGTTAGCTTGTACCTTGAAGGCCTGTGATTTGGTAAATAGCCTCTATTTCTTCATAAGAAATTAAACTTGTGTGAAAGTTTTGATATATATCTAGTCTAGAATGGTTAAGGGATGCTTCTACTAAAACTTCTAAGCCAAGTATTGTAGTATTTGGGCTTACCTGTGTATTAAATCCAATTATATGTCCATTTTTTGTAATTCTTATAAAATTCGTAAATCTATTTTTTCAATTATCTTTTGTTTTTCAGTTATTTGTTATGTTTTTATTTTATTTATTGTCAATATTATAAAATATAATTTTGTAAAAGCAAGTAATTATAAAATTGTATTTTGTCTTAAATATGATATTTTAAGCTAAATATTTATAAGTGGAGATAGTTAATATGTTTGAAATTCCTAAGTTATTAAACACACCAACACGGAAGGCAATGCGTGAGGTGTATTTGCAAGATGAGCAAGTTGTTATTCAAGAATGTTATAATGAAAGCAAGCTTACTGCCCAGCAAGATATAGATGTGCAGAATTTTTCTCGTAAGTTAGTTGAAAATGTTCGTTTAAAAAAATCTTCACTTACAGGTGTTCAAGGTTTAATGCAGGAATATTCTTTATCTGATAAAGAAGGTATTATACTAATGTGTTTGGCGGAAAGTTTATTGCGTATTCCAGACAGTGAAACGGCAAACAAACTTATTGACGATAAATTGCGAGAAGGTGATTTTGTTTCCCATATGGGAAATGGTTACACTTGGTTTGTAAATGCATCTACTTGGGGTTTGGTAATTACGGGTAAGGTATTAAAATTAGATAACAAGGGTTGGTCAGGGGTTCTTTCTGGTCTTGCTAAGCGTACATCTGTGCCAATCATTAGAACTGCTGTTGGTCAAATGATGAAAATACTTGGCCGTGAATTTGTATTAGGTGAAACTATTAATAATGCTTTAGAGCGTGCCACAACTATGGAAAAAAAAGGATACCGTTATTCATATGATATGTTGGGCGAAGGTGCATTAACACATGACGATAGCGTAAGGTATTTTAATGAATATGAAAAAGCATTAAAAACTATTGGTGAAAAAACTAAAGGTAATGATGTTTATGATCGTGCAGGTATATCAGTAAAAATTTCTGCGATACACCCTCGTTATGAATGTATAGAACATCACCGTGTAATATCTGAGGTTGTTCCACGAATTAAACAATTAGCATTACTAGCCAAAGAATATAATATTGGTTTGTTTATTGATGCTGAGGAAATGGACAGAACTGATATTTCACTTGATGTGGTTGATGTTATTTTATCGGATGAAGATTTATCAGGTTGGGACGGATTAGGTTTTGTTGTTCAAGCATATAGTAAGCGTGCAAGATATGTAATTGAAGACTTAGCAAGTATGTGTAAAACATATGACCGTAAAATTATGGTTCGTTTGGTTAAAGGTGCATATTGGGATAGCGAAATTAAGCGTTCTCAAGAAATGGGATTAGAAAATTTCCCAGTATTTACGCGTAAAGAGCATACAGATGTATCATATATTGCGTGTGCTAAAAGATTATTTAAGTATAACAATTTTATATATTCTTGCTTTGCTACACACAATGCTCAAACAGTTGCGACAATTACAGCAATTGCAGGCGATATAGATTATGAATATCAGAAATTACACGGAATGGGTGACCATATGTATACAATGGTTACAGAACAGAATAAAAAAGTTCCTACACGTATTTATGCACCTGTTGGTAATTATCGTGATTTACTTCCGTACTTAGTACGTCGCTTGCTTGAAAATGGTGCTAATAGCTCATTTGTGAATAAAATTTTTGATGAGAACATTGCAATAGAAGATCTGATTAGAGACCCTCGTGAAGTATCTAAGGAAGCTAGCTTCACTCGTCACCCAAAAGTATTGCTTTCGCAAGATATAACCCAACCTGAACGCAAGAATGCAAAAGGAATTGATATGACTAATATTAACGATATGAATAAATTAAAAGCTGAAATGGACGCTTACACAATTAATACTGAGGCTTTCTTGCTTATTGACGGTAAAGAAGTTAAGGGCGAAGTCGTTGATATTATCTCACCACAAAATACAAGTGAAGTTGTTGGTAAGGCACATTTTGCTAATGAGACAAATTGTAAAGATGCTTTAACATCTGTATATAAAGGTTTTGATAGTTGGACAGTGAAATCGGCTGATGAGCGCGCTAATATTTTAGAAAAATCAGCTGATATATTGGAATCTCATACTTCTCAGTTTATGAAGTTAGTTACAAAAGAAGCTGGTAAAACAATGTTTGATGGCATTGCGGAGGTGCGTGAAGCTGTTGACTTCTTGCGTTATTATGCAACAGAAGCTAGACGATTATTTTCTTCTCCTACAGAACTTCCAGGGCCGACAGGGGAAAAGAATTTGTATGCACTTCACGGTCGCGGAGTATTTTTCTGTGTTAGCCCATGGAATTTTCCACTAGCTATTTTTCTAGGTCAAATTTCTGGTGCATTATCAGCTGGTAATACGGTAATTGCAAAACCAGCGGAAAGTACTTCTTTAGTGGCGTACGAAGCTATTAAAGTGTTATTTGAGGGAGGTCTTCCAACTGATGCATTAGCATTAGTATCTGGACACGGTACAGTTGTTGGCGACGCATTGTTATCTGACAACAGAATCGCAGGCGTGGCATTCACTGGTTCAATAGAAACAGCACGCTTTATAAACAAAGTATTAGCAGACAGACTTGATGGTATTATTCCATTTATTGCTGAAACTGGTGGACAAAATGCAATGATAGTTGATAGTTCTGCCTTGGCAGAACAGGTTACAAGAGATGTTGTTGCAGGTGCGTTCCAATCAGCAGGTCAGCGATGTTCTGCGACAAGAGTTCTGTATATTCAAGATGATATTGCCGATCACCAAATTAAGATGATTTCAGGTGCAATGAATGAATTGAATATTGGTGACCCTGCCGATATAAAAACTGATGTTGGGCCAGTTATTGATACAAAATCATTAGATATTTTAAATGCTCATAAAGAAAAAATGAATAAAACGGCTAGAAAACTTGGTGAAACTCCAATGCCTAGCGGTACTGAAAGAGGAACATTTTTTGCACCAGTGATGTATGAAATTAACAGCATTAATGAATTAGAGCGTGAAGTATTTGGGCCAGTATTACATGTTGTTCGTTGGAAAAATACTGATTTAGACAAAATTATCTATGAAATTAACAATACAGGATACGGATTAACATTTGGCATTCACAGCCGTATTGATGCAACAGTCGATTATGTCGTTTCAAAAATGCGTGTTGGTAATGCATATGTAAACCGTAATCAGATTGGTGCAATGGTTGGGCAACAACCGTTCGGTGGAGAAGGAAAATCAGGGACAGGATTTAAAGCAGGCGGACCACATTACTTATTGCGTTTCTGTACTGAAAAAACAATATCAATTGATACCACTGCAGCAGGTGGTGATGCCACCCTAATGGCAGAAGTGTAATTTATTAATTAACAATTAAACACATAGAAAAGCCCTGCTAATAATTTAGCAGGGCTTTTTGTTTATATGTCTTTTTGTTTGATATGTTTTATGTAATATTTCACTTTTGTGTAAAACTAATATGCTTGCATAAAGACCATTGCTTTATTATATGTATTGTTTTGATAATCCACTAGTATACATATTTTTTTTTCGTTTCTGTTGCGGGTAGCTGTTGTGGTTCGCTCTATTTGTCCCAAAAGTTCGATTTGTTTGGCAAACTTTGATTCTACAGTCTCTTAACCGTTTTAAAATTGGCATGCCATTTAAATAATCCGTAGTTGGTTATTACCCTTTAATATGGTATTTGTTTTAATAGTACTTATATTTTACCTTGCGTTCGCGAGTGTAGCGAGTGAATACGACCAAATAAATGGTAAAAAAAACGAGTATTTATCCTATTTTTTACCTATTTATTAGTTACTGATAATTAATTCCGTAGCTTTATGTGTATCTATATAATTGATAAATCATCTTCAACTACTATTTAGCGCCATATTTCTTTAGGAGATTCCTTATGTTAATGTAGTAATCCTTCTTTCCTAGTGCTAGTGGTACCAGTCGTATAACAGCATTCACATATTCTATAGCCGTTCGGTTAAAATTATCTCGTGCGTTAACATTTGCGCCTTGATTAATTAGGAAATACGTTATCTCCTTGTTATTATCATAAAACATAGTATACATGATAGGCGTATCGCTATTGCTATCTTTTGCGTTAACATTTGCGCCTTTATCAACTAGGAGCTTAATTTGCGCCAAGTTTTCCTTATTCTTTAATGCTCGCATTAAATCAGTAACGCCATTTTCATCTGCGGTATCATCTTTAACTAGCTCTACTTCTTCTATATGCATCAATTATCACGCTTGATTTTATCATAACGCTTGTCCCATACATTAGAAGAATTACCAACAATTTCAGATAACTGTTCATCAAATGGTTTATCAAGTGCCAATTCAACATTTACAAATACATTCAAGGATGAATCCTGTGTGTGAGATTTATCGTATTCAATACCTGTTGTAAATACTGCGTTAGGTTTGTATTCAAGGCCAAACTTATTACCTTTTAGCGATTTAACATCATCAGTAAAATTATAATGAGTTGCGCTTAGTGAGAAATTCTCATAATTAGGAATCTTTCCCGAAACACCAAAGTCATAACCAGATAGTATTTGTTCACCACCAATTGCATTGGAAATCTTTTTGTAAGAGTTTGCAAATGTATCAAATTTAGAGGTTTTTAATTCTAAGCCAACAGAATACCTTTTGTGAATTCCACCGGTAAAATCAAAAATGCCAGAAGTTCCATCTCTAAAATCATAAAAGGCATTTAAACCAATAATCGCTTTATCAGTTCCATTAAGTGAAACTAATTTACGAATGCCTAATCCCAAGTTAACGGTTGTTCCTGCATATTTTTTAGAAATAGAGTTTTGCGATATAAATACAGTATTAGAGGTTTCTTTTAAAACAGAAAAACTAGTTAAATCAAATTCAAATTTATTTTCTTTGCTATAACCAAATTCACCTTCAACCCACTGTAGACCAAATTTAGCAGAATATTTATTAAGAGCGTTAATTAAAAGCTGTCCAGTGGCTCTAACCGCGTTGCTGCCCCCCCCATAAGCAGTGCCAATAAGTGTTGACAGCAATACAACCGACAAAGCACCTAATTAATAATACAACTTTCCTTAAACTTTTCAATAACATAAACATATATTTTTCCCAACACCAACACATAGTGCAATTTAGATTTAATTCGAATTACACTATATAAATTCACAGTGCAAAAAGCAAGAAAAATATTAACTATATAATTCAATATCTTACATAAAATTTCAAGTATAAGTATAAATTAGGGTTATAACTTTCTGTAACCTGCCCAAACATTAACAGATTTATGCCAATAAAAAAGACCAAATTTAGGGCTTAATTATTTAATCATTATCAATTTTAGCTAACTCTAAATGCTTTCAAATTTCCGCCAACGACTCATTACCATCTAATGTCAACCATTCAGTACCCGCGAGAGCTTTCCATTCATAACCTATTTCTTCTATAATAATCTGTGCTGATTTAGTTAATGACATAACCTCATAACGGAATTCAACTTTATTATTATCTGTAAAAGATGCGGTAATTGAATTATATTTTTTGAATAAAAGTTCAGTTTACGTTTCAATTTCAACCATATCAAAGTTAAAGTTGGTAATTCACACGCACAATCTCTATCTTATTATTATTTAATAACCATCTGTTTCGCTTTACTTCTTTAGTATAGCTTTGTTCCTCAATGTCATATTTTTTGTCAGAATCTTCTTTGTGTTTATATGTTCCTGCGTAATATTTTTAAGTACCTTTCGCAGTAAGTACCTTTCGCAGTAAGAAATATTATACCATAAAAAAATCCCTACTAAATTACTTAATAGGGATTTTTTATTAACGATTAAATGTTTTTAGGAAAGTTCATTGTTTAATGCTTGGTCAATTAGAGTGATAGTTTCTTTAACGCCATATAATGAAATGAAACTTCCCATCCTAGGGCCTTGTTCCTGCCCTAGTAGTACTTGGTAAATTGCACTGAACCATTCGCGTAAATTTTCATAACCTGCTTCTTTACCAATTGTAAATATTGCTGTTTGAAATTCGCTACCGTCAGTACAATTAGACATTTCAGTAAGTATTGATTTTAGTTTTTTAAATGATGGACGCTCTTCATTAGTCATATTACGATACTTCTTCTTAGGTTTAATGAAGTCCTGATAATAACGAACTGCATACCCAACCATATCGTCAAATTTTGGATTTTTACCTTGCTTTGCTTCACTAGAGCATCTTGAAATGAAACCCCACATTACGGATTCATCACTGGTATTAGCTGCACCTGCAAGGTTAAGCAATAAGGTAAATGATGTTGGCGATTGATTTGCTGGAACTTGTCCTGCGTGAATGTGGTGAGCAGGGTTTTCTAACTTGTATTTCATTTCTTGTTCAGGATATTTTGATACCCAAGTAAGGTATTCGTCCATAGCTTTTGGAATTATATCAAAGTATAATTTTTTTGCTGTTTTAGGTTTTTGATACATAAACAGAGATAAAGATTCTTGTGGAGCATACTTTAACCATTCTTCAATAGATAAACCATTTCCTTTTGATTTTGAAATTTTACCACCTTGTTCATCAAGGAATAATTCATACACTAAATCTTCAGGATTTTTACCACCAAGAACACGGGTAATTGCACCGCTAACATCAACGCTAGGTTTAAGGTCTTTGCCACACATTTCATAATCAACATCAAGTGCATACCAACGCAGTGCCCAATCAGGTTTCCATTGTAATTTACATGCACCACCTGTGACAATTGTTTCAATTTCTTTGCCGTCATCACGCTTGTAAGTAATAGTTCCTTTTTCAAGATTAGTTGCAGTTACAGCCACTTGCAATACATTACCAGTTTTTTCACATATTGGTAAAAATGGACTGTATGTTGCACGGCGTTCTTCACCTAATGTTGGAAGCATGATGTCTTGGATTTTATCGTAAACAGATAGTAGTTTTAATAATGCTTTGTCAAATTTTCCAGATGTATAGTAATCTGTTGAACTTGCAAATTCATAATTGAAACCAAACGTATCTAGAAATTCACATAATTGTTTATTGTTGTGTTGGGCAAAGCCATCACAACAGCCAAACGGGTCAATTACTTTTGTTAAAGGCTTGTTTAAATATTTTGTTAGCTCTTCACCATTAGGAACATTTTCAGGTACTTTACGGAAACCATCCATATCATCAGAAAAACACAATATTTTTGTTGGTATCTTGCCACCGGTTAATTGTTCAAATGCATTCATAACCATAGTTGTTCGTGCAACTTCACCAAATGTTCCAATGTGTGGCAGACCTGATGGGCTATAGCCAGTTTGAAATAATACATGTCCTTTTTCAGGAATTTTGCCGTTGATGCGTTTTATAACTTTTCTTGCTTCTTCAAATGGCCATGATTTTGCTGATTGTGCTAATTCTGTTATTTCTTTTGAGATAGTCATTAATTAAAAATCCTTGTGTTTTATATTTGACAGTTTGTATAATCGTATTATAGCATAATATTTAATATATTATTTGAAATATAGTTAGCAAATTATGTGCTTATTCGTAATTAGTCAATATGAAAGATTAAAATGAAAAAGTTTAATATTATTCATATTTTATTTTCAATTATTATATTATTTTCAGTTGGTTTTTATTATCTTTAAACTATAAAAAAAGATGTTAGAAAAAGTACTTAAGTAGGTGTTATAATTTTTGACCTTGACGAAAAATACATGCTAATAATATCGCTATAACGCTTTAAAAAGACTATGTTACTATTAAATTTTTAAATGAAAAATTAAATGGAGAAGAGGTTGATGAATACACTTTTCATTTTATTTTAAAGATGAGAGACGGTTTATTTATGATTTATATTTTCCACCATATGAAGGGGAAGAAAGACATTATGTAAATATATCGTATATGAGAATTTCTGTAGACTTTCCAGTGGCGGTATTGTCAGGATATTTAGGTGTGACATTATCTATTTCTATTGATTTATTACACAATGGATATCTATATATTAAAGTAATTGAAATTATCGATGTTCTAGGGCGTGGGGGGGATATTATTGAAGGATTAGCTAGGATAAATAATTATAAGTACATGACTTATATTGCTAATGGAAACACAGTATTATATAAGTGGACTTGATGTATTTATGGCAGGTTGGAAACGATATGCTGAATCAAATGCTATATTATCCACGCATAATTTTGGATATCATAATGGCAATGATTTAAATGAAAATCATCCTGTGTATAAAACATACGGTGAACTTTATAAATCATTTGTAATTAGTAATAATTTTTTGAAATTACTTAGAACTAAATCTAGCAGTAAAATGTATACTTTAACGACTAAGCAAATAGCTGATTTAAATATTATAAATTTTACATTTAAAGAGTTAAAAATAGAAGCAGGAATATTTGATTAAAGAATTATATTTTAATAAAATTGATAATTATTTCTTTAGTTTTTAAATATATTTATAATTTATAAAATATGTTATGAATACATAAATGATGATTAAAATTTCAATGATGTAGAAAAATCTTATATAAATATATGGATAATACAGAACAATTATTTGATGATACACTGATTATTAACCTTAAAGTATGTGTACATTTACACTCAAAGTGGATAATACTTGATGGTGATGGGGCTGTACAAACGGTTAGTGCCGATAAGGCAAGAATTTTTTTATCTGATAGTACATCGCCGGTATTGGTGTGTCATAAAAATGATATTTTACTCAAATTAGGTTTAAGCCATTTTATGGCAGTTGATATATTAGAATTATGGTCATTTGTTAGACCAGGAAAATTCGTTATTCCTACTGCGAGTGGTGTTGTTAAATCTTTAAAAATTGAAATTTCTAGTGATGAAGATTTGGCAAATTCTCTATTGAAATCAAGTGGTATTCTACTTAATTTTATTAAGCAGGAAGCAGGTCGCCCATATGTAGAAGATTTGATTGCTTCAATGGGAAAAACAGGTTGGGGTTGGGCAAAGCCATTATTAAAAGTTTTGGGGCTTGATATGAAGTCTTTTATATCAAAACATCCATCTGCGGGGCTTGATATTTGGAATAGACGACCAAAGTGGCAAGACCGACCACCGCCATCAAAACCAAATACTTTGCCGATTGATAAAAAGGAAGTTATATCTAGGTTAAACACTTTTTTATCAAGTGGTTCAGAACATCGAATCGAGCAAGCTAATTTTTCTAATTCATTAATTGACGCATTTCAACCTAAAAACGAAGATGATGCATGTAATGTTATATTAGCAGAAGGTGGAACAGGGGTTGGGAAAACGCTTGGGTATCTTGCACCTGCGACGGTGTGGGCGGAAAAAAATGATGCTCCTGTGTGGATTTCAACATATACAAGAAACTTGCAACATCAAATATATGAAGAAGTAAAATCATTATATCCCGATGATAAACAACGATATGAAAAAATTGTTATTTGTAAGGGGCGTGAAAATTATGTTTGTTTGACTCGATTTCAAGTTTTGACGCGTCGTGCTAAAAATGAAAGTGGTTGGACTGTATCGTTAGGGATATTAGCAAGATGGATGGAAGTTAGTACGGATGGTGATTTAAAAGGTCAGGATTTTCCATCGTGGTTGAGTGATGTTATTGACCCAACAGGTAAAATAATATCAGGATTAGTTATAAGGCGCGATTTTGGTGAAAGTCATGCTTATTGCGATTATACGGATGCGTGTTTTGTTGATTTACCATTAAAGCGTGCACCATATGCTGATATAGTAATTGCCAATCACGCATTTTTATTGCACCGTTGTAAAGTTGGCTGGATGATAGAGAATCAAATTTCTCATATAATATTTGATGAAGGACATCATTTGTTTGATGCATCAGATGCCGCATTTACCAATAGTATGTCTGCACAAGAAGGACAGTTTATGCGCCGTTTTATAATTAAAAACGATAGTGGAGACATGTTAGGTGGAAAAGGTTCAGGTCTTAGCTTCTTAGTTGATGATTGCTTAGCGGGAAATCTAAAAGCAAAACAACAATTGGAAATATTATTGGAATGTGCAGTATCTTTACCAGATGATCATTGGAATGCTAGGTTAGGTGTTGCTAACCCAACTGGTGAGGGGGAAGAGTTCTTAAATGCATTAGCAAGGTTCATTTATGAAAATACTAATAATTCATTGCCGTATGACTTAGAGTTAACAACAGATTTTGTTCCTGAAAATATTCAAGAACTTGCAAAAAAATGGGCTGATGTATTAGTTAAAATGATTTCACCTGCAAAACAACTAATGCTTATGTGTGATGAAAAGGTTAAAAATGAAGGTGGCGATTTAGATGCAGGCGAAAGACGTAAGCTAAATTATGCATTGCGAACGTTAGAATTCAGGGTTGTAAATACTGTCACAGTTTGGGCGGATATGTTATATGGATTATCAGCAGATGCAGAAGAAAGCGGTGCGAGTAATTATAATAAGAAAATAAACAGTGATGCTATAATTGACAGATTATTTATTAAGCGTGAAGGCGGTAGGGATAAGGATGTTGGAATGATGCGTCACCTTGTTGATCCTATGAAGTTATTTGCTATGGAAGTATTATCATCAGTAAGGGGCGCGGTCATAACATCGGCAACACTTACAGACAAAACTGTGGATATTGAACAGAATTGGAAATGGGCAGAGCTTAGGACTGGTATAAGACATTTAAACCAAGGTAGTAGTCGCACTCAAGTTCAAAACCCATTTGATTATAAGAATCATAGTAAGGTTATAATAATAAATGATGTCGATAAAAAGAATATCAGTGATGTGGCGGGTGCATATAAAGCGCTATTTGAAGCGTCAAATGGTGGGGCATTAGGCGTTTTTACTAGTATTAGTCGTCTTAAATCAGTTGGCAAAATAATTGGTCCTGCATTAGGTGAACGGGGAATTGATGTGTATGCTCAGCATATGGATACAATGAATGTTCCTACGCTTATTGATATTTTCAAACAAGATAAAAACAGTTGTTTGCTTGGTACAGATGCTGTTCGCGATGGGGTTGATGTACCAGGGGAAAGTTTGCGACTGTTGGTGTTGGAACGCATTCCTTGGGTTGTTCCAGATATTGTTCATAAAAAGCGTCGCTCAGTATTCAAAGGTACTGATTATGATAAGGCATTAACTAGGGCTAAGTTAAAACAAGCATTCGGTCGTTTAATTCGTAGAAAGGATGATAAAGGAATTTTTATAATTCTTGAACCTACGCCAAGTAATTTAAAAACATCTTTTCCTGATGATACAGAAGTCATTACTTGTGGATTGAAAGATGCTATAATGCAGATAAATAAATTTATATAAATTAAATCTGTACTATATTTATATATAATGTTATAATAACCGTTATTAAATAAATTATTAACTTATATACATAAGGATATGAAAATGGAATTTTGGAATTTAAATGATACAATTAATAATTGGATATGGGGTTGGCCTATGGTTGGCTTATTAGCTATCACAGGTGTTTTTTTAACAGTTGGATTAGCCTTTTTGCCTTGGCGGAAATTATCTACTGCTTTGAAATTAGTATTTGGTGCTAGTGGTTCAAAATCTGGGAAAAGTGGTATTCCTCCTCGTCAGGCATTATTTACTGCATTATCTGCAACAGTAGGTACTGGTAATATCGCAGGCGTTGCAACAGCAATATATATTGGCGGACCGGGTGCATTATTTTATATGTGGGTTATAGCTTTATTCGGTATGGCTACTAAGTATGCGGAAGCAGTATTAGCAGTTGAATATCGTGAAAAGAATGAAGCTGGCGAATTCGTTGGTGGACCTATGTACTATATGAAAAATGGTGTAGGGAAAAATGTTCCTTTTTTAGGTAAAATATTGGGAGTTGCATTTGCAGTCTTTGGCGCATTTGCCGCATTTGGTGCAGGTAATGGAGTACAAGTAAATTCTATTGCGGCAGCACTTAACGATACATTTGGTATTTCAGCCTCAACCACAGGTATTGTGGTAGCATTACTTGCTGGTGCGGTAATCTTAGGTGGTATTCGCCGTATTGCTGATGTGGCTGAAAAATTAGTTCCAACAATGATTATTATATATCTTTTAACTGGTACTTTTGTACTATTTACATTTGCTGGAAATATTCCTTCAGCGTTTGGTATGATTTTCTCTGGGGCATTTTCAACAAACGCTGTCGCTGGTGGTGCGGTGGGTACTGCTATACTAATGGGCTTTAAACGTGGTATTTTCTCCAATGAAGCTGGTTTAGGTTCTGCAGCAATTGCACACGCCGCGGCAAATACTGACAACCCTGTTCGTCAAGGTATGATTGCTATGGTTGGTGTATTTATCGATACAATTGTTGTATGTACATTTACTGGTTTGATTATCTTAGTATCAGGCGTTTATGGCGCAGGTAATGGAATTAATGGTGCTGCCCTAACAACAAAGAGTTTTGTAGCGGCATTTAGCTATGGTGATGTAATAGTATCTATTTCATTAGCATTATTTGCATTTACAACTATACTAGGTTGGTCTTACTATGGCGAACGTTGTTTTGAATATATCTTCCCTAACAAGGTTGCCGTAATGTTATACCGTATTGCGTTTATAGTGTTTATTTATTTTGGTGCAACACTTACACTTGATCAAGTGTGGAGCTTAGCTGATACATTAAATGGTTTAATGGCAGTACCTAACTTATTGGCATTGCTTATATTAAGTCCTGTATTGTTTAAGATAACAAAACAATTAAAAGTATAAATATTACTTAAGGCTTGAAGTAAAAGAAACCTCGCTAATAGCGAGGTTTCTTTATATGCATATAAAAATATTTATTTACAAGAATGATTAAATGCACAAATAATAGCTTTTAATGATGCGGTAGTAATATTTTTATGTTCTCCTGCACCAAAGTATGATTGGCCTGACTTATCTTTTAATTGTACATAAGCAATGGCAGATGCTTCATTACCTGCACCAACAGCATGTTCACTGAAATCTTCTACGGTCAAATCAAGACCCGTTTCTTTAATAAGTGCATGTACTAACGCATCAACAGGTCCTGTACCTTTTGCAGATATATGTATTTCATTGCCATTCTTTGATACTATACCATCAAATATACGTATTTCAGCTGCATGTGTATCTGCTTTTGTTTCGTGACTCTTATATTCATAAGGAGTTTTTAAATTAAGATAAGTAGATTTGAAAGCATTATATATTACTTTTGAAGATTGTTCTTTTCCTGAATTTTCAGACATTGCTTGTACAACTTTTGAAAACGATGCTTGCATTGCTTTTGGCATACGAATTCCATAATCAGCCTCAAGTATGTACGCAATTCCACCTTTGCCAGATTGTGAGTTTATACGAATGATTGCTTCATAACTTCTGCCCACATCTTCTGGGTCAATTGGTAAGTATGGTACATTCCAACGCTCATCATTTTGTTCTTTTAATGCTTTTAATCCCTTATTAATTGCATCTTGGTGAGAGCCAGAAAATGCTGTATAAACCAAACTTCCAGCATAAGGGTGACGCTCTGGAATTGCTAACTGATTGCAATATTCAGCAACTTTAACAATTTCATCTAAATTAGAAAAATTAATGTTTGGGTTTACGCCCTGTGTAAACATATTTAGTCCTAGTGTAACCAGGCAAACATTACCAGTTCGTTCACCATTGCCAAACAGAGTACCTTCGACACGATCAGCCCCTGCCATAAGTGCAAGTTCAGTTGACGCGACACCAGTGCCACGATCATTGTGTGGGTGTAGTGATAATATAAGACGGCTACGGTCTTTAAAGTTTTTATGCATCCATTCAATTTGGTCAGCGTGAATGTTTGGCGTCGAAACTTCAACAGTTGCAGGTAAATTGATAATTACTGGATTTTGTGTTGTTGCTTCAAATTCATCAAGAACAGATTCACAAACTTCTAATGCATATGGAAGCTCTGTTTGTGTGAAGCTTTCAGGAGAATATTGGAAACGAACTTTACAGCCACTAGCGATAAGTTTATTGGCATTTTCACTAACCATTTTTGCACCATTAATAGCAATTTCTTTAATGTCATCAGTATTTTTTTTGAATACAACACGGCGTTGAATAGTACTAGTTGAATTATAAACATGTACTATTGCAGACTTAGCACCTTTTAATGCTTCATAAGTTCGCAATATAAGTTCTTCGCGAGCCTGTACTAATACCTGCACAGTAACATCATTAGGAATATGGTTTTTTTCAATAAGTACACGCAAAAAATCAAAATCTGTTTGACTAGCAGATGGGAAGCCAACTTCAATTTCTTTATATCCCATATTAATAAGAGTTTTAAATAAGCGGATTTTGCGTTCTGCTCCCATTGGTTCAATTAATGCTTGATTACCATCACGTAAATCAACGCTACACCATATAGGGGCTTTTGTTATTGCATTATTAGGCCAATCACGAACATTTAATGATATTGCTGGAAATTGTGTGTACTTAGTCATAAAATTAATCCTCATTATTTTATATAATTTATAAGATTTACATTTCTTTTTCAATAAAAAAACTCTTCAATATTATTGAAGAGTTCTTAGTGTTTTATTGGGGAAATTAGCCTTCGTATTGTTCTGCGTGGCGTTTAATTTTTGTTTTTGCGGATTTGCTATCTTCCCAACCAGTTACTTTAACCCATTTACCATCTTCGAGCTCTTTGTAAGACTCAAAGAATTTTTTCATTTGAGCAACTAATAAAGGTGGTAGGTCTTCTAATTCATTAATATTATCATAAAGTGTTGTAACCTTAGTATGTGGTACAGCAATTACTTTTTCGTCAACACCGCTTTCATCTTCCATATTAAGGATGCCAATTGGACGGCAACGAATAACAGAACCAGGAATGATTGGTTGTGGGGTAATTACTAATACATCAGTAGGGTCGCCATCATCGGCTAAAGTGTTATTGATAAAACCGTAGTTAGCAGGATAAAACATCGGCATTGCAACAAAACGGTCAACAACTACTGCACCGCTTTCTTTTTCAATTTCATACTTAATGTTTGAACCTTCTGAAATTTCAATAATAACATTTAAATCGTTAGGGATATCTTTACCTGCTGAAATGTTTTCAAGAATCATTTTGTTTATCCTTTAAATGAATTAGTTCAATAAATTTAGAAATAATGTATCATTCTTTAATTGTTATTTCTACAACATTATTAATTATATAATTTTTACAGTTTAATTAAAACGTATAATACAATAGTGGATCTTATATGAAAGATTATTTATTCAATACTTTATCTGCTTTCGCAATAAACCAAATAACAGGAATGCCAACAACGGCTGTCCATATGAAGAACATGCTGTAACCAATGGAGTCGACTCTACACCAGAAAATCCGGCTAAAATATTTATATGTAATAATATATCTAATTACAAGTGATAATATAAAAATTCATATAACTATGAAATATTTTTTTATTTAAAAGCTTCATTGCTGATTTATTAAAAATAGATTAAACTTAATTTAAATTTTTTATGGAAGTAAAATGACAAAAACAAGATCAGATTTTAAAACAATGATGGAAACGGGTGCAGGGTTATCTGGTTTTGATTGGCCTGATAGTTGTGGCAACTTTGACTTTATTATTAAAAAGGACGGGACTTGGTTTTACGGTGGTACACCAATAGGCAGAAAAAAATTATGTCAATTATTTGCAACTACTCTTCAAAAGGATGAAGAAGGATATTGGTTGGTAACTCCAGTTGAACGCGGTAAAATAAAAGTGGAAGATGCTCCATTTTTTATGGTAGAGATAGAAGTAGAAAACTTAGATTCAGATAACCAAATTTTACATTTTAGAAGTACTCTTGATTGGTGGATTACGGCGGGTAAAAATAATAAAATTTGGGTGGATGTTAATACTATAACTGGTGAGCCAAACCCATATATATATGTTCGTGATGGACTATGTGCTAGAATAAATAGAAATACATTTTATGAATTGTGTGAAATTGCAATACTGCGTAAAAAAAATAAAAAAACAGAAATGATAATATTTTCTGATGGTTGTGAATTCTCACTTGGTGAAATTTAGGACAAATATGATGACAATAAAAACAATAAAATTACCAGAAAATAAATCTGTTGATAAAGTATTTAATGTAATAAAAAAATCTGGGTATGATGTGCGTATCGTTGGTGGTTTTGTGCGCGATACTTTACTAGGTAAAACAGAAATTGGTGATTATGATTTTGCCACAACAGCAACACCCGATATTGTGCAAGATATATTCAATATCGCAGGATATAAAACAATTTCAACAGGTATCGACTATGGTACTATTACAGTTGTTATTGACAGTACACCTTTTGAAATAACAACCCTTCGCAAAGATGTTGAAACAGATGGTAGACGTGCTGTTGTATCATATACGACTGACTGGAAAATTGACGCACAACGCCGTGATTTTACTATTAATGGAATGTATGTAGATGATAATGGTTCTGTTTATGACAGCGTTGGTGGATTAGTAGATTTAGAATCTAAAACAATTTGTTTTATTGGTGATGCAGATTTAAGAATTTCAGAAGATGCATTAAGAATTTTAAGATTGTTTAGATTTACAGTTTCAACAGGTTTTGACATAGATGGGAAATATGCAATAGAAGCTTGTAAAAAAGGTGCTACTTTAATTAAGAATTTATCAATAGAACGTATATCAAACGAAATGATTGAGATGCTATCATATAATGTGAATCCAACAGAAGTTTTAAGAACTATGATGGATTTAGGAGTACTAGCAAGCGTTATTCCGTTTCCTATTAAACCAGACCTTCCAATGTTACAAGGTGATGTGGGAATAAGTGCCGATTACTTGGTTAAGATTTGTGCATTAGCAGAGGGAAGTTATTCTAATGCTGGTCGCCTTGCAAATGTATGGAAATTATCCAATGCGGATAAACGAAAAATAAAAAATATTTTACAAGTATATAATGACCGAACTTTTACTCCTGAATTGATGCATAAATTTGCTTATTACTACGGTGTTGATATTATTTGCAGTGCGGGGTTGCTAAAGGGTGGTAATGCACCTAAGTTTATTGATAAGTTTTTAAGTGATTTTGAAATGCCTGTATTTCCGGTAAGTGGTGACGAACTTATTGCCTTAGGTGCTAAACAAGGTGTTAAGTTAGGTGCGTTGTTAAAGGCGGTTGAGCTATGGTGGGTTGAAAAAGATTTTAAGCCTAGGAAACAAGATTGTTTGTTGTTTGCGAAACAGGCGGAGCGATTAAATAAGTAATAAATAATAGGTTTATAAAATAACTATAATTTAATGTAAAAAAAAGAGACTTAAGAATATAAGTCCCTTTTTAGTATTTTGTCTAATTATTAACTATTTTGCATTGCCGAAGCGTTCTGCGACATATTCCCAGTTTACTAGATTATTTATGAAGGCTTTTAAATAATCAGGGCGTGCATTGCGGTAATCAATGTAATAAGCATGCTCCCATACATCGCAACCAAGTAGAGCTTTTCCGCCATGTATTAATGGATTTTCGCCGTTGGCACTTTTCGTTATTTCTAATTTTCCAGAGTCATTTAAAATTAACCATGCCCATCCAGAACCAAATTGTGTTGCACCATCTTCATAGAATTTAGCTTTAAATTCATCAATAGAACCAAAGTCTTCTATTAACTTAGATTCTAGCTTACTAGGAATATTTTTGCCACCATTAGGTGTCATCATTTTCCAGAATTCGATATGATTCCAGTGCTGTGAGGCATTGTTGAATAATCCAGTTAATCCTTGCTCCCAAGATACTTTAACAATTTCTTCTAAAGATTTACCTTCAAGTTCAGTACCTTCAAGTAATTTATTGCCATTCACAACATATGCGTTGTGGTGTTTGTCGTGATGAAATTCTAATGTTTCAACAGACATATATGGATTAAGTGCATCGTATGTGTATGGTAAATCAGGTAATATTAAAGTCATAATTTTCTCCTATTTTTTAGAAATGATTAAGATTATACTATTCAGTAATCAGAATACATACATATTTGATTTATGTCAATAACTATTGAAATTATTGATTTATTGGGAACATTTGTTTGTTAGTGAAAAATACTTTAAAACTTGTAAAAGATGGGCTTTTTTGATAGGTTTTAAATATAAAAATTAATTTATATTAAAGTATAAGGAAAACAAACAATGATACCTCGTTATTCTCGTGAAGATATGGTTAAAATTTGGGAACCAGAAAATAAATTTAGAATTTGGTTTGAAATTGAAGCGCACGCGTGTGATGCACAGGCCGAACTTGGTATTATTCCAAAAGAAGCTGCTAAAATAATTTGGGAAAAAGGCGATTTTGAAGTTGCTAGAATTGACGCTATTGAAGCGGAAACAAAACATGATGTCATTGCTTTTCTAACTAACCTATCTGAATATATTGGTGAACCTGCAAGATTTGTTCACCAAGGTATGACATCTTCTGATGTATTAGATACTTGCTTTAATGTTCAATTAACACAAGCATGTGATATCTTATTAAAAGATATGGACAGAGTATTAGAAGCATTGCAAAAGCGTGCGGAAGAACATAAATACACAATTCGTATTGGTCGTAGCCATGGTATTCACGCTGAACCAACAACATTTGGTTTAACACTTGCTAGATTTTATGCTGAAATCAAGCGTGGTAAAAAGCGTTTAGAAAGTGCTCGTGAAGAAATTGCAACTTGCGCTATTTCAGGTGCGGTTGGTACATTTGCAAATATAAACCCATTGGTTGAACAGCATGTTGCCGATAAAATGGGATTAATTGTTGAACCTATTTCAACACAAGTAATTCCTCGTGACCGTCATGCAATGTTTTTTGCTACACTAGGCGTTATTGCGTCAAGTATTGAAAACATATCTACTGAAATACGTCACTGTCAACGAACTGAATTGTGTGAAGTAGAAGAATTCTTCTCACCTGGTCAAAAAGGCTCGTCGGCAATGCCACATAAGCGTAACCCTGTATTAACAGAAAATTTAACTGGTCTTGCTAGATTGGTTCGTATGTCTGTGATTCCTGCTATGGAAAATGTTGCTTTGTGGCACGAACGAGATATTTCACACTCATCTGTTGAGCGTGCAATTGGTCCAGATTCAACAGTAACACTTGATTTCGCACTTAATCGTTTGGCTGGTGTAATTGAAAACTTAGTTGTTTACCCAGAAGAAATGCAACGCAATCTTGATCAATTAGGCGGATTACACAATTCTCAGCGTGTATTACTTGCCCTTACGCAAGCAGGAACTTCTCGTGAAGATGCATACAGATTAGTACAAAAAAATGCTATGCAAAGTTGGAAAGAAGGAAAAGTTTTCCAAGACTTGTTGAAGCAAGATAGTGAAGTTACATCATTACTTACTGCTGCAGAAATTGATGATATGTTTGATATTGAATATCACACAAAACATATTGATACTATTTTTAAGCGTGTGTTTACTAAGTAGAGTATATTTATATATGTTATCAATGAAACGCTTAGCTCCTACATTCGGTATCATAGCAGTAATGCTATGGGGGGCTTCGTTTACTGCAGGTAAACTTGCTTATCTACAAATGGGTACGTTTGATATGTTATTTATGCGAATGGGCATATCGGCTATTATTGTTTTACCAGCATTAATTTATTTTATAAAAAAAAATGGGTTGCCTAGCTCTTATGATTTTTTAGTTCTATCAGCAATTAGCTTTTTAGGATTTGTTGCTTGTTTAGCATTTCAATTTTTAGGATTGAAATATATTGATGCATCAGTTGCCTCAATCGCTGTTGGGATAGAAGGTTCATTTACTATGGTACTTGCATATATAATATTAAAACAGAAGCCAACCAAGTCTAATTGGCTGGTTGGTTTAATGGCTTTAATTGGCTTAATTATTGTCGTTGGAATTCCTGAATCAGCTAAAATTATGGGGGTAACGTTTATCCTTATTGCTAATTTTTGTGCAGGGCTTGCAATTATCATAAATAAGCCATTATTTAGAACTATGGGTGCTATTGAAATTGCTTGTTGGACAGTAGTTCTAGGATTTTTATTTGTATCGTTTGGTACACCTTGGTTTGGTGGAGTACCAGAAGTAGCACATTATACAATGCAAACTTGGACCGCATTGTTAGTATTAAGTCTTGGTGCAACGGTTATTGCATATATTTTATATACAATTTGTTTGCAGTATTTATCGGCAACAAGAACGGCTCAGTTTATTGTGATAGAGCCATTAATAGGTGTTTTAGCAGGGGTTGTTATCTTGGGCGATTCATTTGGTGTTAATATTTTAATTGGAACATCGTTAGTAGCTGGTGCTATCTTTATAAACAGTTTAGTTGACGACGGTAATGGATAATCGTATTCTTAAATAATACTTAAAATAAAAAGGAAAATAAACTATGCCTATGAATTCAGACGAAATTGTAAAACATATTAAATCATCATTTCCTGATGCGGTTGTTGAAATGACTGATTTAGCAGGGGACGGTGATCATTGGTTAGCATTGGTAAAGTCATCTTCCTTTGAAGGTAAAAGTCGTGTTCAACAGCACAAAATGGTTTACGAGGCGTTACAAGGAAAAATGGGTGGGGAGTTGCACGCTCTTCAACTAAAAACTAAAACATTAGATTAATTATAAATAAGGAATAAAATTATGACAAATTCAGCTCATGAACAAATTAAATCAGATATCACAGAAAATAAAGTTGTATTGTATATGAAAGGTACGCCAATTTTTCCACAATGTGGATTTTCATCAATGGCAATACAAATAATGGAGCATTGTGGTGTTGAATACAAAGCGGTAAATGTATTGGACGATATGGCAATTCGTGAAGGTATAAAAACATTTTCAGATTGGCCAACAATTCCTCAACTTTATGTTGACGGTGAATTTATTGGCGGTTCTGATATTATGAAAGAAATGTTTGAAGAAGAAGAATTACAAAAAGTATTTTCTAAATAATTTTTAAAAACCAAGTAAGTAAATAAAAAGCTCTGCATTATGTAGGGATTCTTTTATTTACACTCGTTCCATTTGGCTTATTATTCCCATTGCTAATGCTTGACATTCAGCATCTGCAATTCCGTCAATTTTACTTGTGCGGTATCTGCGTTGAAATGCTTTAATAGTTATGTTCCCATGCGTTGTGTCATAGCCAATCATATCTAATAAATCAAGCCATGGGAATATCACATTCAACTTGTTCAGGTACAATACATAAATTATGTTCAGCTAACTTGTGCCAAGGGAATAAATGATCTGGATCAATTTTGCGTTGTGGTGCAATATCACTATGTGCAAGAATATTTTGTTTAACAATTGTATGGCGAGTTTTAATATCTTTAGTTAAGTTAATTAGTGCGTCTATTTGTACATTTGAAAATTCAGTATATCCATACTGTTTACCTGTGTTTTGTAATTCAATCCCAATACTTGATGCGTTATTGTTTTCTTCTTCTTCCCACGAAGAAATTCCAGCGTGCCACGCACGATTTTTTTCTTCAACTAGGTTGTAAACTGAACCGTCTGTATCAATTAAATAATGACAAGATACCTGCATTTCTTTATCACACAAGCGGGCAAGACTTTCATCCGCAGAAAGCATATCTGTGTAGTGTAAAACTATTTTATTTATTTTATATTTTCCACGGTCATCAAAATTAGGACTTGGGTTATCAATAGTAATCATTATTTTATTTCTATTTTGCTAAATATTCTTGTGTGGTGCAGTGTATAATAAACACGTGCAATGAATAGTGAACCAGTTATTATAATGCCAGCCGTGATACCAGCGTATATTCCGAATAATCCATAGTCATATACGAAGCATAATACATAAGACACACTAGGTGCAATGAAAAGATAACCTAATGCTTGTGATGCAGGAATGTATTTTGTATCGTTCAAGCTTTGTAATATTTTTGTTGGCAATTGTACATACCCTTCTATGATAATAGCAATTGTAAATATTGGAATAATTGGATATATCAATTCAACAACTTTATTAAAATCTGTACTTGTTGAATCAAGCATTACTGTAAATATATAATCACTGCCAAATACCATAATGATTACTGTCATAATATTAATGATTACCATTCCTGCTACTGCGATATATATCCCTTTTATTATGGTAGATCTATTTTGACGACCTGCTTCCTGTGCTGTATAAATACTAAGACCATCGCTAAGTCCAATCATAATACCAAAAATAATATTCCATAGTTGGAATGTCACTGCATAAGCGGAGATAGAGTATATATCAAAGTATGCAGTGTAAATATTACTAATTGTAAACAATGACATTTCAAGCATTAATCCAATACCAACCCAAATACCATATTTTAGAATTCGTTTGCAAATATCAATGTCAATCTTCCAGAATCTTACCCATAAATTTATACCTGTTTTTATAGCGTGCTTATGGCATAAAAATAGAGTGGCTATCAATGATATAATCATTGCTAATGATGTTGCTAGTCCAGCACCATATGCACCCATTTCAGGAATTCCGAATGCACCATAGATAAATATCCAGTTAAATAAAATGTTAAATGGAAGTATTATTATACTTATAAATAATACTGGTTTAAATACACGCTGTGATGTAAGAAAAAATCTAAATGGTAATGATACTAAGAAAAAAGCACTATATTTTTTACCTTCAATATAACTAGATACAGTTTGAATAGTTTGTGCATCGAAACTTAATAATACACAAATATCAGAAATAAATAGCATTATTCCTAGAATAATGAATGCAAATATAAATCCTAACCACACACCAGAACGAGTTGTTCTGGCAATCAATCTGTTGTTTTTTGCGCCACTAGCCTGCCCAATTAAAGGGGCTGTCATTAGTAATATGCCTAAGAATAAAGTTAGTATTGAAAAGTATAGTGATGCACCTAGTGAGGTTCCGCCAAATGAAATAGGGTCATATTGTCCCATCATAACACTATCAATAAACATAGATGAAAACTCTATCAATTGTAATGCAATTGCAGGAAGTATTACAGGTGTTATTTTTTTCAAAGTTTCTTTCATATTATTGCCCTTCGATTTCTTCCGCTTTAATAGATAGATCTAGCCATTTGTTTTCTAATATAGCAAGTGTTTCTTCTGATGTAGCTAACGCAGTTGATACTTCTGCAAATGTATCAGGGCTATTTATATATAGTTTAGGGTCAGCTAATAATTCATTCATTTTTTTTATAGTTGTTTGTAGTTTTTCTATTTCCGCAGGAATAGTTTTAATAGCGTGTTGTTCCTTAGGAGTAAGTTTAATCTTTTTTTCTTTTTTAGGTTTATTAGATTTATTTTTTCCATTTTCTATTGATGGAAGTGGAGCAGGCTTTGATAACTTGCATTTTTCTTTTGGTACTTTTTCTTCTTCTTTTTGACGCAGATAATCGTCCCATCCGCCGATGATTTCTACTACCTTACCTTGTCCTTCTAATATTAACATGCACGAACATAATCTGTCTAAAAAATCACGATCGTGGGAAACTATAATAAGAGTACCCTTGTAATCAGATAACATATCTTCTAGTACGTCCAATGTATCCATATCTAGGTCATTTGTCGGTTCATCAAGTATCATTACATCAGTTGGTTCAGCTAATATTTTTGCAAGTAACAGGCGATTTTTTTGTCCACCTGAAAGTGTTGATATTTTTGCTCTTGCATCTTCATGGTCAAATAAAAATCTTTTTAAATATCCAACAACATGGATTTCTTTTTTACCAACACGAACATGGTCGCCACCATTGCCTAGTAATTCCCAAGGCGTTTGTTTCGGGTCTAGTTGTTCACGGTATTGGTCAAAGTATGCTATATCAAGTTGCTTTGCCATACGCACGGAACCACTATCAATTTCTTCGGTTTTTAGTAACATTTTAAGCAAGGTTGATTTGCCTGTTCCATTTCCACCAACAATACCAATGGTATCACCCCGTAATACACGGAATGAAAAATCTTCGCATATTATTTTTTCACCGTATGATTTTGACATATGCTTAGCTTCAAATACAAGTTTGCTACTGGCTTTTGTTTCTGCGGCAATAAGGGATGCAGTCGCAGGATTTTTGCGTTCCATTCGTTCCATTCGTAATGATTGCAATCGTTCTAATCTGTGTTGATTTCGCTTTCGTCGTGCAGTTACCCCACGCAGTGCATATCGTTCTTCTTGTTTTATATGCTGTTGTAGTTTTGTGAATTTTTTCTGTGCTTCTTCATACACGCTATCTTGCCATTCATCAAAGAATGCAAATGACCTGTTTATAAAGCGAAGCTTTTTGTCTTCTAGCCACATCATTCCATTTGATACATTACTTAAAAATCTTCTATCGTGTGAAATAACCACAATTGCTCCACGGAAACGTTTGATTTCCTTTTCCAGCCATTCAACCGCAGGTAAATCCAAGTGGTTTGTTGGTTCGTCTAGCAATAAAACATCAGGATCTTGTGCTAGTGCACCAGCCAAGCCACAACGGCGTATCTGCCCGCCAGACATCGTTGTCGCGTTCATAGTTGGGTTAATGTCTAATTCGTATAACATTGCTTCTGCTCGGTAAACTTCCATTTCCCCTTGACTCATTGCGAAGTCTAGAGCGGTTCCGCTTATAGGTTTGATAGGAGATTGGTTTAATCGCCCAATAACGAGTGGTTCAAGGGTGAAACGCTTGCCTTCTTCTAATTCTAGTGAACCATCAATAACATTAAATAAGCTTGATTTGCCAGTTCCGTTTCTGCCAACAAGGGTATAGCAATCGCCTGCGTGTAAAAATAAATCTACATCAGTGAATAGTGGCTCATTTGTGTAGCCAGCTTGTACCCCTTGAAGGAAAAAAAATACTTCTCTTGCCATGAAGAAGAGTTGTACAGCATAAAGTTTGTAAATACTACTGTAAATTTATTAATAAAAGTGTACTTAATATTGCTTGCAAATGGATTTTATGTGTGTGAATATCTAACCTGTTGTTGTATTATATATATAAGAAAGATTTTTAATGTTTTTGTATTCGTTAGACTTTTCAAATATCCCTGTTCTAGAAATGCTATTATTTTCGTTTGTGGTTATGGCTACGCCAGGGCCAGTTAATACTTTACTAGTTGCATCAGGATTAATTCATGGTGGTAGGGCAACTATGCCCGCAGCATTGGTGGCACCATTCGGGGTGATTATTCATGTCGTTGTTGTTGGTGTTGGATTGGGTGACTCATTTGAAGCTATGCCACAGTTGAAGGTAACGCTACAAATTATAGGTAGTATATACATATTGTACCTAGCTTATAAAATAGCATTTTTAAACAAGAAGAATAAGGGTGATGAAATTAAGGGATTTTTTCATTGGCGTGATGCATTTATGGTGTCGTTTCTAAGTCCGAAAAGCTTTATTAACGCTAGCGTCGGCGTCTCGCTTTTCTCGGTTTCGGAAAATTATCTTACTAGTATTGCGTTATTTGCCTTCTTTTATTGGTCATCGGCAATTATTGCTAATACTTTTTGGATTGCTATCGGAAAAGCTATTGGTGTAAAGGTGAAAAATCCTGCTGTACTAGCTAGGATTAATTACGGATTAGGATTTCTTTTGTTCGTAGTGGTTTTTTGGATGAATAAGGATTTATTTTATTAAAGTAATGTATTTATAGTGTAATAATTTAATTATAAATGGGGATAGTTATGGTAAAAAAAGTAGTATTGGCATATTCAGGTGGTCTTGATACATCAATTATTTTAAGATGGTTACAAGATACATATAATTGTGAAGTTGTTACATTTACGGCTGATTTGGGGCAGGGCGAGGAACTAGAAGAAGCTCGTAAAAAAGCAGAAGATATGGGAATTAAAGAAATTTATGTTGAAGATTTGCGTGAAGAATTTGTTCGCGATTTCGTATTTCCAATGTTTCGTTCTAACACTGTATACGAAGGGACTTATTTATTAGGAACTTCAATTGCTAGACCACTTATTTCAAAACGCCTTATTGAAATAGCAAAAGAAACAGGTGCCGATGCCATATCACACGGCGCTACTGGCAAGGGTAATGATCAAGTTCGCTTTGAACTTTCTGCTTATGCACTTGACCCTGAAATTAAGATAATTGCTCCTTGGCGTGAATGGAATTTACATAGCAGAACAAAGTTAATTAAGTATGCTGAAAAGCATCAAATACCTATTGCAAAAGATAAGCGTGGCGAAGCCCCGTTTTCTGTTGATGCAAATATGCTACATATATCAGCAGAAGGTAAGGTTTTAGAAGACCCTAACGAAAAAGCCCCTGAATATATTTATACTCTCTCGGTTAATCCTATTGATGCACCGAATGTACCAGAAGTTGTTGAAATTGAATTTGGAAAAGGTGATGCTATTGCTATTAATGGCGATAAGATGACACCTGCAACTATCTTGGAAATATTAAATGTTCTTGGCGGTCGTAATGGTATCGGGCGTGCTGATATTGTTGAAAACAGATTTGTTGGAATGAAGTCGCGTGGTATTTATGAAACACCAGGTGGTACAATTTTACTTCACGCACACAGAGCAATGGAAAGTTTAACCCTTGATAGGGAAGCTGGTCATCTGAAAGACGAACTTATGCCACGCTATGCTAAGATAATTTATAATGGTTTTTGGTTCTCGCCTGAGCGTGAAATGTTACAGGCTTTAATAGACCAATCACAAGAAAATGTTACTGGCACAGTTCGCCTTGAATTAATGAAGGGTGCAATACAAACGATTGGTCGTTCTTCACCGTACAGCTTGTACAGCGAAGCACATGTGACATTTGAAGAAGATGATGTTTATGACCAACACGACGCAGAAGGATTTATTAAATTAAATGCATTGCGTTTGCGTTTGCGTCATCAGGGTAAATAAGTATTTGAAATTACAACCACTTACATAGTAGATAAAATATTTTACATAAGCATAATACTTACGTAAAAAGGTACTGATTTTATTCCGTCATGCTCTAGCAATCCAAATATTATGCAAAAAAATAATGTTAACATAGTGGGATGTGTTCATATATCCTAATTTGTGTCTGATGTATAGATTTTTATAGTATTTAATTTATATATTTGGGATCGCAATTTGTGGTACTGATCTCGCTGTGAAAATATTTTTTTTTGTTAAAGCCTTTGCTTAAATATAAGTTATCATTAAAGCATGCATTATCTTTGAAATCTAAATTATTAGCGTCTGCAATAATTCCTGCGACAGTAATCGCACTTTTAGGTCCTGTGTTTACAGGTGGTGCTTTTCGCTGGTGCATTGCCAACTGGTGGGATGGTTAATTCTGATTCTGCCACGATAAGAAAAACTTCTACTGATATGATCGTTAAGCCAACAACTGACAAAGCCATTATTGATTGGCAGTCATTTGATGTTGACGCTGGTAATTCAGTTGAATTCCAACAGCCTTCGTCTTCTGTATTAAACCGTGTTAGTGGTTTCACATCGTCAACTATTGCTGGTGAAATTAGCAGTAACGGTAATGTATTTTTAGTAAACCCAAATGGTATTTTATTCACATTAACAGGTGCTGTTGATACGGTTGGTTTTGCCGCGTCCACGCTTGATATTTCCAATGCTGATTTCCTTAGTGGTAATTATACATTTACTAAGCAATCAGGCAAAAATACTGCTCTTGTTGAAAATAACGGTTCTATTAAGGTTAATGATGGCGGATTTATTGCTTTACTGGGTGGGTTAATTCGCATTGGTGGTGAATTTCAAGGGAAAAATACTTCATCTTCATTATCATCTGATACAACGGAGGCTAATAAAGTTGATTTTAATACTATGTTAAGTGAACATGATAAATTTGGTTCATTAGTAATATCTGTTGATGGAACTAAACTGGCAGTTGGAGTAAACGGTGATGACGATGGAGGAATTGATACAGGAGCGGTGTATTTGTTTGCTATTGATTGGTTTATGCCAAAACTACAACAGCTACATTACTTAGATTTAAGCACTAGTTTATAGTTAATAATAGATCTATATAAATTAAGTATTAACTTTTCACAGATATAATTAATAAAGTGTAAAATTTGCCTTATCATTAAACTAATGTAGTAGAATACGAATTAATTCAGAGATAGGGTATTTTTTATGAGAAAATAAAAACAGGAATTAATACACTAAGCACCAAAAAAATGATAATGGTGATTTGTATTTATATGCTAGATATTAATTATATTAAAATTAAGTTTTATATTTATTGGCTTTGTTGTTCACGTAATTTGTACTTTGCAATGCGTTCTGATTCAGATTTTAGTTGTCCGCAAGCTGCCATAATGTCTTCACCACGAGTCCTGCGAATTGGTGCTGGTATGTGATGTTTAACCAATTCTTGTGCGAACAGCTCAATTGTATCTGCGTCGGAACATTCGTAAGTACTGCCTTCCCAAGGATTAAAAGGAATGAGATTTACTTTTGACGGAATGTCTTTAATTAACTTAGCTAAATCCCTTGCTTGTTGTTTGCTGTCATTAATTCCTTTTAACATTACATATTCCCAAGTAATACGGTTAGTATTAGATAGCTTAGGGTACTGACGACAAATATCCATTAGTTGCTTTAGATTGTATTTTTTGTTTATTGGCATAATTTTAGTTCGAGTTTCATCATCAGGTGCGTGTAAAGATATAGCAAGGCTTGCATTGGTTTCTGTGCCAAGGCGTTCTAATTGGTCGGCAACTCCGCTAGTAGAAACAGTTACTTTTCGCTTAGAAATGGAAATGCCATCAATTGCAGTTATTACTTTTAAAGCTTTTATAACATTGTCAGTATTGTAAAGTGGTTCGCCCATACCCATAAATACTATATTACTAATTTTACGTTTTTCACCATTGGGTTTCCAACCTTCAACTGCATCACGGGCAATCATTATTTGAGATACGATTTCGCCAGCAGTTAAATTGCGAACTAACCGTTGTGTACCTGTGTGGCAAAATTTACAAGTAAGAGTACAGCCAACCTGTGATGAAATACATAATGTTCCGCGGTCAGTTTCTGGGATGTAAACTGTTTCTGCTTCGTTACCGTCAATATACTTAAGTAACCATTTTTGTGTACCGTCAGTTGATATTTGATGACTAGTAATTTTAGGGCGACCTACGAGATGCGTCGTATTAAATTCTTCACGAAATTCTTTTGATAAGTTTGTCATATTATCAACAGACATTGCACCTTTTGCATATATCCAAGAATATACTTGTTTTGCACGAAATGGTTGTTGTCCAATTTCAGACATTAGATTTTGTAAATCAGTCATATCCATACCAATAAGATTAGTACGCTTTTCTGTCATTTTTCCACCAGGTAGAAAATCATTTAATGAATTATTATCATTTTTAATATTTGTCATACAGGGTTATTATTATTATCTACAAGTTTTGTCAATGGTTCTTAACGCTTTAGTAATACTGCGTAAAGAATAAGTATCTTCAATTTTTCTGCCGTAACAATGTTAGCCGCAATAAATGCGGCAAGTGTCACATTGTTGTTTTATAAATATAATAGGTGATATTTCAGTATTTGGACAAATAGAGCGACCCGCAACACTTAGAAACACCTTCAACTCCTACGGTAAAAAACCTGTTTCTTTGTACTTAGACATAACTGTTCCTTAGGTTTCTATTTAGCATAAATTTTATGAGAATTCATCAACTAGTTGCTCTAGGCCTTGGATTTCAAAAGCTAAATATTGTGCCAAATCTTGGTCGGATTTATCATTGTCATCAAGTGTATCTAGGTGAGAGGATAGTTTCTCAATTACTTTTGCAGACATTTACATAATTGTATCGTTTTGTGCGCGGGTTACATTATCAAGTATAACTTGTTGGCTCATCATAATAGTTGTAGATTCTTCAAGAGTTTTGTCAACATCGCTCCATTCTTCACCGAAAGAATCTAATAATATTTTACCATTATCGTTATTTTCTGCTTTAACCATAATACGAACAAATTGCCATACATCTATTTTTTTTCATTTTTATACTTTCTATGTTTTAATTTATTTAGAAGATGTTAGCTTTATAAACAAGTCTTCTAAATTAGATTCGTGTGTTGTAATATCCTTGATATTGTAACCTGCTGTTGACAAGTTATTTAATATATCACCAATGTTAGATTTACTCGGTGCGTATGATAATGATATTGTTTCATCATTAGTTTGCGACAGTGTAGTTCCTTTGGGTGTATCAGATTTTTTAAATTTTTTATCTAATGATACAGAGATTGTTTTATTATCCATATCTTTTAGAAGTTTGTTTTTCTTATCATTAGCAACTAAGTCCCCTTTATTGATTACAGCAATATAGTCGCATAGTTCTTCTGCTTCTTCTAAGTAATGAGTTGTTAATACAATTGTAACGCCTTGTTTATTAAGTTCACGAATATTGTTCCACAATTGTTGACGTAATTCAATGTCAATACCTGCTGTTGGTTCATCAAGTATTAATATAGGTGGGCTATGTACCATTGCTTTTGCTATTAATAAGCGTCTACGCATTCCACCAGACATTTGACGAGAATAAGCACTTCGTTGTTCCCACAAGCCAACTGATTTTAGAATTACCTCTGTTTTGCGTTCTAATTTTGGAATGCCGTAAAGACCTGCGTGAATGTCTAATAGCTTCAATGGAGTAAAGAAAGGGTCAATATTTAATTCTTGTGGTACAATGCCAATTGCACCACGAGCATCACGGTGGTTTACATCAATGTCACGATCCCAAATTTTAATTTTACCATTTGTTTTGTTTACTAATCCGCCCATAATGTTGATAAGTGTTGATTTACCTGCGCCATTTGGACCAAGCAGACCGTATATAGAGCCGCGTGGAATATCAAGGTCAAATCCTTTCAAAGCGTGTTTATCGCCATAATCGCCTTTGCCTTTATATATTTTTTCAATACCACGAATGGAGATTGCGTTTTTTAAATCAGTCATAAGCTGTAATCCTTAATTTATAGTTAACTCATAATATACGCAAAAAACAATTTTTTACTACCCTTATCGTGCATTTTTATAAAGAAAGGTGTATAGTCTAAAAAAATAATATTTTAATAGGAAAAAAACGTGTCAAATACAACTAAAAAAGCACCAAAGCATTTATATTTAATTGATGGCTCTGGTTATATATTTAGGGCGTATTTTGGTTATCCTAAAATGAACAGACCAGATGGTACACTTATAAATGCAGTATATGGATTTTGTGCTATGGTGTCAAAGTTATTGCGTCAAACAGATGCAAATTTCGTAGGGGTTATATTTGATAAAGCTAGAAAAAGTTTTCGCAATGAAATTTATCCTGAATATAAAGCACATCGTGATGACGCACCAGAAGATTTAATCCCACAGTTTGAAATTATTCGTCAAGCTTGTAAAGCATACAATATTCCTGCACTGGATATGGCGGGCTATGAAGCTGATGATTTAATAGCCACATACGCTAAGCAAGCAGAAAAAATGGGTGCGGAAGTTAGTATAGTTTCAAGTGATAAAGATTTAATGCAATTAGTTAATGATAAGATAACAATGATTGATTCAATGAAAGATTTGATTATTGGTCGTGAACAGGTATTTGAAAAATTTGGGGTTTATCCAGAATTAGTAATTGACCTACAATCATTAGCAGGCGACAGTGCCGATAATATACCAGGTATACCAGGTATTGGTGTTAAAACGGCAGCAAAGTTATTAAATGAATATGGCGATCTAGACAGTTTGCTTGCTAGGGCTGGTGAAATAAAACAGAATAAGCGTCGTGAAAATTTAATTGAATTTGCAGATGATGCAAGAATGTCAAAACAGCTTGTAACATTGAAACAAGATGTACCAGTTGAATATGGTATGGATTTTTTTAAAAGGCGTGAAATTGATGAAATTGCCTTACGAGAATTTTTAATTGAAAATGATTTTAAACGCTTACTTACTATGCTTGATAATGGTAATGGTGGGACATCACATAATGGTGGTAATTTTGTAAGTTCTAACAAACCTGTTGCTGATAAATCAAGTAGAAATAAGACAACTAACTCAACGGTAAATAACATAGAAGTTAATGGTTCTAAAATTTCGTATGAGGGATTATTACCAAAAGATATAAAAACTGATTATCAGTGTATTCAAAATATTGACAGTTTAAACAACTGGTTGTCAGGTGTGGCAGAAAAAGGAATCTTGGCTATTGATACGGAAACAACAGGCTTAAATATTTCTAATGATGATATTGTTGGTATATCGCTTAGTTATGAATATGGTAAAGCGTGTTATATACCAATTAATCACGGTCAATTTAATTCCGATAGTGCAAATAAAGAGCAAGAGCCAGTAATTGGAAAGACATCAGTTATTGCTGATTTATTCGGTGATTTGGAACAAACTGAAAATGTTGATAATGGTGTGAACCGTGATAACAAAAATTATATTCCTGAACAAATATCAATTAAAGATGTTGTTGATATCTTATCACCTATTTTAACTGACCCTAGTATTTTAAAAGTAGGGCAAAATATAAAGTATGATATGTCTATTTTACATAAAATAGGTTTATCAATTACACCTTACGATGACACAATGTTAATGTCATTTTGTGGTGAAGGTGGGGCAGGTAAGTACGGCATGAATGACCTTGCGTTACGATACTTAGGTCACGAATGCATTCTATTTGAAGATGTATGCGGTAAGGGAAAAAATAAGATACTATTCAGTGATGCTGATTTGGATAAAGCAACACAATATGCTAGTGAAGATGCGGATATTACATTGAGATTACATACTCTGTTTAAGCAACTGTTGGTAGAGGCTAAAACATCAGGTGTGTACGAATATTTAGAACGCCCATTGTGTCCTGTTATTGCAAAAATGGAGCGTCAGGGAATTGCTGTTGATAAAGAAAAATTAGCTAAGTTATCAACTGAATTTGGAAAGATAATAGTTGATGCAGAAGAAAAAGTTGTATCAATTGCTGCAACATTTGGCTTAAGTAATTTTAATGTGTCCAGCCCAAAACAGCTAGGTGAGTTATTGTTTGAAAAAATGGGATTAAAGGGTGGCAAAAAAACTAAGGCAGGTGCTTATTCAACTAATGTTGATGTTCTTGAAGAATTACAAGGCGAAAATTCAGTAATTGATGATATTTTAACGCACCGTACTTATTCTAAGTTAAAATCAACATATACAGACGCATTACAAAATGAGATTAGTTTAAAGACAGGTAGAATTCATACGTCATTCAATATGGTTGGTACTAATACAGGAAGGCTTTCTTCAAGTGACCCTAACTTACAAAGTATTCCAGTTCGCCGTGAAGAAGGTAAGCAAATTAGAAGTTGTTTTGTACCTGCATTAGGTAATAAATTAGTGTCACTAGATTACAGCCAAATTGAACTTCGTATTGTTGCTCACGCATCAGGCGATATTACAATGATTGAAGCATTTAGGAGTGGAGTAGATATTCACTCTGCAACAGCCAGCAGTGTGTTTGGAATTCCTATTGCAGAAATGACACCTGATTTACGCTCACAGGCTAAGGCAATTAATTTTGGCATTATATATGGTGCATCTGCGCATGGCTTAGCATTGCAAATTGGTTGTTCAAGGACAGAAGCAAAAGAATTTATTGAAAATTATTTCCGTAAATTTCCAGGTATTGAACAATATATGCAATATACAAAACAACAGGCTCGCGATAATGGTTATGTAAGTACACTGTTTGGTCGTAAAATTAGTTTTCCAGGAATGCAAAGTGAAAATCATATTGTTAGGTC
This sequence comes from Chaetoderma sp. LZ-2023a, assembly GCA_034401795.1. Taxonomy (NCBI): domain Eukaryota; kingdom Metazoa; phylum Mollusca; class Caudofoveata; order Chaetodermatida; family Chaetodermatidae; genus Chaetoderma; species Chaetoderma sp. LZ-2023a. Next base: position 4,522,232 of record JAVVLW010000018.1, read on the forward strand.
TCACGCTGATAGACAGGCGATTAATGCCCCTATACAAGGGTCAGCTGCTGATATTATTAAACTAGCAATGATAAAGATTGATAATGTATTAAAAGATAAACCTGATATGAATATGTTATTACAAGTTCACGATGAATTGATATTTGAAACTAGTGTTAATCAAGCAGAAAGTTTGATTGATATTGTTCGTCCAATCATGGAAAATGCTCACAAGCCTATGGTTGATTTAGATGTTGAATTAACAGTTGACGGTAATATTGGTGACTCGTGGAATGAAGCTCACTAAAAATATTTATAAATATTTTTTATTTAAAAAGGAAAGAAAAATGACTAGACCTAATAATCGTAAAAATGATGAAATGCGTAGCATATCAATGGAAACTGGATTTACCCCATATGCAGAAGGGTCTTGTTTGATAAAAATTGGTGGTACGCATGTTCTTTGTAACGCTAGTGTTGAAACAAAAGTTCCTCCATTCTTAAGGGGTAGTGGTACAGGCTGGGTAACAGCTGAATATGGAATGTTACCGCGTTCCACACACGGTCGTATGCAACGAAAAGAATCTGCGGGATCTGGTCGTACTCAAGAAATCCAACGTCTTATTGGTCGTGCATTGCGTGCGGTTGTTGATACAACGGCATTAGGTGAGAACCAAATTCGTATTGATTGCGATGTAATTCAGGCTGATGGTGGGACTAGAACTGCATCTATAACTGGGGCATTTGTTGCACTTAAATTGGCAGAAAAATGGATGATTGAAAATAAAATTATTGAAACACCGTTTATTATATCATCTGTGTCAGCTGTTTCGTGTGGTATTTTAAATTCAGAATGTATTTTAGATTTAGAATATACAGAAGATAGTACAGCTCAAGCAGATACCAATTTCGTTTTAACTGATACAGGTGGCGTTGTTGAAGTGCAGGGGACAGCAGAAGAAACAGCATTCTCACGCCAGCAATTTAATCAATTATTTGACTTAGCTGAAAAGGGTTGTGCTGAACTAATTAAAATTCAAAATAAAACTATTGCAAAAGCCTAATTGGTAATGGATTTACATAATAAACATATTGTTATTGCGACGCATAATAAAGGTAAAATCTCTGAGATTTCGGCTCTTGTAACCCCGTATGGTTGTACTGTTGAAACAGTAGGTGATAGAGGTGTTAGTGAACCGATTGAAGACGGTTTAACATTTGCTGAGAATGCGTTAATTAAATCTCGCCACAGTGCAAATGTCACAGGTGATATTGTAATGGCTGATGATAGTGGGCTTTGTGTTAATTCACTTGATGGTCGACCTGGTATCCATTCCGCTAGATATGTAGGTGAGAATAAGGACTTTAATTTTGCGATGAACAAATTAGAAGCTGAGTTAGAGAATTTTGATGATAAATCAGCATACTTTGTTTGTGCATTAGCAGTGGTAAATCCAACAACTGGACAAGAACAAGTTTTCACAGGTAAAGTTAATGGTAATTTAGTTTTTCCAATGCGTGGCAGTAAAGGGTTTGGTTTTGATCCAGTATTTATTCCTAATGGATATGATATTACTTTTGCAGAAATGAATCCTAATGATAAGCACGCAATGTCACACCGTGCTAATGCATTTAAATTAATGAAGGAAGCTTGCTTTGTCTAATGGTGATATTGATAATTTAGGGTTATACGTCCACTGGCCTTTTTGTAAGAAAAAATGTCCTTATTGTGATTTTAATTCTCATGTTAGAAATAAAGATTTAGATGAAGATGCATACCTTGAATCATTTTTGGCGGATTTGGTAAAAGATTCACAAAGAATACAAATGCGACCTTTAAAAAGCATATTTTTTGGCGGTGGGACACCGTCACTTATGCCACCAAAACTGGTTGAAAAAATTATTGATAAAGCCCAGAGTATATTTTCATTTACTAATGATATTGAAATAACATTGGAGGCAAATCCCACTTCTGTTGAGGCAGAAAATTTCAAATCATTTAAAAATTCAGGGATAAATCGTGTATCATTGGGGGTGCAGTCTTTAAACGATGAAGCACTTGAATCATTAGGAAGAGAACATAATTCTTACGAAGCATTAAAAGCAGTTGAAATCGCCCAAAATACTTTTGATAGGTGGTCATTTGATATGATTTATGCCCGTCCTAATCAAACAGTATCAGAATGGGAAGTTGAACTTAGACAGGCAGTAGGATACATAGGAGGGCATATGTCTTTGTATCAATTAACGATTGAAGATGGGACAGATTTTAAGCGAAGATTTGATAAAGGTGAATTAATTTTACCAATAGAAGATGATAGTACTGAAATGTATAATTTAACAGGGGATTATTTATCAACCCTTGGTTATAATGCATATGAAGTGTCAAATTATGCTAAAGCAGGCGATGAAAGCATGCATAACCTTATATATTGGCGATATGGTGATTATATGGGTATTGGCGCAGGTGCACATGGTCGATTAACTATGCAAAAAGGTAAATTCGCCACAGAGCGAGAACGCATACCTGAACGCTGGTTAAAATCTGCACCTAATTATAAAGAAAATAAATTGATATCCCCACAAGACCAAGCTGTTGAAGCTATGTTAATGGGCCTAAGGCTTATGGAAGGCGTACCAGAACAACGCATCAGAAACTTAACTGGTGAAGTTGGATTTAGCGATATCATTGATATGAACAGACTTAATGTTTGTATGGAACAAGGTTTACTTTCATTGTCTAACGATATACTAAAACCTACCCCTAGAGGTAGGTTATGTTTAAACTCATTACTTAGTTATATATTGTAATATTATGAATAATTAATATTATTTACTTGGCACTTCAGAAGAAAATACAAATCCAGATCTGTGACGGTATATTTTATTTATATTGTATGTACGAATTACAGTGCCATAAGTATCCATTTTGAATATGCCTGAAATTCCTTTAAAACCATTTTCTTGCATAAGTTTGTCTTGTAAATTTTCAGCTGTAATGGCTGTTATTGCAAGTGCTGTCATATCATAGGCAAGTTCTGCAATTAGTGGAGCCTGTTGATTATACAGTTTCTTATAATTTTCTCTAAACTTTTTAGTTTGTGTATTATTTGGTATTGATAGGTAGTACCCATTTAATAATGCAGGTTCTTTATGTGGACTTCCTAATCCTTGCCATCCTAATCCACCAATAATACGTACTTTCTCTTTTGTTATTTCACCATTTTCATTTAAAATATCAAGGGCATCAAAATAAGATAACTGTGAAGATAGTGTACGAATTGCACGGGCATTACCATCAGGAATTATAATAGCGTCATAATTTATATACTCTTTATTTTTAACTAGTGTTTTAATTTGGTCACTATAATCAGCGTTATTTGTTTTATAGTAAATGGTTTCAACTATTCTTGAAAAGAATGTACTTGCAATGCCTTCTTCAATAGCGCTTCCTAGTTTGTTTTCAGGTAGAAATAAAACAGCTCTCTCAATATTAAGGTATTCAAGAATTTGTCCTATTGCTTTACCTTGTGATACAGGTGTAAATCCAGTAGTGTAAATATTTTCACTAGAAGCATCACTATTGTTTGACAGTGATAATACAGGAATGCCACTAACACTGTGAGACCTTATAGCATTAGTGTTTGTTCCGGATAGCGGTCCTATAATTATTTTAGCACCATTTTTGATAGCTTGTTCATACGCATTAATTGTTTCAACATTTGAACTTTTAGTATCATAAAGTTTCATTTTTATTGTTGCAGGGGCGTATTCAAACCATGCCATTTCAACTGCATTGATAAGTGATTGGCCAATCTTACTATTTTGACCACTAAGTGGTAATAAAACTGCAACATATTTTATTTTCGGTAATTCATTTGACATTGCAAATGTAGTAGAAAGAATTATAAAAATGGCGTATAGTATATTTCGTAAAATTAACTTCATTAAAAAAAACCTTAAATTTATTTATTAAATGAATAATATATATAATAAATGAATAATATATATAAATAGGGGACCTGTAAAGAAAAGACATTGAAAGAAATAGTAAAGAATTCACCCGTTACAACAGGGTTGTATATTGTAGCAACTCCAATTGGCAATTTAGCTGATATCACCTTAAGGGCAATAAATGTACTTAAAAGTGCAGATTTTATAGCTTGTGAGGACACTCGTACTTCAACTAAACTGTTGTCAGTATTCGAAATTAAAACAAAAACTATTCCTTATCATGATCATAATGGGGAAGAAATGCGCCCTAAAATTTTAAAATTACTGACAGAAGGTAAAATAATCGCCCTTATTTCTGATGCAGGAACGCCACTTATTTCTGATCCAGGTTATAAATTAGTGCGTGATGTTGTGGATGCTGGTTTTAATGTAGTTCCTATTCCTGGTGTATCTGCGCCAATAACAGCCCTTATGGCGGCGGGACTGCCTAGCGACATATTTACTTTTGTTGGTTTCTTGCCACCAAAGACTACTGCACGTAAGGCACAACTTGCAACTATCACATCAGATATGGGAACAACTATATTTTTTGAAAGCCCTAACCGAATTCACGCAACACTTGCTGATATTGCTAGCGTTAGCCCTGATGCACAAGTTGTTGTTGCTAGAGAGCTTACAAAAAAGTTTGAACAATTCGCAAGGGGTACGGCAACACGGTTAGCTGGTGGTTTTGTGGAAATTCCATCTAAGGGCGAAATAGTTTTATTGATTCGTGTTGGTAAAAAAGAAATTAATACTGATGATATTGATGAAATGTTAAAAAATGCTTTAAAAAACATGCGTGTTAAAGATGCCTCGAGCGTGGTTGCCCAAGCAACAGGTGTATCAAAAAGCGAAATTTATAGTCGTGCGTTGGAAATAGGCAAGTAAGATGAAAAAGAATAATAGATATTTAAAGGGCATTGCTAGTGAAGCAGTGGCAAGAGTATATTTATGTATGAAGGGGTATAAAATCATAGCGAAGCGGTTAATTACTCCAGCAGGAGAAATTGATATACTAGCACAAAAAAAAGATAGCCTTATTGTGGTGGAAGTAAAATATAGAAAAGATGAATTGTCTTTATTGCACTCAATAACAGGTTATCAAAAGAAACGTTTATATATGGCTGGCAGTTGGGCAATGGGAAAATATAAAGTTTCTAATGTTCGCTTTGATGCCATATTGATTAGCGGAATAAAAATAAAACATATTGAAAATGCTTGGGGGCAGGATTAATATGAATAAATTAGAATTGGAATATAGTTAGGGATAAAATATGACTAAAATATGTGCCTTACAAATGGACGCTATAGAGGATATAAATGTTAAAGCTGATTCTACGTTTATGTTAGGATTAGAAGCATTAAAGCGTGGTTATGATTTATACCATTACGGTGTAGAAGACTTGATTTATGAAAGCGGTGAAATTTTTGCTTATATGCGAAGATTAACATTGTGTTATGAAGTGGGTAATCATTTCGAATGGCTTTCTGATAAAACCAAAATCAACTTGGTAGATACAGATGTTGTATGGTTACGACAAGACCCGCCATTTGATATGTCGTATATTACGAACACGCATCTACTTGACTTGGTTGATGGTAAAACAAAAGTGGTTAATAAACCATCGGCAATACGAAATTCCCCTGAAAAGCTATTAGTGACTCAGTTCCAAGAATTGTGTGCACCAACTTTAATCGCAAGAAATGAAAATGCGATTAAAGATTTTCGTGCGAAGTATAAGGATATTATTATTAAACCACTATATGGTAATGGTGGTGCAGGTGTATTCCACTTGAAGCCAGATGATGAAAACTTAGGGTCATTATTGGAAATGTTTTTTGGTATGAACAATGAACCTGTTATTGTACAAAAATTTTTAAGCGAAGTAAGGAAAGGGGATAAACGAATTATCCTTATCAATGGTGAGGCAAAAGCATGTATAAATCGTATTCCTGCGGTGGGTGAGTCGAGGGCTAATCTTCACGCTGGCGGTAAATACGCATCAGTTGAATTGACATGCAGGGATAAAGAAATATGTGATGCAATTGGTGGTTATTTGAAAGACAATGGTCTTTTATTCGTTGGTATTGATGTTATCGGTGGAAGTTTAACTGAAATAAATGTTACTAGTCCAACTTGTATTCAGGAATGTAATGAATTGTATAATACTTCATTAGAAGTTGATATTTGGAATGCAATTGAAGAGTAACATTTTAAAAACGTTATATTTATTTAAAAAACAACTGAAATTATAGTTTTGTTAGCAATAACAACATTTTTTTCTTGTTAAAAGAAAATATAATATGTAATATGGTACCATATTTGGTGTGTTAAATGAGTATGTGACTCGGCACTTAAAAGGGAATTTGGGTTCTTTATGCAAAAGCAAAGTTTAATCAAAGCTGTATCCGCAACTGTAGACATGGTCTTTAATATATGAAGATTTTGTTAGCCAGACTATTTTGCCAAATATTAATAAAGTTCCGATCATTCGGGTTAAACGTAAATAGAATTATTTAAGGAGAGTCACCATGACTACAAGAATAAAAACATTAACACAGTCTTTTGCGTCAGAGCGTGTATTCGCAGCATCATCAGAGCGTGTATTCGCAGCATCATTTGCAATTATATTAGGCTCATTATTTTTATTTGGGACAGGTTTTGCTCAGTCAAGTCACAATGTGGCTCACGATACTAGGCATTCTATCGCTTTTCCATGTCATTAATATTAAATATCACTAATATAAATATTAGATGAAATTAACTATAAATAATTAATATAGTTTTTTTCGCCTTATTTTAATTTTAAAACATTAATAATGTTAGGAAAAAATATGTTTATGCAAATTTTAAGAGCAGGTATCTTTGGTGGTGTCTTAGCAGGATTATTTACAGGTGTACTTCAAGTTTTAATGATAGAGCCATTACTTATTAACGGTGAGTTATTTGAACAAGGCAATGCTATTTACTTTAACGGTAGTGCGCCAATGATACAGGTTGCTGATATTGTTGGTACAGTACGAACATTTGAAGAAAGTGCAATGACATTTTTGTTTACTACCCTTAGTACTATTGGGTTTTCATTATTGCTAGTTGGTTTGATTGCTTTAAGTGGTACTACACCGACAACAAAAGAAGGTTTGATTTGGGGTATGTGTGCGTTTATAGCAGTAATTTTAGCACCATCAGTTGGTCTCCCACCTGAACTTCCAGGCTCAAGTGCAGGTGTATTGGAATCTCGTCAAATTTGGTGGATTGCTACAGTAATCGCAACAGGTGTAGGGATTTGGCAAATTGTAATGCATTCCAGTGCAGTTAGAAGTGTATTAGGTGTAATTGCTATTGTACTTCCACATATTATAGGTGCACCGCATGCAAATGTATATATGGGTGTAACGCCACCTGAAATGTCAGGGCATTTTGTAAGTACTGTAATTGGTGTTGCAATGGTTATGTGGTTGATTATAGGTGCTACAGTAGCTTTTTTTTATAGAAAATAATTAATTATTCATTAACAAATATATTAAGTTAAAGCCCTTTATATCTATGAGGGGCTTTTCTTTTACAATGATTTTAATTTGTGTTAATTTGTATGCTTAATTGAAAGGTGTATTAGTAATGGCTGTTACCCCAGTATTTTTAGATGAGATTCGCACCAGACTGACACTGTCTAATATAATTTCTAAGCGAATTAAATTACAACGAAAAGGTAAAGAATATTTAGGTCTTTGCCCCTTTCATAATGAAAAAACTCCATCTTTTAATGTAGTTGATGATAAAGAATTTTATCACTGTTTTGGTTGTGGTGAACACGGGGACGCTTTTACCTTTGTAATGAAGACAGAAGGTCTTACATTTATGGAATCTGTCCAAAAGCTAGCTGGTGAAGTTGGCTTGGATATGCCAGTACAGACTAAGGAAGAACAAGTTAAACAAGAAAAACGCCATTCTTTGTATGAAGTATGTGAACAGGCTTGTCAGTTTTTTCAAACATCACTGTATTCTAGTATTGGTGGTGAAGCACTTAAATACATTAAAGGACGTGGGATATCTAATGAAATATTAGCTTCGTTTCGTTTGGGGTATTCTCCTGATAGAGACGGATTGATTAACCACTTAAAATCTTGCGGTGTTGAAGAAAAAGCAATGGTAGAAGCGGGTTTAGCAAGAAGAAATAACCGTGGCGGTTTATACTCTTTCTTTCGCAATAGGGTAATGTTTCCAATTACAGATATTCGTGGTCGTGTTATTGCATTTGGTGGTCGCTTTATGGGTGATGAAAAGCAAGCTAAGGTTGGTAAATATATCAACAGCCCAGAAACGCTATTGTTTGATAAAGGGCGAATATTATATAACTTAAAGAATGCTAGGAAGTCTTCTTACGATGAAAAGCGTCTTATTGTGGTTGAGGGATATATGGATGTAATTTCTTTAACACAAGCTGGTTTTCCTGCGTCAATTGCTCCGTTGGGAACGGCAATGACAGAAGATCAAATTATTCAGTCTTGGAAATCGTTTGGAGAACCTATTTTATGCTTTGATGGTGATAACGCTGGTAAAAAAGCAGCTATGAGTGCTTGTGAAAGAGTTTTACCAATGTTAAGTGCGGGAAAAAGCGTGCAAATTTCATTTATGCCAACTGGACTTGATCCAGATGATGTTATTAAACAGCAGGGCGTTGGTGCTATGAACAGGATTATTAATGATGCAATACCGCTAGTTGATTACTTGTGGAATGCAGGTACAGAAATATTTAATGTTAATACGCCTGAGCGTTTAGCAGGGTTAGAAAAACATTTTCATGATATTGCTTTTTCAATTGCAGATAAAACAGTTGCTAGTAATTACCGCAATGTATTTAAAAATAGGATATGGGAAAACTATAAAGGTGGAAATAGAACGTTAGTAAAAGGTAAATTAAAAAAATCTGGTAATAAGGCTATCACAATGACAAAAGTTCTTAATAAAATCCATTTACCAACCCGACGACAAGAACTTGCACTCTCTGGATTACTTAATCATCCAGAGGTTCTTTTAAATTTAGAAGAACGCTTTGTTGGTTTCTTTGACGGTGATTTGAAAGAAACATTCATGCGTGCTTGTATTGCACTTTCTGCGGGTTTTGATGAGATAGATACTTTTCATGCTAATTTGCGTGAAAATGGCTGTGGTGATGTACTTGATAGGGTGCTGGTTGTTAAAAATTATCAAATGTCTAGGGCTGTTAAGGCAGGGGAAAATTATGAAAATACAGAAGAGTTTTTAACACATTTATTAGATATGTTTGTTACTAAAATGGAAAATGCTCAATACAAAGAATATGCTAAGCAAGCCTTGTTAAGTGGTAAAACTGTACAAGAGGTTGAATCGTTTGGTATACAGGCAAAAATATCAAATGGAAAATTATACCCCAATGATGATTAAACTAAATAACTAAAATCAGTTGATTTTTATGTTTAAAAAAGGTACAACACTTGAAGTGTACACATAATACTTTTAAAGGGGTCATTTAGTGGCTGATAAAAAAGACGCAACATTGGATGAAAAAGATGCCAGAGTGAAGAAGCTTATTGCTATAGGTAAAAAATGTGGTTTTGTCACGATGGACGAAATCAATAAAATCCTTGGTGAAGCTACTGTGTCATCTGAAGTTATCGAAGATATTATTATAACTTTAAACGAAATGGGCATTAATGTTCAGGATAAGGTTGAAGACGAAGATAGCGAAAATTCAAAAGAACAAGCGAAAGAATCGTCAGAAGGCGGTAATTTTAGCGGTACCGATATTGGTCGTTCGGATGATCCAGTTCGTATGTATTTACGCGAAATGGGTACTGTTGGATTATTATCTCGTGAAGGTGAAGTCGCAATTGCTAAGCGAATTGAAGCTGGTAAAAATAAAATGATTGAATCATTATGTGAAAGCCCTATGACAATGAAGGCAATCACGGAATGGCACGATCAATTGGAAAGTGAGACGATATTATTGCGTGATATTATTGATTTAGATGCAATGTATACGGAAGCACCTGAAAATTTATCTGATGATGACGAAGATGAAGATTTGTCTAATGTAAATGATGACTCTTCTGATGGAATTGGAGGAAAAAACGACGATGACAACGAAGGTCGCGAAATGGAAACGGCAGAAGGTGATGTTGTTGAAAACGAAGAGAAAGAAGCATCAAAAAATGGTGAAAGAGTAGAAGACAACGCTGAAGAAATACCTACTATGTCATTATCTGAGATTGAAGAAGAAAAAAAAACAGAAATATTGTTAATCTTTACTCGTATTGGTAAAGTGTATAAGAAAATGAAAAATGCTCAGGAAAAGCGAATTGAAGCAATTGCTGAAGGTACAGAACCTACATCTGCAATTATGAAATCGTATGTTTCTGCTAAAAGTGAATTAGTAATGGAACTTTCAACATTACATTTTAATCCTAACAAAATTGAAGAATTAGTAATAAGCCTTTATGATATAAACAAAAAATTAACATCGATTGATGGTCAGCTAATGCGTTCTGTAATGGAATACAAAATTAAGCGTGAAGATTTCCTTACTGTTTATTTGGGTAAAGGATTATCACCTACATGGATTAAAGAAGTTTCAAAAATTAATGTTAAGTGGAAAAAATTTACTACTGATCCAAAATCTAAATTGAAAAAACTTCAAGAAGAATCAACTCTTATTGCTGAACAAGCAGGAATGCCTATATTCGAACTTCGTCGTATTGTTAGTACAGTGCAACATGGCGAAAAAGAAGCTGATTGTGCGAAAAAAGAAATGGTTGAAGCAAACTTACGCTTGGTAATCTCAATTGCCAAAAAATACTTGAATCGTGGCTTACAATTTTTAGATTTAATCCAAGAAGGTAATATTGGCTTGATGAAAGCAGTAGATAAATTCGAATATCGTCGTGGTTATAAATTTTCTACATATGCTACTTGGTGGATTAGGCAGGCTATTACTCGTTCAATTGCTGACCAAGCGCGAACAATCCGTATTCCAGTACATATGATTGAAACAATGAATAAATTAATGCGTACATCTCGTCAAATTATGGGTGAAATTGGTCGTGAACCTACACCAGAAGAATTATCTGAATATTTAGAAATGCCACTTGAAAAAGTTCGTAAAGTAATGAAAATTGCAAAAGAACCTATTTCATTAGAAAGTTCAGTTGGCGATGAAGATGATTCATCATTAGGTGATTTTATTGAAGATACTAACGCAGTGTCTCCACTTGAATCGGCAGTTCACGCATCATTGCGTGAAACGGTTACAAGGGTTCTGTCATCATTAACACCGCGTGAAGAACGCGTTCTTCGTATGAGATTTGGTATTGGTATAAATCAAGATCACACATTAGAAGAAGTAGGACAAAAATTTGAAGTAACGCGTGAACGAATTCGTCAGATTGAGGCGAAAGCATTGCGTAAATTAAAACATCCAACACGTTCTCGTAAGATGCGTAGTTTCTTGGATAGTTAAAAACAGTTTAAACTGTGGGGGATTAGCTCAGTTGGTTAGAGCAGGGCACTCATAATGCCTTTGTCGGGGGTTCAAGTCCCTCATCCCCTACCAATAGTACCCCTTTTGAGGAATCACAAGGGGTATTGTTTTATCACTCTATATTTATACTATTGTGGCAATATAATAATGTTTGTATTTTCATGGTGTTTGGCTAATTTTAAACGCAATGACTTCTTTTATATTTATTTTAATGTTCTAATATATGGTGGGCTAAGTCTGTTATTATATGACGGATATGGTTATCATCTAGACTGTAATATTTAAATTTACCTTTACTGCGTGACTTTAGTATTCGTTGGTCTTTTAATGAGCGTAAATTATGGGATATTAGCGATTGGCTAAGTCCTGTTCTTTCCACTAGTTCACTTACAGATTTTTCTGTATCTAGACAAGCTAAAACTATTTTTATTCTGCTGTGGTCGCCCAACAGCTTAAATACTTTTGTCATTTTAATCATGTTATCAGAACCTAAATTTGGTAAATTATCATGGCAATTATTGTTTGAGTTGTTACACTTTGTATCAGTCATACTTATTTTATGTAGTTAATTACTAAAAAAATCAATGAAAATGTGCCATACTTTGAGAAAGCTCTTGCATTTTAATCAAAAAGTGTTAAAAAAGGGATGTTAAAGCACCCGTAGCTCAGCTGGATAGAGCGTCTGACTACGGATCAGAAGGCCATGGGTTCGAATCCTTTCGGGTGCACCATGATAAAACCCACCATATATATGGTGGGTTTTATCTTTTTCTACAGGCGAAAAGGCAAACGCTGATTTTGACAAAGCGTTTAATCAATTGAAAAAAGACTTGTTGGGGACTGGATTGGAAACAGCAAGCACGAGCGTGTCGTTTCACGGCATGGATTTTATTGACAGTGAAAATGGCATCGCTTGATTTTAATACCAGTTGGATAGCACAATATTTATGTAAAAGCAATTAATTATGAAAAACTACGTAAAGAAAATTATAGGGGCAAAAACTGAAACTTCTTATGGAGAAAGGAAACAATAACACGTCTGAAATTAGGGCTATTTTACAGGCTTTGACTTTGAAGAGGTGGAGACTAAATATACCGCGGGCCAATTTTAAAAGGGTTAAGGGACTGTAAAATTAAAGTGAGACAAACAAAGTGAACTTTTGGGACAAATAGAGCGAACCGCAACATCAACAGTATTTATGACGGTCATTGTAGTTAATACATATTGCCGTATTAATATTTAATAAAGTACAGGCAATATCCGTGTTGTAAAATTCCCCTGTACTAACTTTTTCTACACGGTGAAGACAACATTTCCCGCATCCGTCGCACAGTCTTTCCCATTCGTCGGTTGTCATTTTATTAAGTTGTTTTGTTTTCCAAAATTTATCCATTATAATTTATCAATTAAATGCATAAATGAACCATAAACGTTACCGTTTTTCAAACCAACACTGCCAAGGTTATTATTTAGTGCATCTGTTATTTCAAATAAACTGTCGCCTGATTGTTGTACTATGGTTGCATAGTGAAATTCATGCCCACGAATAATACTACCTTTATTACCAAGCAAGCAATCGTGCTGTAATTTCATCTGGCGGTAGCCTAAGTGTAATTTGCGATCTTGGAATGATGTGTCTAAATCCAATAAACCTAACATTTTATGTTTGTTTCCATCGGCATCTGTAATTGAATTTCCTAATGTCATAAATCCACCGCATTCACCAAATATGAAAGTTCTCTCTTTGGCTTTTTGACGAACAGAAGTTTTAAAGTTAATGTTGTTAGATAATTTTTCCGCATATAATTCAGGGTATCCACCACAGAAATAAATTGCGTCTGCATTAGTGTCAGGAATTTCATCATTTACAGGTGAAAAGAAACTTATCTTTACCCCTTTTGATTTCCATTCATTAATTATATGTGGATAACAAAAGCTAAATGCTTCGTCATAAGCAATTGCAATATGATTGCCAAACGAAGGAAGGCTTATAGAGTCATTGCTTATTGTTTTTGCAGGTTTGGCAATATTACAAAATGCATTTAAGTCGATTGATTTAGAAACAATAGATGCTGTTTTTTCAACAAACGTATTCATTGCTTTGTTATTGTCAATAGACGGCTGAACTAAACCTAAGTGTCTGGATTTAAGCTCAAAGTTTTTACTTCGTCTAATTGCCCCTAGTAATGGAATATGTGGAATGTATTTTTTAAGTGAATCTTCTAATAATTTAAGGTGATTATCAGAACCTACTTTTGTTAATATAACACCTGAAATACTTATATTATCGTTTAAGCAGTCAAAGCCTTTAACGATTGCAGATATTGATTGTGATTGCCCAAATACATCAAGAACAAGAACGATAGGGATATCAAATTTCTTTGCTAAATGAGCAGGCGAAGCCGTACCATCAGCGGCCCCATCAAACAGCCCCATTACTCCTTCAATTATTGTTAAGTCTGCTTCTTGTTGTAATTTATCAAGATTACGAGACAATGTATCTTCACGCATTGCCCAACAGTCTAAGTTATATGCAAATGCACCGCTGGAAATAGCGTGAAACTTTGGGTCAATATAATCAGGGCCAACCTTTGCCCCATTAACCTTCATTCCACGGTTTTTAAGTTCGCGTAATATTGCAGAAGTAATAACTGTCTTACCACTATTTGTTGAAGCACCTGCGATTAAAATACTAGGCATTTAATGATTCAACCAATCTAGTTTATCTTTCAGCAACACCACATCGCCAACAACAATTATTGCAGGGGCTTCAAATGATTTTGCTAAGTCAGCTAAGCCATCCAATGTTGTTGTTTCGCATCGCATTGATGGGGTAGATGCGTTTGAGATAATAGCACATGGAGTATCTTTATTTTTACCTGCTTTAATCAAATTATTTTTAATTGTATTTATATGCTTTAATGCCATATAAAATATTAATACTTGTGAACCTGTTGCAAGACCATTCCAATTCAAAGTATCAGGAATTCGCCCTGTACTTGCATGTCCTGTTACAAATGTAATCGAATAATTTGTTTCACGATGAGTGGCAGGAATTCCTGCATAAGCCATACCGCCAATTCCTGCTGTTATCCCTGGTATGATACGGAATAATATTCCTGCATCCCTAATGGCAAGCGCTTCTTCTCCGCCACGACCAAATATAAATGGATCGCCACCCTTAAGCCGTAAAACCCTTTTACCTGATTTGGCAAGTTTAATTATGGAATTTGTTATATCTCTTTGTAATTGACTAGGCTTACCGCCACGTTTACCTGCATATTGTAATTCGCAATTTTTGTTTGCTAGGTTTAAAATTGATTTATCAACTAATGCATCATAAATAATTATATCAGCTTGCTTAATTGCGTTTAAAGCGTGAATGGTAAGTAACCCTGCGTCTCCTGGCCCTGCACCAGTTATCCATACCCAAGATGGCTCAAAGATTGGTAGGTTTAGCCCTAGCGAATTTAAATAAGAATTGTGACTTAGTGTATTTGTTCGCTTAAATATATTTAAAAGTTTTTGCATATGTGTAGTAATATCCCATATAATGTATTACTTTATATATAATATATGTGATTATAGGAGTCTATATAAATAAATGTCTAATCAATCAACAGATAATTTTTTATCTGAAAATACCAACCAACTATTAAGGCGTGGTTGGACGACAGGTGCTTGTACTACAGCTTGTGCTACTGCAAGTGTGAAAGCATTGATTGAACAAAAAAAAATAGATTTAATCACCGTGGACTTACCTTGTGGTGTGACTTCATTTAACATTATGAAATCTGAATATAATTTAAATAGCGCTTGTGCGAGTACCATTAAGGACGCTGGTGATGACCCTGATGTAACGCATATGTGTGAAATTACAGTGAATGTAGAAAAGAATGATACGGGATTAAAATTTATAGCAGGTTCAGGGGTTGGAACAGTTACTAAAGCAGGACTGCTAATTCCGATTGGTCAGCCCGCAATTAATCCAAAGCCTAGACAAATGATAGAAAAAAACATTGTGGAAATTTCAGGTCATAGCAACTGGACAATAGCAGTATCAGTTAAAAATGGCGAAAAACTAGCGCAAAAAACTTGGAACCCTAGACTTGGTATACTTGGTGGAATTTCTATACTAGGAACAACTGGGGTTGTTATCCCATTTTCGTGCAGTGCATGGATACATTCTATACACAGCGGCATTGATGTGGCAAGGAGTGAAGGATTAAACCACCTTGTCGGTTCAACTGGCAAAACATCTGAACGCGTAGCAACTGAAGTCTTAGAATTAAATCAACAGGCATTTATTGATATGGGTGATTTCGTAGGGGGTATGCTTAAATACATTGCTAAAAATCCAGTGGATAAAGTAACAATTTCAGGCGGATTCGCCAAGATGGTTAAACTTGCACAAGGTAACAGAGATTTGCATTCAGGTCGTTCACAAATTAATTTTAAGGAATTAGCAATATTAGTAAAAAAAATAGGTGGCACAGATAGTGATATTTCAAAGGTTGAAAATGCTAATACAGCATTAGAAGTTTTACAAACTTTGACGGATATAAAATCGCCCATTGATATTACTGCATCTATTGCGATTATGGCAAAATCAGTTGCACAAAAACTTGTTGGTGATAAGGTTAAAGTTGAAATGATTATCATTTCTCGTAATGGAGAAGTTTTGTATAAGGATGCTAATTAATGCTAGATAATAAGGGTGTAATACTTGTTCTTGGTGGAACAAGGGATGCAATAAATATTACAAATAAAATTTCTAATAACAAAGTAATTTATTCCTTGGCAGGGGTTACAAAAAACCCAGTATTACCAAAAAATGTGAAAATAAATATTGGTGGATTTGGTGGTCAGAAAGGCTTGGAAGAATATATTATTAAAAATAATATTATAACGATTGTTAACGCAACTCATCCTTATGCGGAAAATATGTCTGCAATAGCGCTTAATGTTTGCAAAAAGTTAAATATAAATTATGTTCGTTATTTACGCGAGCAATGGTATAAGGCAAACAATAATGATTGGAACAGTTTTAACAGTCTTGAAGAAATCAAAACTGCAATAAGTAATATTTCTGGTGATATATTATTGGCAATTGGTTCAAAGGAAGCAAAAACTTTTTTTGATTGTAATTGTAACCTTATTGTACGAAGCTTTGAAGATATTATAATTCCAAATGGTAAGTGTGTTATTGGCAATATCAATAATGATTTTACTGACGAAGATAAGTTTTTTTCTAAATATAATTTTAAGGCTATTGTTTGTAAAAATTCAGGAGGGAATATTGGCTTTAACAAGATAAGAACTGCTCAAGAAAAAGGGATTCCAATTTATATTTTAGAACGCCTTAACAAAACTGATTATCTAAATACATTTAATAGTATTGAAGATATAGTTGGCTTCTTAAATAACAGTTAATCTAATTATTCACTAGAATTAGCAAAGTAAACTTGTCTTCCATTAATCTTAAAATTGTTAATTTCTTTTTGTCCTTCAGTACTTAACATCCAGTTTACAAAAATATTAGCTTTTTTTTATGTGAGGATACTTTTCTTTATTAATAACAATGATACCGTATTAATTACGTAACGTATCTTCGCCTCAAACTAACACTTTGTGGTCATATTTAAAGTTGCACCCATACCAGAACCATTTTGGATATACCAATCAGGTGAAAAATTTGTAATGTTAGAGCTTTTTCATAGCTCTAATTCTTTTTTATTAGTACCACTGTCCTCACCGCGTAAAATGAAAGGAGCTAATCCCTTAGCTAACTTTTTTAATGCTTTATTACTACTTAAATTATTGATTTTTGCAGGGTCTGATTTAGGACCTATTTATAACAAAATCATTAAACATTAAATCGTATCTTTTTACACCAAATCCACTTTTTACGAATTCTTCTTCGCTGGCAGTATGATGAACTAATAATACATCAGCATCGCCATTTTCAGCTGTTTTAATGGCTTGTCATGAATACGAATGCGTATGCCTTTTATCTTTTTAAATTTAGGTAATATATAATTAGAGAAACCTGAGTTATCAGTAGATGTTGTGGAAGCAATAGTGATGGTTGGCATTTCTGCACTAGCAGATATGAATGTTAAGAATAAAAATAGTGTTGAGTTTAATATTAATTTAATCATTTTATCTTTCTTTATATATTTATTTAAAATAAGATTTAGCCTTAATAGGTTTTCTAATTGTATTGTTATCAAACAAGCAAATATCATCACATATTTCTCTCATAACTGCTACATTGTGGCTTGACAGGATAATTTTTATCTTACATTTACTATATTTTTTCAATATGTTAATCAATCTATAGGTAGAGCTATTATCTAGACTTGAGAATGGTTCGTCAAGTAACCATAAATCAGCGTCTGACGCAATTAATCTAGCAATTTGTAAACGCATTTTTTGTCCACCTGAAAGTCTGGGTGCAGAAAGATCTTGTTTTGTTAATAAATCTACTGCTTTAAGGGCTTCTTTGACTCGGCATTCTTTGTTATCAAGTTTTAAAGCATTAATGGTATGCATTACATTATCCCAAACGCTTCTCTTTAAAATAGCAGGACTTTGAAAAGTGCACATCACACGGTTAAAGCTATGCTTAAATACAATATTTTTTGGTCTTTCAATTGCATCAGATAACAAATGGATTAAAGTTGATTTCCCCATTCCATTATCACCAACAAGACCAGTTATTGTATCATTTGAAATAATTATATCAACATTCTTTAAAACGGGATGCTTGTTATAAGAAAATTCATCAATTTTACAAATTATATTGTGTGATGTACTATTTATTTTTTTGTGCATAAGCATTCACCATTGTAGTTATGTGATTTAATATTAAAATAATTGATAACAATACAATGCCAAGTGCAAGGGCAAAGCCTAAGTTGCCTTTACCAGTTTCAAGTGAAATTGCTGTTGTCATAACTCTTGTGTATTCATTAATATTACCACCAACTATTAACATAGCCCCAACCTCTGAGAGGGCTCTTCCTAGACCAGCCATAATTGCGGAAGAGACAACAAATCTCATCTCAAATAATATACTTGGCACTATTTGAAAATCACTCATACCTAGCATTTTATAATACGGTGCGGTTGTGTTATATGTTTCTTGTGTTAAATTTCTTACTTGTGCGGCAATAATAGGGAATATTAATAAAGTTTGTGTTAAAATCATGGCTGTAGGAGTATATAATATTCCCCAGTGTCCAAGGGGGCCATTTCTAGATAATAATATATAAACAATCAGACCCAGTACAACAGGTGGTAAACCAGTAAGTGCGTTTAGCAAGCTTATTACGCTGTTTTTTAATTGAAATTTTTTAATTGAAATCCATGCCCCAACTGGCAAGGCTACTAGCGATGCAAGGGTAGTGGCAGAAAGGCTCACGAATAGAGATAGACCAATAATTTTATAAAGATTAGCGTCACCAGACATTACAAGTGAAAAAGCATTGTTGAATTCTGTTAATAATGATGTTTTCATATTATTTATTTCACTTTAATATATAAGAAAATTCATGAATTGCATGCATAAAAATCCACGAATCGTGTATATTATCTTTAAATACACTATTGTTCAAGTATTTTAATGATTTTGTTAGATTGACAGTTCTACTAATTAATATGAATATGGTTGATTTTTTTTAATTATATTGTTTTATATATATTTATATTGTTTTATATATATTAAGGTGTACTGTAAACGATAAGGCATTATATCTAGGTAATATAAATCAATTTGGAGAAGTTAGGATGCAACAGATTTTTTATTTTAAATTATTAAGAATTAAAATATATTTTATTATTATAGCAACAATGCTATTTAGTGTAAGCTTGATGGTTAATAGTGCTTATGCTAGTAAGAATAGTGTTACTATTGGAATGATACTTGAACCACCACATCTTGACCCAACTGCGGGGGCATCAGCAGCAATTGATGAGATTGTTTATAACAATATTTTTGAAGGTTTAACTCGTATTGATAAAAATGGTGAAGTTCAGCCATTATTGGCAACACATTGGGATATATCTAGTGATGAATTAACATATAAGTTTTATCTGAAGAAAAATGTAAAATTTCACAATGGAAAAATATTTGGTTCTGATGATGTGGTTTTTTCTATAATGCGTGCAAAAGATGAAAAAACGACAAATCCACGAAAAGAACAATTTACTAATATTGAGTCAGTAAAAGCATTTGATTCAACTACTGTCGTTATGAAATTAAAAAATCGACGTGCTTTATTTCTTTACGAAATGGGATCAGGAAACGCTATAATTGTTGAAGAAAGTAGTGCCAATACAAATAAAAATCATCCAATTGGTACAGGTCCTTTTATTTTTGATAAAATGAAAAAAGGTTATTGGGTTAAATTAAAGAGTAATAAAAATTACAGTGGTAAAATATCTAAGATTAAAAAAGTAAAATTTCGCTTTTTACCAGATAATTCATCTGCAACATCAGCATTATTAAGTGGTGATGTGGACGCATTCCCACTTTATAACGATATGATATCGCTGCCAATTTTTAAAAATAATCCAAGATTTAATGTTATAATTGGTTCAACGGAGGGTGAGACATTAGTTGCAATAAATAACTCAAACTCTAAATTTAAAGATATTCGTGTTCGCCGTGCATTGAACCATGCTATTGATAAATTAGGTGTTATTGCTGTATCTGCAGAGGGTGCAGAACCAATAGGTTCACACTTTCCACCACAAAACCCTGCCTATATTGATTTAAGTAATGCATATCCATATGATGTGGCAAAAGCAAAAGACTTATTAAAACAAGCAGGGGCAGAAAACTTAGAATTAACATTTATGGTTCCGCCGTCCTACGGTCTTTCATCTGAAGTAATTGCAGATTATTTGCGTAAAGTAGGTATTAAGGTAACATTAAAAAGTGTTGATTGGGGTACTTGGATTGCGATAGCATATAAAAAGCATGAATATGATATAACAATAGTTTCACATGTTGAACCACGCGACTATGGTATTTATGCAAAGCCTAATTATTACTTTGGTTATCATAATCCAAATTATAACAAGCTATTGGAAAAACTTAATCTTACAATAGATACTTTATCACGAAGGAAAATATTGCAAGATATACAAAGAATGTTATCAAAAGATGCTGTTAATGTTTGGTTATATCAAATGACTAAAGTTGGTATATGGAATAAAAAATTAAAAGGTATGTGGCATAATTCGCCAATTCCAGGAATAGTTTTAAGAGATGTATACTGGCAAGATTAATACAAAGGCGATATTGCGCTTATTTTTAAAGCTGATGGTTGGATTCTTATTCGCAACCCTCATTGCTTTTATAAGCATTGATACATTGCCTGGTGATGCTGCAACTATATTGGCGGGAATAACTGGCGACAGTTCGTCGCTTAGAACTACAATGGGTCTAGATAGTCCATTATATGAGCGTTATATTAATTGGATTATTTACTTTACACAGGGTGATTTAGGTACATCAATTATTTTTGATTTACCTGTTTATGATGTGATGGTAGATAGATTTTGGATAACTTTTCCACTTGCAATATTTTCTTTTATTATTTCAATTGTTTTTGGGGTAATGTTTGGGACTATTTCTGTAATAAAAAATAGCATTCAATTTGACAGTTTCATAATGATATTTATATCACTTCCTGTTGTGTGGTTATCTATTGCGTTTATATCTATTTTTTCATTGTATTTTGGTATATTACCAAGTGGCGGTGCGGAATTTTGGACTAGTTATATATTGCCGTCATTTGCCCTTGGTTTAGGGCAAGGTGCAATTACTGCACGATATACAAAAACTGCGTTGGGTGAGATTGTGAATAAAGACTTTATCCACTTTGCTCAGGTGCGTGGAATGACAAAAGGTCAGGCATTGTTTAAGCACGGTTTACCAGCAGTTGGCGGTTCATTACTTGCAATATTAGGATTGCAAATTGGGTTTTTATTAACTGGTGTTGTTGTTGTGGAAAGGCTCTTTTCTATGCCAGGGATAGGTGATCTTTTATATCAAGCAATCCTTATGCGTGATGTAACTTTGGCTAGTGGTATTATTGGATTTTTAGCAATTTTGATTGTTATTCTAAATACAATTATTGATGTTCTTGCATATACAATTACCCCTGTGTTAAGACGAGGTTATAATGCGTAAAATTTTTTCATTAAAAAATGTATCTTATAACATAGTTTTATCATTTTTTGTTATGGCAATAATTGGTTTTTTCTTACCAGAAGAAATGTACGGTTCGCTAGATATCAAAGGCCGTATGATGGGGATTAGCTTTAACCATATTTTAGGAACAGATATATTAGGGCGAGATGTTTTTTTAAGGATTATTAGGGGTGGATATAATGTTTTCTTAGTGGCAATACCAAGTGTAATTTTTGGGGTTATTGTCGGTGGGTTTCCAGCAATATTAGTGTCTAGAAATAAAACAAATTTTAGGTATGTTATCGGTGGTATTATGGATGTTATTTTTGCATTCCCAGTAGTGTTAGTTGCCTTGGTTATTGTCGCAAGAATTGGCTCTTCTCCTATTGTGGCAACAATTAGTCTAGGATTATTTTTTGTGCCTGTATTTTATCGTGTGGTTTATATGTCTTCCTTAGCCATTTGGCAAACTAATTTTGTTAGTTCTGCAAGGGTAAGTGGCAAATCAAATTATTATATTGCCACAAGGCATGTGTTACCAAACATTGCACCAATTGTTATTTCAGCAGCACAAATTCAATTTGCGATGGCAATACTTGCCGAAGCAGGCCTTGGATATTTGGGGTTGTCGGTTGAATCTCCTGAGCCAACTTGGGGAAGTATGATGCTTGATGTGCAAAATGCTATATTTATAAATCCGTTGTTTGTGATGCCAATCGGCGTTGTGTTAGCAATGTTTGTTTGGGGTTTCATATCGTTTGGCGATAGTTTAAAACGGGATTTATAATATGACATTAATAATAAAAAATTTAACGGTTTATTCTGAAAGTAATAAAACATTATTAAGCGATATAAATATGTCGGCTAAGTGTGGGGGAATTATTGCTGTTATCGGTAAAAGTGGTGCGGGAAAAAGTACATTATTAAAAGCTATTTCAAATATTAATATTAAAACAACTGGTACTATAAAATATTCAGGGAAGTTGGGATTTTTATATCAAAACAGTAAGGAAAGCTTGTCGCCTGCATATACTATTTTATCACAAGCAATAGAAGGTGTTGGTGATAGAAAAAAAGCGATAAACTGGTTTGATAAAGTTGGTATGTTGGATAATATAAAAAGTTTTGCAGATTTAATGAGTGGTGGTCAGCATATGCGTGCTAGCCTTGCTATAAATATGAACCATTCACCAAAGCTATTATTACTTGATGAGCCAACGGCAAGTTTAGACAAAGAAAATGTTAAAACAGTAGTTGATATTTTAACAACATATGTGAAAAAGACAGGCTGTATTTTAATTTGGGTTACTCACAATATGAAACTTGCAAAACAAATATCTAGCCAAATCATACATATTGATAATGGTAAAATTATTGAAAACTCACCAGCTAAGGCTTTTTTCAAACAGCCTGCAACCATTAAAGGAAAAGCATTATTAAAGACAGGAAAAAATAAGCCTCATAAGCATTCTTTTGGGAAAATAATTTGTCAGTTAAAAAACGTAACTATAGGTTATGGTGATAAAGTTATTTTAAATGATTTGTCTTTAGATATTAAGCAGGGTGAGACAATTGGAATTTATGGTCGCAGTGGAATTGGCAAGACAACCTTACTGCGTACAATAACAGGTCAATTATTACCAAAGATAGGTATTGTTAAAAAAATTAAATCGCTACAGGTAATTTTTCAAAATGCCAAGTCGGCATTGAATCCTAAGTGGACAGTATTTGCTAGTATAGCGGAGCCAATTGTAGGAACAATGTCCGAAGGTGATGTAAAGAAAAAAGTACTTAAAATGCTAGAAATGGTTGAAATTGAAAAGGACAGAGCTTATGACACACCAAATATTTTGTCTGGTGGTCAATGCCAACGTGTATGTATTGCAAGGGCATTCATTAGTAACCCTGATTTAATTTTGGCCGATGAAATGACATCGGCATTAGACTCAGAAACAACAGATAAGATATTAAAAATATTAATAGAAATGCAGAAAAAAACTAAAATATCATTACTGTTTGTATCGCACGATGAAAATGCATTAAAGCAAATATGTCACCGTATAATTAAATTTTAATAATTGATATATAACTATGAACTTAAAAAGTATTTATAATAAAGCAATATATTTTTTAATACCAGCGATGTGCTTACAATGTAACACAGCAGTTAATTCGTATGGATTATGTAGTGATTGTTTTTCACCAATCAAATTTATTAGAAATCCAAAATGTCTTGGGTGCGGACATCCTTTCCCAAGTCGTAGTTGCGGTAAAGTATGCGGTTCTTGTTTAAAAAATCCGTTGCCATTAAGAATTATCTCTGTTGTTGAATATAATGATGACAGTCGTGATTTGATTTTAAAATTTAAGCATGCAGATGCTAGTAATATTGCACCATTTATGGCAAACCTGATGTGTGGTGAAATAAAAGAAATAATTGATGATATTGATATGATTATACCTGTACCATTACATTATTCTCGTTTAATAAAAAGACGCTTTAATCAATCAGGATTATTAGCTGGGTTAATATCTAAAAAGTTTTCTAAACCTGTTGATTTAATGTCTATTAGGCGAATTAAGAAAACAGCACCGCAGGAAAATAAAAGTTATGCAGCTAGGCACAAGAATATGGGTGATGCTTTTGCTGTTGATGATATTAGAAAATTAATCGGAAAAAATATTTTATTAATTGACGATGTGCTAACTAGCGGTGCAACATTGATTAGTGTGGCAAAGATTTTAAAAAGATCTGGTGTGAAAAATGTTTATGCTGTTACTTATGCAAGAGTTTCTAAGGGGAAAAAAATCTAAATTTTTTCAGCATTAAATTTGTGTTCAGGATCTGCTATTTTATCACCTGATGCCACAATTTGCAATTCCCAAGTTCCCGCATTAGCAGTGGCTTTGAATATCTCGTAAATTCCATTAGTTGTTTTTTCAAGAGATAACTTTATATCGCCGTTTGTGTCTAAATAATGACAAGTGAATAATGCCGTTGTTGCGTCGCCAGAACCGCTAGGTACGTCATTCATATGAATCTTTGGGGTTATAATATGAAATGCTTCATCTTTTGTAATGGCAAGCATTTCAATTTCATCGTATTTTGCTTTATTATGTTCAAGAGATGTTAATAAAACAACTCGTGCACCATCATTTAATAATTGCCTGCCTGCTGAAATGGCTTCGTCTATATTTGTTATTTTTGTATTTGTTAACCACATAAGTTCAAACATATTTGGTGTGCAGATCTCGCATGATTTAAGGGCAACATCACGGAAATATTCTGGTATGCCTTTAGATACAAAAACATCCCTTCCAACATCGCCAAATACAGGGTCGCATATATATATGGCGTCTTTATTAGCAGATTTAACTTTTCGTACAGCAGACATAATTGTATCGCCTAATTCAGGTGAGCCCATATATCCTGAAACAACAGCATTTGTGTGTGGAAAGATGTTGCGTCTTTCTATGCCAGAAATTATGTCATTTATAATATCTGTGCTGATAACACAACCACCCCAGTCGCCATACCCTGTATGATTGGAGAACATTACAGTATTTACAGATGTCACATTATATCCAAGTCGTTGCATTGGAAATGTGGCAGATGAATTACCAGCGTGTCCATAAGAAACATGGGATTGTATTGACAGAATATTTCCCTTGCCAAGTATACTAGTTTGTTGTTGTTTTATTTGAGCCATTTATTTATCCATCTTAAAAATTAAACTCAATTGTAAGATTATAATAAGTAATGTAGTATGTAAAGTTAAAAAATATTTTACAATAAAACAAAATATGCTAATATTTGACATAATCATAATAATTAATTTTAAAAAGAGATTTTTTAAATGTCAGATATAAAAACTGTTGAAACAACTATTAAAACATCTGATGTAATACTCGAAGCAACTCCTATGATGCAACAATTTTGGGAGATTAAATCTAATCATCCAAACAGTTTGTTGTTTTATCGTATGGGTGATTTTTATGAGTTGTTTTTTGATGATGCGGTTAAGGCATCATCTGCACTTGATATTACTTTGACTAAGCGTGGTAAGTATAATGGTAATGAAATACCAATGTGCGGTGTTCCTGTCCATGCATCAGAAACATATTTATTACGGTTGATACGTAAAGGTTATCGTGTGGCCGTTTGCGAACAAACAGAAGATCCATCTGAGGCAAAAAAGCGTGGAGTGAAATCAGTTGTTAATCGTGCCGTAGTAAGAATTGTTACACCGGGTACAATTACAGAAGATACTTTGTTGGATGCCAAGGTGCATAATTATCTTTCAACGATTGTAAAAATTCGTGATGATATGTCAATTGCAACAGTTGATATGTCCACAGGTGAATTTTTTGTTCAAAGTATTTCTAAGGATAATATAAATGCTGTGCTTGCTCGTATTTTACCAAAAGAAATAGTGATTTCACAAGTTATGTTCACAGACAGCGATATGTTTGATGGTTGGGAAGAATATAAAAATATTCTAACGCCACTTCCTGATAGTCGTTTTGATTCAACAAATAGTGAGAAAAGAATTTATGATATATTTAATGTGGCTAGTTTAGATAGCTTTGGTGATTTTAATAAGGCTGATATTACAGCAACAGGTGTGTTGTTGGATTATATTGAAATCACACAAGTTGGCAATATGCCTTGTTTGAATAATCCAAGAAAAATTTCAAATAGTGATTACATGGAAATTGACAGTGTAACACGTAAATCATTGGAACTTACTGCGTCTATGCAAGGTGGATGCAAGCTTACTTTATTAGATAGTATTGATAGAACACAAACTGGTTCTGGTGCAAGAATGCTTAATGCATGGTTATCAGCCCCATTAACAGATGTTGAAATGATAAATAATCGTTTAGATGGTATTGATAGTTTCATTAATGATATGGATACGACAAAACAAGTTCGTGATATTTTGAAATTAGTTCCAGATATTGACCGTAGTTTAACTAGACTTTCATTAGGTCGTGGAATGCCAAAAGATGTTGTTGCTATTAAAGATGCGTTAAAGTACACGGGTACAATAAAAACTTTAATTCATAAATTTGATGGCTCAATGTTGAAAAACTGTTTAAATGATTTAGGTGTACACGACACACTTGTTGATAAATTAGAACAGGCGATAAAAGACGAACCGTCAGCGCACATTCGTGACGGCGGGGTTATTTGTATTGGCTTTAGTGCAGAGCTTGATAAGATTAGAATGCTTAGGGATGAAAGTCGCCGTTTAATGTCAAACTTAGAAGCTAAATACCGTAATATTACAGGGGTGGATAGTTTAAAAATTAAGCACAATAATGTACTGCAATACTTTATTGAAGTCACAGCCCGTAATGCAGGAAACATTACTGTTGATACATTGATTCACCGTCAAACAATGAAGGGGGCAATTCGTTACACAACGAATGAACTTTCTGAATTATCATGCGATGTTCTTGATGCAAAAGATAAATCACTGGCAATAGAAGAACAAATATTCAAAGAATTAGTTGATGATATTTTATCTCGAAGCGTAGAAATTTCAAATGCAGGTTGGGCATTTGCTAGGGTTGATGTTTTATCATCACTTGCTCAACTTTCAGTTATGGAAAAATGGGTTCGCCCAACAGTAAATAATTCTATGGACTTCACGATTGTTGGTGGTCGTCACCCTGTCGTTGAAAAATCGCTTAAAGCATCAGACGGTGAAAAATTTATTGCTAATGATTGTAATCTTCAAGATGATGAAAAATTATGGTTATTAACTGGTCCTAATATGGCTGGTAAATCAACTTTTCTTCGTCAAAATGCATTGATTGCTATACTTGCACAAATGGGTTGTTTTGTGCCTGCTAATTCTTGTACTATTGGCGTGGTTGATAGGGTGTTTTCAAGGGTAGGTGCTAGTGATGATTTAGCTCGTGGTCGTTCAACCTTTATGGTTGAAATGGTTGAAACAGCGACTATTTTGAATCAAGCAACGCCAAAATCTTTAGTTGTGTTAGATGAAATTGGTCGTGGTACAGCAACTTATGATGGTTTGTCGCTAGCTTGGGCGTGTGTGGAGCACTTGTGTCATATTAGTAAGTGTCGTGGGTTATTCGCAACCCATTATCACGAATTAACAACATTGGTTGATGACATTTATAGCCTTACTGATTACACAATGTCTGTTGAAGAATGGGACGGAAAAATAATTTTCTTACATACTGTTAAAAAAGGCTCTGCACAAGGCAGTTACGGTATACATGTTGCCCGTCTTGCGGGTATGCCAGATTCTGTGTTAAAGCGTGCTGAAAGTGTGTTGAACAAACTTGAATTAGGGGCTAGTAATTCAATCAATCCAAAACAAATAATAGATGATTTACCATTGTTCAAAGAACTTGAAAAAAACAATATAGGTGAAGAACTAAATCCAATAGAACAAGAACTTAAAAATGTAAATATTGATGATATGGCACCGCGTGATGCATTAGATTTCTTGTATAGACTGCGTGCTTTAATGGAAAGTTAATGGTTAATATAAAAATAGAATTATTATCATACCTTAATTGTTGTCTTGAATGTTATCTCACTTTGTTTTTCCTATATAAAAGTTATTTGTCCAAAAAGTCCGATTTGTTTGTCCCACTTTGATTTTACAGTCCTTTAACCGTTTCAAAATTGGCATGCCAATTTAATAATCAGTCGTTGGTTATTACGCTTTATATGGTATTTGTTTTAATAGTACTTATATTTTGCCTTGCGTTCACGGATGTAACGAATGAATACGATCAAATAAATGGTAAAAAGCGAGTATTTATCCCATGGCAGGTATAGTATATCTGTCAAAATACTGAAATATCACCTATTATATTTATAAAACAACAATGTGACACTTGCCGTATTTATTGCGGCTACATTGTTACGGCAGAAAAAAATCTATATATAAAACACAAGAAAAACAAAAATCCCAACCAAATGGCTGAGCTTTTTGTTTAGTTTAGTTAATTATCTTCCTATAAACTTTACTATAAATTTTTTGATCACTTCTTTATATTTATCATCTGCTCGTATTCCAACAGTGAATTTAATAGTACCATTTTTGCTTGACGATAATGATAGTTTCTTATGAGTTGCCCAAGCTATAGTAATACCTGATTCTATATATGTATCAAACGCGTATACAAGACCAGTTGATGGTTTGTCAGGCACAGGGAAAAAATTAATAATATTTTCAGAAGTTGTTAAATCATTAACTCCTACAATTTTTTTTGTTTGTTTTGTAAACCTTACTGTCTTATAAGGTGACCAATGACTCTCATTATTTATATTGTCTACTGCACTTATCTTAGTTTTTACCTTAATTGTACCTGGATTATTTGCAGAGATTACACCATTGTTATCCATTTCAATACCATTATCTTTCTGCCCAATCTCATATATCTGACCTGGTTCTTTTGTAACATTGATATTAGTTCCCCATTCAGCAGTATCATGTGATACTTCTGGCATAATTGGTGTAGTTCCACTTAAATCTTTAATATCAAACTCTACTGTAATGGTTCTGACATCTCCTTCATATTTTTTATCGGATTCTATGAAAATATCAACGCTCACCATCACCAGCGCCTTCTGCCTTTACAACACCATTCGCATCAACGTTACCATTTAATGCAGTATTATGACTACCTAAAGCGTAAGACCAAACGCCAGTTGAAGGTCTGTCAGACGAAACTACACCTGATAAGAAAAATCCAGTGCGGTTCCAAGGTCCAGCTGATTGATCACCAGTAGTAATTATTTGTCTTTGTTTCAAAAACGTTACCACAATGGTTTTGTGATCTGCTAGATATTTGTCATCCTGTGCTCTGGAAATCTTAACACTCACATCACCAGCGCTTTCTGCCGTTACTACACCAGTGTTAGCACCAACCCTACCGTCTGTTGCGTTTCCACCAATAATTGCGTAAGTGTAAGTATCAGTTATATCAGATTTCTCAGATACAGCTATTAAGTTAAATCCAGGGCCCCAAGGCCCAACTCTTTGATTATTATTAGTAATTTTGTTTGTTTGTCTTGTAAACGTTACTGTCTTATAAAGTGACCAATTACTCTCATTATTTATATTGTTTACTGCACTTATCTTAGTTCTTACCTTAATTATACCTGGATTATTTGTAGAGATTACACCATTGTTATCCATTTCAATACCATTATCTTTCTGCCCAATCTCATATATCTGACCTGGTTCTTTTGTAACATTGATATTAGTTCCCCATTCAGCAGTATCATGTGATACTTCTGGCATAATTGGTGTAGTTCCACTTAAATCTTTAACACCAAACGTTACTACAATGGTTTTGTGATCTGCTAGATATTTCATATCTTGTTTTTTGATAATCCTAACCCTCACAGTACCACGGCTTTGTGCTGTTACTATACCTCCATTAGTAACTAGACCATTGAATGCATTTCCAGAAGTACTATCTAAAATGTAAGACAAAGCACCTTTTGAATCACTTTTGTCAGACGAAATTTTATCTGATAATTTAAATCCAGGGCCCCAAGGTCCAGCTGATTGATCATCAGCATCAATTGTTAGTGTTTGTCTTTTAAATATCAATTTCGTAGATAACCAGTTACCAGCCTCTTCTGTACCAGTAAATGCTACACGCGTTTTTATTAATCTCACCTGACTGAGTTGCCTTTACTACACCTGGCTTATAATATGTAATACCAGCATCTGCATTTCCATCAACCTTATATTCCTGATCGTCTTTTTCTGTAAACGTGATAGGCGTACCCCAAATTTCAGTACTTTCAGTTATTTCAGTTGGGAGCTTTTTTGCTTTACCTTTAGCAGTAAATCTTACTACCGTATATTCCGACCAAACACTTTCCTTATCTATATTAGTCTCTGTCTTAGTCGCAAGTTTTTTCGTTTTTACCTTAGCTGTACCTATATTAGTTGAATTAACTGAAGAGATTATACCATCATTATCGTTATATTTAATACCATTCTTTTTGTCAAATACTTCATATTTATAACCTGGTCTTTTTGTAACAGTGATATCATTTCCCCAAAATTCTTTTTGAGAACTAACTTTTGGTTTTTCTGGTTTTGATTGACTGACATCTTGTACTAGTACATTGATTTCAACTGGGGACATACCAACAACATCGTCTGTTGAAGAATCTTTAATTGTTAACTGGATTTTGGCACTTCTGTTGTCAGTGCTTCCATCATTATTTACGCCAGTAACAGTAACTTTTTGTGGTTCGTTCCAGGTAGTGGAAGTAAATGTTAAATCATTTACATCTACAGTTGCAACATCAAGATCAGTTGACTTAACACCAATTATAATATTTTTGTTTAAAACAATTTTTTTGTTAAGCTTTACTTTAAATATTTTTTTATTACCTTCAATAACAATAATATCATCAACAGAAGTTACCATACTATTAGCGATATCTACTTCCTCTATATGCATCACATTATCACGCTTGATTTTATCATAACGCTTGTCCCATACATTAGAAGAATTACCAACAATTTCAGATAACTGTTCATCAAATGGTTTATCAAGTGCCAATTCAACATTTACAAATACATTCAAGGATGAATCCTGTGTGTGAGATTTATCGTATTCAATACCTGTTGTAAATACTGCGTTAGGTTTGTATTCAAGGCCAAACTTATTACCTTTTAGCGATTTAACATCACCAGTAAAATTATAATGAGTTGCACTTAGTGAGAAATTCTCATAATTAGGAATCTTTCCCGAAACACCAAAGTCATAACCAGATAGTACTTGTTCACCACCAATTGCATTGGAAATCTTTTTGTAAGAGTTTGCAAATGTATCAAATTTAGAGGTTTTTAATTCTAAGCCAACAGAATACCTTTTGTGAATTCCACCAGCAAAATTAAAAATGCCAGAAGTTCCATCTCTAAAATCATAAAAGGCATTTAAACCAATAATCGCTTTATCAGTTCCATTAAGTGAAACTAATTTACGAATGCCTAATCCCAAGTTAACGGTTGTTCCTGCATATTTTTTAGAAATAGAGTTTTGCGATATAAATACAGTATTAGAGGTTTCTTTTAAAACAGAAAAACTAGTTAAACTAAATTCAAATTTATTTTTCTTGCTATAACCAAATTCACCCTCAACCCACTGTAGACCAAATTTAGTAGAATGTTTATTTAAACCATTAATTAAAAGTTGGCCAGTGGGCTCTAACCGCGTTGTTGAATTGTACGTTGTTATCGCTGGCATAAGCAGTGCCAATAAGTGTCTGCGACAATGCAATTGATAAAACACTTATCAATGATATTGTTTTTCTCAAATTAATACGCCAAAATTTATTCATAACAAATTCCATAATCATTTTCCTATATTTATAAAACTTACCTATTTTATATTTATAAAACTTACCTATTTTAATGTCAACACTAAAAGAATAACAATCAATATAATTATAAAAATTTATATCGTATATTAAATAATTTTAAAGTTCTTTACCTGTTTCTTGGTCAACAACTTTCATTGAAAGTTTAACTTTGCCACGCTCGTCAACGCCTAAGCATTTTACAAATACTGTATCGCCTTCGTTTGTAACATCAGTTGTTTTTTCCGTACGACCATCTTGTAATTCAGAAATGTGAACTAAACCATCACGGTTTGGCATAAATGTTACAAATGCCCCAGTACCAATTAATACTTTATTTGTTTTAATAGTACTTGTCATTTGTCGTTAATAGTACTTGTCCGTTTTTAGCAGAAAAATCGTTTTGCTTAGCCCAAACGGTATCAGCCTTATCAATCTTTGAAATTAATGTGAGAATAATGTTGTTATTTTAGACATTTTATATCCTTTAAGCGGATTGCTTTTATTTTAATTTATTAAGTTTTCTCTTGCGAATGTTTGATGGTTCAATCTGGCACATTTCACGATATTTTGCAACTGTTCTCCTAGCAATATTTATATCCTCCATTGCCAATAAAGATACTATTTTTTCATCATTTAAAACAATCTTAGTTTCCGTTTCTTTTGCCACAATTTCTTTTAACTTATTCATTACCGCACTTTGTGATAGCCCATCAAAAACTTTTACAGAAAAAAATGATTTTAATGGTATTGTACCAATATTGCATATTATATACTTATTATTAACGATACGAGATACCGTTGAAATATGAACATTAGATAGTTCAGATACATATTTTAATGTAAGTGGCTTTAACTGCCCTCCTCTTAAATAATCATCCTGATGATTAACCAATATTACAGCAACATTTAATAATGTTTCTGCACGCATTTCAAGTGCTGTTTTTAACCATTTAGCAGAAGAAAACTTTTCTGTAATAAAAGCTTTGTCCTTAGCCGATATATTATTACTTCTTACATCTGAAACATAACTTTCTTGCACATTAAGTGATGAATGAATATTGGATTTTAGCTTAACTTGGAAACGATTATCTTTTTTTTTGCAAATTAAGTCAGGAATAATGTGCTTAGTAATTGAGCTATGAATGTCAGGACTTCTTGGTAAATATTTTAAGTCGTGTATCATAATATCAAGCGTTGATTGTGAGCCTACTAAGGAAATAACACGGCTTGTATCACCAGTTGCTATGTTATGTAGTTCTTCTAAAAAAAGTTCCCACTTATCAGTTAACTTGTCTTCGCTGTATAAATAAGATCTATAAAATTCAGCTAGATTACGGGAAAAAACACCAGCGGGCTGTAAACGCTGTAATCGGACTAGAATATCATAATAATTTATACTTGGTTGCGATGGATTATTTCTAAGAAATCCGTCTTCATCAATCGATTCAAGTATAGATAAAGCAATTTTTTTGTCTTCTGGATGTTTGAATTCTACTTTGATTTGTGGTAATAATATTTTATATAAGCTAGGCGTTTTGTAACTATCATTATCAATATGTATGTCATCAATATTTATACTGGCAGTTTTAGGAAAAGAAAGAAAGGGGTTTTCTTCCACTTCTTTTTTTATAGCGCCTTCCAATTGCATATCATTCATGGGTAGTAATTTTACCAATTGATGCATCAATAATTTTGGTGCGTTTCGTTGATGTAATGATATTTTGATAGTTGGTTTAATAGACATATATTGATTTTATCCTTTTAATGCTTTACTAGCAATTTCTGATACGTCATTAGATAGACCTTTTTTATTTAATATATCTTTTAATGCTGACTTCATTTTAGATGCAAAGGCAGGTGCATATGTTTTCCACGCACCTAAAGGCTGTACAATTCGTGAAGAAATTTGTGGGTTAATTTCATCTAATTCTTTTACCACATCAGCGAGTAATTGATACCCTGAACCATCTGTATTATGAAACGCAACAGGGTTCATTGAAAAGGCACCAATAAGCGAATGAACTTTATTAGGGTTTTTTATACTGAATTTAGGATTGTTCATCAATGCCTTAATGTTTTTTACTGATACAGTTGAAACACTTGCCTGAACAGAAAAGAATTTATCTATAATATTAGTATTGTCTTTATTGTTTTCATAGAATGACTTTAGTGCTTTTTTTCCTGCTTGTAATTCACATAAATTTTCCAATGAATTTAAACGAATTGTCATATTTGTTGCTGTGTTAAATCGTTTTTCTAATGCGTCAATGTCTTGGTTTATTATATTGTATGCCCATACTGAATTTTGTAAATCTCGCTTACCTGCACTAATTGCATCAGGGCTAAATATTGGATCAGGAGTTTCATTTATAATTGTTGTGAACAAATCACTGCAATTATCTAACACAGCCTGTTTAATAGCTTTGTGGCTTTCATAAACCGTAGTAGGATTTACATTGTTAGCAATTATTGAATGCATATCGCTAAGACTTGGAAGCGTAATGCATAATGCTTTATAAGCATCGTCAAAATCGCTTGTTAGTATTACTTTAATTCCATTAACTAATACATTAAAATTGGTTTCAGATATAATACCTGTTTTTATGTGCTTTATAATTAGTGAGCCGGCTATATCTTGTCCAGATTGCCAACGGTTAAAAGTATCACTGTCATTGTTAAATAATATTGCTTTATCATTAATATCATTTAAACC
This sequence comes from Chaetoderma sp. LZ-2023a, assembly GCA_034401795.1. Lineage (NCBI taxonomy): Eukaryota > Metazoa > Mollusca > Caudofoveata > Chaetodermatida > Chaetodermatidae > Chaetoderma > Chaetoderma sp. LZ-2023a. The sequence continues at coordinate 4,557,026 of JAVVLW010000018.1, forward strand.
ATCAATTATCACAGGGGCTGAAAATTTACGGTTAAATGATAGGACTGGTTTTGTATCAAAAGTTCCTAATTTGAAGGTTTGCTTCATCTCGGTTAATTCAAAGATAGTTGTTGGTAATACTTCAACTCCACTATTATTAAGACAGCCAAGACTTAATGGAATATGCATTGCTTTCTTGTTAGTTTGATTTGGTGTGTCTGGTAATATTTGTTCAACAGTTATAGAATAATTTTCATTGCTAAAATATTCTTCTATTTTTAATTTAGGTGTTCCTGCCTGGCTGTACCATAATTTGAATTGTGTAAGGTCTTTGCCAGATACTTCTTCCATACAAGTAACCCAATCATCACAAGTTATTGCTTGCCCGTCAAACTTATTAAAATATAAATTTGCCCCACGATAGAAATTTTCTGAACCTAATATGGTGTGTTTCATACGAATAATTTCGGCACCTTTTTCATAAATAGTAGCAGTATAAAAGTTGTTTATCTCAATATATTGACTTGGGCGAACAGGGTGTGCAAGACCGCCTGAGTCTTCTTTAAATTGTTTAGATTTAAGCTCTATCACATCTTCGATTCTTTTTACACCACGAGAGCGTTCGTCAGAACTAAATTCTTGATCACGGAAAACAGTTAAGCCTTCTTTCAAGGACAGTTGAAACCAATCACGGCAAGTAATTCTATTACCTGTCCAGTTATGGAAATATTCGTGAGCAACAACTGCTTCAATACGACTGTAATCTAAATCAGTTGCCATATCTTTATCTGCTAAAATCAGGCGAGAATTAAAAATGTTTAATGATGTGTTTTCCATTGCTCCCAGATTAAAGTCATTTACAGCAACAATATGAAATACATCTAGTTCGTATTCACGCCCCCAAATTTCTTCGTCCCAACGCATTGAACGGATTAAAGAATCCATAGAATAATCTAATCTATGCTCGTTGCCGTGGTCGGTGTAGACTTTTAATGTTACATTTCGGCCAGTTTTGGTTTTAAATATTTCTTCAATTCCAACTAAGTCGCCTGCCACTAATGCAAACAGGTAACAAGGTTTTTTGAATGGATCCTGCCAAGTTACCGTATGTGTGTCACCATTATCAACATAGTTAGTACGGTTACCATTTGATAACATAATTGGATAATCTGTTTTGTTTGCAGTTATAGTTGTGTTGAATGTACACATTACATCAGGACGGTCTTGGAAAAATGTAATACGGCGAAATCCTTCTGCTTCGCACTGGGTACAAAAATGACCATCTGAAATATACAGTCCCTCAAGGCGAGTATTTTTTTTTGGTACAATATGCGTTGTAATTGTTGTTGTAAATATATCAGGCAATTTGTGTAGAGTTAAACTTTCATTAGTAAGAGTGTAATCGCTGGCATTAATTTTTTCTTCGTTAACAAAAACATTGCCTAGTACCATATCTTCGCCGTTAAGTATAAGGCTTGTTGTATTTGAATTTGGATTTCTTTCATATTTAGTTTTCGCCACAACAGTAGTATTATTAGTATTTAATATAAAATCTAATTCAATATGAACAGCGTTAAAATCAGGTTGTTTATACTCATTTAAATATTTAGTTGTTAGCTCAGTTTTGTTATTAGGCATTGTTTATTCCCTTATTGTTTAAAGCCTGAGGTTGAAAAAGTATTAAATCAAAAAGTATGCTAAAACAAAAAATAAATCTATAAGAAACAAAAATAAATCTATAAGAAAATTTAAAAATTTATAGAAAAGGTTTTACTTGCACGCTAATATATAGTTGTTGTATATTGACTTTTAGTAAATATTAACAAGTTTTTAAGGAATAAACAATGTTCAGAAGATTATTAGGATTTTTCTCATCAGATATGGCAATTGATTTAGGTACAGCAAATACACTTGTTTATGTATCTGGTAGGGGTCTTGTTTTAAATGAACCGTCTGTTGTTGCTGTTACAGAAATTAAAGGACATAGGCATATCCTTGCTGTTGGTAATGATGCAAAAAAAATGCTTGGAAGAACACCTGCTAAAATTACAGCAGTGCGTCCATTAAAGGATGGCGTAATTGCTGACTTTGAAGTTGCAGAAGATATGATTAAGTATTTTATTCGTAAAGTTCACCGTGGCAGATTGGCCTCTACTCCACAAGTAATTATTTGTGTGCCATATGGTGCAACAGCAGTTGAGCGTCGTGCAATTAAAGAATCAGCTGAATTAGCTGGTGCGCGAAATGTATTTTTAATTGAAGAGCCAATGGCTGCTGCGATCGGTGCAAATCTTCCAGTAACAGAACCAACAGGTTCTATGATTGTCGATATCGGTGGTGGCACATCGGAAATTGCTGTATTATCATTAGGTGGTATTGTATACGCTAAATCAGTAAGCACTGGTGGTGATAAAATGGATGCTGATATTATTACGCATATGCGCCGTATATACAATTTACTTATCGGTGAAACAACAGCAGAAAACATTAAAAAAACAATTGGCAGTGCAACTCCACCTACACGCGGTGAAGGTAAGACGATGCAAATCAAAGGTCGCGGCCTTGGTGATGGTGTACCAAAAGAAATTACAATTACAGAACAGCAAGTCGCATTAGCATTAAAAGAAAGTGTTGCCTGTATTGCAGATGCTATTCGTATGGCTCTTGAGCAAACGCCACCAGAACTTGCATCTGATATTGTTGAAAAAGGTATAATGTTAACTGGTGGAGGGGCTTTGCTGTCTAATCTTGACAAATTGCTCCGTAATGAAACGGGGCTTCCTGTTTCAGTAGCAGAAAACCCATTACAATGTGTTGTATATGGGACTGGGCATTGCCTAGAAGAACTTAAAACATTAAAAGGTATTTTAAGTTAATATCAAATTAGGTAAATTTATCATATAAGAATAATACAGTTAATATGTCATTACTTATGAATTATAAAAAAGGGAAAGTCACCATTAGATCTTTCTTGCAAGCTCTAACCTTATATTTCTTTATAGGGTTGAGTGTTGCGATGTTTTTACTTGATAGTATTTACCCGAGTCATTTTATGTTTCTTAGAAAATCGGTTTCTACTATTATATCTCCTATTATGTACTATGTATTTAAACCTATTAGCTCAGTTAGTGACTCTTTAATTTATATTAATGAATTAGAACATATGGACGATTTGAATAACGCATTGAAGCAAAGGGTTAGAAAATTACAACATTATAAGAATATAGCAATTGAACTAGAACGAGAAAATAATCAATTCCGTAAGATATTAAAATATACTAATCATTTAGAAAAAGAATTTATTATTGCTCGTGTTATTGGTGATACAGGCGGTCTTTATACTCGTTCATTGTTATTAGATCGTGGGGAAAAGCACGGTATTAAGGAAAATGATGGAGTTATGTCTAGTGGTAATCTACTTGGAAGAATTATTGAAGTTTCTAGTAATAGTTCAAGAATATTATTACTAACTGATTTAAATTCAGCGTTACCAGTTGTTATTGATGGTACGGAAGAAAATGCAATATTGATGGGTAATTCATCTGAATTTCCAAGCCTTAAATTTATTAGAAAATTAGAAAAAATAAAAATAGGTCAGAGAATTATAACATCAGGATATGGTGGTCTTTTCCCTCCAGGAATTTTAGTTGGTAAGATTAAAGATATTAAAGGTGTACAAGTTAACGCTGAAATATTTGCACATGTTAGCTCTTCACTATATGTGAAAATAATTAAATTTAACTATAAAGATAAACCAATTGAGAAATAATTTTATGAATATATTTAAACCCATATCATTTGTATTGCCATTTTTAACAACATTTTTTGCTGTTTTATTGACTTTCTTACCATACAATATGGGTGTATTAGGGATTATTCGTGTTGATGTTGCTTTAATTGTGATTTGTTATTGGATTATTGCTAGACCGTCATCAATGCGGTTTGTATATTTAACATTACTAGGTCTTATTTCAGATGTTTTAGGACATGTAACTTTAGGAACGCATAGTTTTGTATACTTATTAGCGTGGGTTATAACAATCTATGGGGATAAACAAAGACTTTTCCAATCATTTTATGGTTGGTGGTTAAATATTTGGATAATAATTGGATTTACCTATTTAACTTATGGCTTTGAGAAATGGTTTGTTGGTGTTAGTCATTCATATGGTTTTGAATTTGTTTTATCTGCAGGTTTGACAATGGGTGCTAGTTTAATTCTAATATCTATATTTGATATTATTTCTAAGTATCATAATTTAGATAAAGGCTGAATGATATTTGAAAAATAATAACTCCTACATAAACCTCTTAAATAAACGCTCATTTTTAATGCTTTGCATGCAAATGATAGGCTTGGTTGCACTTGGTTCACGCCTTTACTATCTGCAATCTGTTAGACAAAAAATGTATGAAAAGATGTCTAATAAAAATCGTTTGAGAATTAAATTGATTTCGCCAATTCGTGGTATTATTAAAGATGTTAATGGTAGAATTTTAGCACAAAGCAAGCGAACATTTCGTGTGCATATTTCAAAGCAAGATAAGCAAAAGATGCTAGAAGATTTGAATAAATTAGGTAAAATTATTCCAATAACAAAAAAACAAGCTGAATCTGTATTTAAACGAGCTAGATACTTACGTAAAGATAGTATTCTACTTGTACGAGAAAATTTAAATTGGGAAGAAATGTCTAGGATATATGTAAATAAGCCAAATTTAAATAGCATTGAGATAACAACAGGTGGAAGCCGTGTATACTTTTATAAAAATATACTCGCCCATACTGTCGGTTATGTTGGTAAAGTATCAAAAAAAGATGTTAAATTAGATAGTGATCCATTATTATTACTTCCTGGTTTTGAAATAGGTAAGATTGGTGTTGAAAAGAATTATGAAAATATTTTACGCGGAATTCCAGGTACAGAACAAGTAGAAGTAAATGTTCATGGTCAAGTTATCAATAAATTGGATAGCACTGCCCAACAATCAGGTGATGAATTAAATCTTACTATTGACGCTAGATTGCAACAATACATTATGCAACAGTTAAAGCCATATAATTCAGCATCAATGGTTGTAATGGATATTCATACAGGTGCTATTCGTGCAATTTGCAGTGAGCCAAGTTTTGACCCTAATCTTTTTGTATCTGGCATATCACATAAAGACTGGAACAATATTCGTAACAACCCATATAAGCCATTAATTAACAAACCATTACAGGGGCAATATGCACCAGGTTCAACATTTAAAACAATTGTTGCAATAGCATGTCTTGAATATGGTCTGACGGTAAAAGAGGAATCGTTTTGTAAGGGATATACAGAAATTTCAGGACACAGATATCACTGTTGGAAAAAAAGAGGGCATGGTCGTGTTGATTTGATTAAGTCATTGCGTGAAAGTTGTGATATTTGGTATTATAATGCATCTCTTAAGATTGGTATAAATAACATTGCAAAAACAGCACGAAAATTTGGCTTAGGTGAAATATTTGATTTGGGAATTAGTTCCCAAAAGACAGGTCTTATTCCAGATAAATCGTGGAAGAAAAATCGTTATGGAAAAAATTGGTCTATTGGTGACACCGTAATTTCATCTATTGGTCAAGGGTATGTGCTGGCAACTCCATTACAGTTAGCGGTAATGACCTCACGAATTGCTAATGGTGGTAAGGCTGTTGAGCCACATATCGCGAGCAAAAATCAGAACGGTGAAAATTATTCAGAAAAATTTGAAGATATTAATATAAATAAAGAGCACATAAAAATTATTCAAAAAGGTATGTTTGAGGTTGTAAATGACTATCGTGGAACGGCTAGGCGTAACAAGCCTAAAAATTGGACAATGGCTGGTAAAACTGGAACTTCACAGGTGCGAAGAATATCTCAGGTTGAGCGTGATAGAGAAGAAGGCGTTCGTAAAAATCATGAATTAGAATGGAAGTATCGTGATCACGCATTATTTATTGGTTACGCGCCAGTTGAAAAGCCTCGTTATGCTATTTCATGTGTAGTTGAGCACGGTGGTTCTGGTTCCTCTGTCGCAGTACCATTAGTAAAAAAAGTTTTTGATAAAATATATGATCTTGAACAACAAGATAAAGGTAAAGTTTAATGACATATTTTGATAAGTTTAAATCTATTGATTGGGGTTTAGTTTTTGCACTTTGTTCATTAACTTTAATTGGCTTTTTAGCGTTAGTTTCAGTTGCCGATGGCAACTTAAATCCGTGGGCATTAAATCATATAATAAGGTTTGTTTTAGCCCTGATACTAATGATAGTAATAGCAATTGTTGACATTCGAATTTGGTATAAATTATCGAGTGTATTTTTTGTTGGTAGCTTTTTACTGTTAGTTTTAGTTGAGGTTATGGGGCATGTTGGTATGGGTGCACAACGATGGATTGATTTAAAGGTATTTAAGTTACAACCATCAGAGTTGATGAAAATTTCCTTAATATTAGTACTTGCGAAGTTCTATAGTCGTCTTTCATATTATAGAATATCACGACTACCTGCAATGACGGCACTAATGGTTATATTGCTTGTCCCGTCGTACTTAGTGTTTAGACAACCAGATTTAGGTACTGCAATATTGATGATTATGGGTGGATTATGTGTTGCATTTCTAGCAGGTGTGTCTTGGAAGTGGTTTGTATCTGGTGCTGTCGTGATATTAGTTTCATTGCCATTTCTTTGGACAGTAGTATTAAGACCATATCAGCAAAAGAGAGTCCTTACATTTTTAGACCCAGAATCTGATCCTTTAGGAAGAGGCTATCATATTATGCAAAGTAAAATAGCTATTGGTTCAGGAGGTATAACAGGGCGTGGATTTATAAATGGAACACAAAACCAATTAGGATTTTTACCAGAAAAGCATACGGATTTTATTTTCACCGTAATTGCCGAAGAATTAGGTTTTATTGGTGCAATAAGTGTTCTTGCTTTAGTATTATTTATTTTGATAAAGATTTTTATAATAGCAGAAAATGTTCGTTCTTATTTTGCTAAGTTAGTTGTTATGGGAATGGGTACAACATTTTTCTTATACATCTTAATTAATGTAGGAATGGTAATGGGGCTGTTCCCTGTTGCTGGTGTTCCATTCCCGTTAGTATCATATGGCGGTACAGTAATGATTACAATTATGGTGGCGTTTGGTTTTATTCAAAATATGTGGGTTCATAAATTTATAGAGGCACCACATAGCGATATTGAAAGAATCTAAATATTTTTTAATGTGTGCGTTTAATTGCGTAATCAACGGCCTCTATCAAACTTGTTTTATAGTCAGAGGCAGGAAAATTAATTAAGCAATTTTTTGCCTTTTGCCCATATACTTTTGCTAATTCATAAGTTTGCTTAATCGCATTATGCTTAGTTATATAGTTTAGCATAGTTTTCAGGTCATCATCACTTTGTTGCTTTTCCACAATAGTACGATTTAAAAATTCTAATTCTTTTTTGCTACCGTCATCACGAACTAAGATTAAAGGTAGTGTTATCTTACCTTCTTTAAAATCGTCGCCAATATTTTTTCCTATTGTTTGGTCATCACTGTCATAATCTAATGCGTCGTCAATCATTTGAAATGCTATGCCTAAGTTCTCGCCGTAGTTGTATAGACTTTGTTGTGTTTTTTCATCACAATCCGCAAGCACGGCACCCACTTTGCACGCGCTAGCAAATAGTACAGCTGTTTTTGCACAAATCATTTCAAGATATGCTTCTTTAGTTGTAGAAATATCATTGTTTGTTAACAATTGTAATATTTCACCTTTCGCAAGTCGTGCTGATGCATCCGCTAAAACTTGTGTTGCAGGGGCATTCCCCGCGCTGCTCATCAGTTGGAAAGAACGGGAAAATAAAAAATCACCAACAAGTACAGCCGCTTGATTACCCCAAACTGTATTTGCACTATCTTTACCACGACGCAAATCGCTTTCGTCAACTACATCATCGTGCAGTAAAGTTGCTGTATGAATGAATTCAACACATCCTGCATATAATGGTGCTAGACCAGTTTTGTCACCACACATACTAGCTGTTACACAAGTAAGTATTGGACGCAGTCTTTTGCCACCTGCTGATATAAGGTAACCCGCTAGCTCAGGAATTAAAGGAACATCACTTTGCATATTATTAATGATAATTTCATTAACTTTTTTCATATCGTTGTTACTAGTTGATAATAAAGTATTGATATACTTGTCAGCCATTAAGCGTAGTTCCTTAGAATTGATTATAATTTTATATGATAACATATATTACAACTAAATTGATATATCCAAAATATAAAAAATCAGGTATTATTGACTTATGTCAGATTATGTATTAAATAAACAAGTAAAAATTTCCCAACCTGATGATGCCTTCTGCACGGGACTTGATGCGGTATTACTTGCGATGAGCAGTCCTATTATAAAATCAGGTTTAGTCCTTGATGCGGGCGCAGGTGTCGGCACTGTTGGTCTTTGTTATGCCTTTCGCACTAGCGATAGTGTTCACATGACAGCTATTGAAAAGCATTCTATATTTTCACAGTACTGTGAAAATAATGTAGAAGATAATAATAAGCAAGACCGTTTTACAGTTGTTAATGATGATATTGCTAATAAGCCTTTTTCAAAAGCTAATTTTGATTTGGTAATTACTAATCCACCATATGAAAAATCTGAAAGTGCTGATACTTCAAGAGATGAATTAAAAAATATTGCTAATATAGAAAGCAGTGTTGATTTAAGTTCTTGGATAGAATTTTGTATAGATGTTTTAAAACAGCGTGGCACATTAGTTATGATTCATAAAATGGAAAGACTTGATGCGATTTTGCACGCACTGCACATTCGTACAGGCGATATAAGAGTCCTACCAATTGTTACTAAAGAAGGAACTAATCCAAAACGAGTGATTGTTTCTGCTAGGCGTAGCCTGAAAGCAGGCCTTGTTATGCATACGCCACTTGTGGTAAATAACAGTGATGGAAAGCCGACTGATTTCATACAAAATGTTCTGTATGGAAAAGAATGTATTGAATTATAAGGAATTAAAAATGTTATCCCCACCTAAAGCAAAAAAACAACCTGTATTATCACCAAGTAAGAAACAAGATCCATACCATTGGTTGCGTGCTGATAATTGGCAAGAAGTCATGAAAGACCCTAGTGTTTTAGATAGTGAGATTCGCGAATATTTATATGCCGAAAATTTATATGCAGATAGTGTGTTAGCAGATACAAAGCAATTACAAGAAGATATTTTTGAAGAAATGAAAGGTCGTATCAAAGAAGATGATCAGTCACTTCCTAGTCCTGATGGGCAATATGAATATTTTACTAGATTCGAAATAGGAGCACAGTACCAAATTTCTTCTCGCCGATTAAAAGGAGCAGAAGATACACCTGAAAACGAAGAAATGTTATTTGATTTTGATGCTATGGGTAAAGGGTTTGATTACTTTGGCATTGGCGGTATATGCCGTTCTCATTCACACCGTTATATGGCATATGGTTTAGACACAAAAGGTTCAGAATATTATGTGATGCGGTTTAAAGACAGTGAAACGGGCAATGATTTAGATGATGTACTTGAAAATACATCTGGTGGTGTTATTTGGGCATTGGGCGATGAATATGTGTTTTATGTAACGCTTAATGAACACCACCGCAGTGATAAAGTATGGCGACATAAAATGGGCACGGCTCAGAGCGATGATGTAGTTGTTTATAAGGAAGGCGATGAAGGTTTCTTCCTTGGGGTTAGCTTAACGGAATCTGACGCTTATATTGTGATTGATTCACACGATCATATTACAACAGAATGCTACATCTTAAAGGCAGATAACCCATTGGGTGATTTTGAATTAATTCGTTCCCGTGAAATTGGTATTGAATACGATATTTCTCACCGGGGTGATTTTTTCTATATAACAACAAACGCTGATGGTGCTGTTGATTATAAGGTTGTAAAAACGCCTGTTACAAATCCAGGGAAAGAATATTGGCAAGATTTTGTTGCCTATAAGAAAGGTTTGTTAATTTCAGGAATTTCAGTTTCAAGTGATTATATGTTGCGTGTTGAAAAAGAAAATGCCTTACCAAGAATTGTTATTCATCATTTTGATAGTGGTGTTGAAAAATTAATTGATTTTAAAGAAGAGGCATATTCATTAAGTCTTAGTGGGGCGTTAGAATTTGACGATGATATTATGCGTTTTTCATATTCATCACCTACGACACAAAGCGAAATTTACGATTATGATATGGCAACAGGGGAAAGGATTTTACGTAAGCGTCAAATTATTCCAAGTGGTCATAGTCCTGAAGAATATGTTTCTCGCCGTATTTTTGCAGAAACTAATGATGGTGCATCTGTGCCAATTACAATAGTTTATAAAAAAAATATAGTTCTTGATGGAAACACACCAAGCGTGCTTTATGGATATGGCAGTTATGGGATGAGCATTCCTGCATCATTTTCATCGTCTAATTTAAGCTTACTAGACAGGGGATTTGTATATGCTGTTGCTCACATTCGTGGTGGTATGGATTGTGGTTATAAATGGTATACTGATGGTAAAGTATTTAACAAGAAAAATACTTTTGAAGACTTTATTGCTTGTGGAGAAGCTTTAATAGAAAATGGTTTTACAGGTCTTGGAAATATAACAGCTATTGGTCGTTCCGCTGGTGGAATGTTAGTGGGTGCAATTGTCAATATGCGTCCAGATATGTTTAAATCTGTGGTGGCTAGTGTGCCATTTGTTGATGTGTTAAATACTATTTGTGATGCAACTTTACCGCTTACACCGCCAGAATGGAACGAATGGGGTAACCCTCTGGAAAGCAGTGAAGTTTATGATTACATTGAAAGTTACAGCCCATACGATAATATTAAAACAAGTGCATATCCGAATATGTTTGTCCAAGGTGGATTAACTGACCCTAGGGTTACATATTGGGAACCTGCTAAGTGGGTAGCACGCTTACGTGAACATAAAACTAATGATGATACAATGTTATTATTACGCACGCAAATGGGTGCTGGTCACGGTGGTGCTTCAGGTAGATTTGACAGATTAAAAGAATCTGCGGAAGAATATGCATTTATTCTTAAGGCACATAACAAAAATTAAACATTACAGACAAAAAATCCCTTGATAATAATATCAAGGGGTTTTCGTCGTAAGGAAAAATATTTTATATTATCAAACTTTCTGCTTATGTTTTGTTACTTTTTGCAACCATTGAACGACATAAATTAATGATATTCTTTCGTTGCCTAGGGTCTTTAATTTGGTAATATACTCTTACCAGTTCAAGTATTGCTCGTTTCATAAGCGGATTGTCTGTAATATCTTGTAGTGGATTTCCGCCTAAACCAGAACGCAATCTTGGCGATTGTTTTAATACACTATTAGGCATATTTTCAAAGAAATACATGATTTCAACATCCAGTACGCTAGATAAATCAACTAATCTAGATGCAGAAATTCTGTTTGCACCGCGTTCATACTTTTGAATTTGTTGAAATGTAATACCTAATGTTTCTGCAAGTCGTGTTTGATTTAATCCTAATAAAGTACGACGTTCACGCAAGCGATGACCACAGTGAATGTCAACAGGGTTGGGAATGCCCGGTCGTCCTGCAGGTACCACAGGTGAGGCTTTTTTTGTTACTATACTCTTTTTAGTTTCTTTTTTAGTCATATACTTCCTTTTCAAATATGATCTAACTTAGATATTGGTTAATTATAAGGTATTGGTCAAGGGTTGTTTTTGTCTTAAAGCCTTGCACACAAAGGATTTTATGCACCCATTAGTAGTAATAATTATATCAACACACCTATAAGTTGCAGTTGTAATTTGGCGTGATGAAACAATTATAAGTTGTAGGCAAGTTTTACCCATATTTTGGGAATACAAAGGTTATAATAAATAAAAAATTAAAAAGTATTTTTTTAACTAAATTTTTTTTAAAAAATTGTAAAAAAGTAAAGATTTTGGTATAAATCTTATTTAAATAAATTTAATTAGTAGAGAATCAATCTAAATAACTAGAGATTCAAGTAAAAGGATATAAATTATGGCGAAAATTACAGCAGGTGTTGTAACAGGACAAGACTATATTACGTTAGTTAAGGCATGTAAGGATGGTGGTTATGCTCTACCTGCGGTGAATGTTGTTGATTCAACTACTGCTAATGCTGTGTTGGAAGCAGCCCGTGATGCTGGTTCTGATATTATTATTCAAGTATCAAATGGCGGTGCACATTTCTTTGGCGGTGCGGGACTTGAAAGTACTCTTGAAAATAAAATTCAAGGTGCTGTAGTGTTTGCAAAATACATGCATACAATTGCGAAAAGTTATGGTGTTTGTGTTGTGTTGCATACTGACCACGCTAATAAAGCGTTAATACCTTGGTTATACGGATTGATTGAAGAATCAAAAAAGTTTTTTGCATCAGAAGGCAAACCATTATTTTCTTCACATATGTTAGATTTATCAGAAGAAGATCTTGAATTCAATATGTCTGAATCAGAAAAAATGTTAAAGGAAATGGCTCCGCTTGGTATATCATTAGAAATTGAACTTGGTTGTACAGGTGGTGGCGAAGATGGTATTGGTACTGATATTGATGTGTCAGCTGATAATACTCATTTATACACTCAACCAGAAGATGTTTTATTATCTTATGACCGTTTACATTCGTTAGGGCATTTTTCTATTGCTGCAAGTTTTGGCAATGTTCATGGCGTATATAAATTTGGTAATGTTAAATTGCTCCCAAAAATTCTGAAAGACTCGCAAGAACTAGCAATTAGTGAACGCTCATTAGCAGTGAACAGTCTTGATTTTGTTTTTCACGGTGGTTCAGGTTCAGAAAAATCAAAAATTAAAGAAGCGGTTTCATATGGTGTGTTTAAAATGAATATTGATACGGATACACAATTTGCAAATTCACAGCGCGTTGGAGAATATGTAGAAAAAAATACGATTGCCTTTAAACACCAAATTGATCCAGATACAGGAACTCCACAAAAGAAATTGTACGATCCTCGCAAGTGGTTGCGTGCTGGTCAACAAGGTATTATTGACAGATTGGACGAAGCGTTCAAAGATTTAAATTCACACGGTAAATCTATAAGTAATAATAAGTAAATGTTCTAATTAAAAGCTTAAGTGTATTATCTTTAGCATCTGTTTTTATTTTAACTAAATTTGCAGGAATATAACACATTATTAGATTCGTATTAATTATAGTGCATTAATTGAGACTATTAATTAATTAAAATAAATTATAGAATAATTATAACCTTACAATCTAATTATTATAGGAAAATATGAAATTTGTACAGGTAAGTTTTTACTTTGTAAATCCGAGGATTAAAAAATGACATTTGATTTAAAAAACTTACAAAATGAAATAACGGTGGCAAAAATGGTGGTGGGTGAAATTCCGTCGGTACCGTTTGATTTTGTTTATATTAAAGTAAAGCCGGAATGGATTGACTATAATGGTCATATGAATGAGTCTATGTATATTACGGTTGCTTCATATGGTTATGAAGGATTTGTACAATATATTGGAATAGATAATGATTGGGCGAAAAATTACGGTACATATTTTACTGCGGAAAATCATTGCGTGTATTTGCAAGAATGCTCAGAAGGTGATGACTTAGTTGTTATAACACAATTGATTGACGCTGATGAAAAACGCTTACATATGTTTCATAAGGTTTATAAGGATAGTGTAAGTGATGGTAATTTGTTATTCACTTGCGAACAAATGCACTTATATGTGAACCCTAAATCTCGTCGTGTTGAACCTGCACATATGGACATTTGGGCTAGAATTAAGAAAATTCTTGCATCGCACAGCAATATTGATTGTCCAGAACAGTCAGGACGCGTGATTGGGATTAAGCGCAAATAGTTTATTTTGTTTTAGATGGTGTAATTATTACTTGACAAACATTGGAGAATCTAGGATAAAGCTAAATTAAGTTTATATAGATAAAGCTAAATTAAGTTTATATAATGTTTTTAGAAAGTAAAAAAGGATAGAAAATGGCTCGTAGATGTGAAATTACTGGTAAAGGCGTAATGAGTGGCAATAATGTATCGCACGCGGTAAACCGTACTCGCCGTCGTTTCTTACCAAACCTACAAACAACAACCTTAGCTTCTGAAATTTTAGGTGAAGGCGTTCGTCTACGTTTATGTACAAAAGCAATGCGTACTGTGGACTTTAAAGGTGGCTTAGATGCTTTCCTACTTGGAACACCAAATCGAAAACTTGCAGCTACTGCAATTAAAGTTAAAAAGCGTATTCTTAAAAAACAAGCATCTGCTTAATTTTTTAACTATCTAATTCTTCAAATCACAATCTTAAGAGCCTTGCTATTTTTAGTGAGGCTTTTTACTGTCGCTAATTTACTACTTATAGTCGCCCTCCACACTTTTTTTATCAGCTTTTATGCTTATACTATAATTCTGTATTAAAAATAGTAATTTTACAAGAACTTGTAAATTATAATTATAGTTAAGGGAGTATTATAATGATTAAGAATTATTTAAAAGATTCAAATAAAACAGTAACATTATGGTCAAAGGCACTAATTAGTGCCTTTATCATATACGCTGTTGTTTGGACAAAAGGCGCGGAAGCCTTATTTTCAAAAACTAATGGTTGGATTTTATCTAACTTAAGCTGGCTATACATTTATTCAGTAGCCTTTTTCTTAGTATTCGCCATTTATCTTGGCGCTAGTAAGTACGGGAGAATCAAATTAGGCAAGGATGACGAAAAGCCGGAATTTAAGTACTGGTCTTGGATTGCAATGTTATTCGGTGCAGGTTTAGGTATTGGTCTAGTTTTCTGGTCAATTGCTGAACCTATGTGGCATTATTCAGGCAACCCATTTATTGGGAAAGACGCATTAGCTGTTGATAAATCTGAACTTGCAATGCAAATTACGATTTTCCATTGGGGTTTACACCCTTGGGCGATCTATGTAGTGACGGGCTTATCGTTAGCATATTTCAGTTACCGTAAAGGATTGCCACTTACAATTCGTTCTGCATTATCACCTATCTTGGGTAAACATATTCATGGTCCATTGGGCTATTTTGTTGATATTTTAGCAATTTTTGGTACAATTTTTGGTGTTGCGACATCATTAGGTTTGGGTGTTAAGCAAATTGCAAAAGGCTTACACTTCATGACAGGTATAGAATTCTTCGGAACTCCTCAAGCAGTATATGGTTTAATTGCAGTTATTACAGTGGTTGCAATTTATTCTGCTGTTACTGGCGTTAAGCGAGGAATTAAAATTTTATCAGAAGTAAACCTTTGGTTATCAGTAGTTATGTTATTATTACTATTTATATTAGGACCAACAGTTTATCTGTTTGAATCATTATTCATTAACATTGGTAATTATGTTCAAAATGTATTCCAAATGTCAGTTAAAATTTTAGATATTAAAGAAACTCAATGGCAAACTTGGTGGACAATTTTTTATTGGGGTTGGTGGATTTCTTGGTCACCGTTTGTTGGAATGTTCATCGCAAGAATTTCACGCGGGCGTACAATCCGTGAATTCGTAATTGGTGTGCTAGGTGTATCAACAATGATTTCAATCGTTTGGTTGACTATTTTTGGTAACACGGCTTTGTTCTTAGAAATGACTAATGGTGGAATTTTAGACGCAGTTAAATCTGATGTAACTTCTGCAATGTATACTACTTTTGCAGCATTAGACTTAGGTGGCATAATTACAATGTTGTTGTCTATCTTGGCGACAATATTGATTATTACTTACTTTGTCACCTCTGCGGATTCAGGTACGCTTGTACTTGCTACTATTGGCTGTGATGGCGATATTAACCCTCCTAAGTCTCACCGTATTGTGTGGGGTACTTTGGAAGGTGCAACTGCCGCTTCATTATTAGCCGTTGGTGGTTTGAAAGCGTTACAAACTGCATCAATAATTGCAGCATTACCATTTATAATTGTAATCTGGGGAATGGTGTTTTCATTGATGAAGTTATTGCGTGAAGAAAACGTATAGTATAAGTTTATTTAAGCAAATTACTATAATGAAAGAAAGCCCTGCTAAATAGCGGGGCTTTCTTTTAAAGTTATACTCAGTTATTATAGCTATAGCTATGGCGTATACAGTTTAACATTGCTATGGAATGCTATATTTAATAATCAACACTTAAATCTTATAATATCATGACTAAATTAATCACAATGTATTTAAACATCAATCAAGATCAATGACTCTCTATCTCTGACACGCAGGGGGGTATTGTTATTGACTTGATGTTTTTTTTGTATTATCTTTTATATATTATATGAATTAATTCAGGAGAATATAAATGTCTACATTATCGTCACGTATTTCAGTACCAGTGCTTAGTACTACGGCTAAAAATATTTCTTTAGCGTTTTTAGGTTCTATTGCAATTGCTGTTTCATCTCAAATAACAGTTCCAATGTTTCCAGTGCCAATGACTATGCAAACTTTTGCGGTACTTAGTGTTGGAATGGCATTAGGTTCTCGTTTCGGTGCATTAGCGGTTATGATGTACTTAGCCGAAGGTCTTACGGGCTTACCTGTATTTGCAGGTGGTGCATTTGGCCTTACTGCTTTATTAGGTGCATCAGGTGGTTATTTATTAGGTTTTGTAGCAAGTGCATTTGTTGTTGGTAAGCTAGCAGAAAATGGATTTGATAAAACTTTTGGTAAAGCCTTTTTCGCAATGGTTGTTGGTAATGTTGTTATTTATATATTTGGTTTAACGCAGTTAGGTGCTATTGCAGGTTGGAATAATCCGATTTTAGCGTGGGGCTTGGTACCATTTATCGTTGGTGATTTTGTAAAAGCAGCAATTGCTTCTGCATTATTCCCTGCTCTATGGAAAAAAAATACTAAATAACTTATCAATGCAAACAAATATTAAAACCGAACAGTTATTTACTATGTGTAAATGTATTGTTCGGTTTTTTTTGTTATGTGGGATTGAGTATTTTTATTTAAATAATAGGTTTTCAAATATATTTAAAAACATATCATTTCTGTTTTTACAAAGAGGTGCGTTAATTGAATCCATAAAGCAATCTGTATATTCCATATGTGGGGACATTCCAATTACCAGTCCCTTGCCAACAGGTTTGCTAATTATTGCGGGATAATGGTTTGTTTTATGAATAAATTTCGCAATTATCGTTGTGTCATTATCAACTGCCATTGCGGGGCCACCTTTGTAATACGCCATAGCTTTTATTTTATTATTGTTAGAATAAAAGACAGGAACAAATATTAGCCCTTCGCTAGTTTCAGAATTGTATGGTTTTTCTAGTGGACCTGTTGCGGTTCCATCAAAAAAACCTAGGTCTCGTTGTCCATTGATTTTTTCACCATTATTGTCCCAAGTTATATTACGGTGGGCAAAGTATGCACCTGCACAACAGCCAATGTATATACCTCCATTATTTACAAATTCTTTGATGTTGTTAGTTCCTTTACCAGACAGTTTCTCATAATACGGTAAGTCAGCACCACCAGAAATGATTAATATATCTGCTGTTAATAACGCTCCGTCTTTAATGTTAGATGCATTTATTCTTTGGTATGGTGTATTCCAATTTTTACAGCGTAAAACCCACTGTCCAACGCCAATTTTACTTACACCAGAATCTTGATATATTAGAATTATTTTATTATTCATTTATTGAACCTTAAAAGAAACTGTATGGATCAACATCAATATGAATTTTAGTTGATGATGATTTGTTTTTTAAATTTACTATCCAGTTATTAATTAGTGGTTGGATTTCTACTGATTTTTCTGCATTGACCAATAATCTTTTGCGGTGCTTGCCACGCAAGAATGGCATATGTGGGTCAGCAGGCCCTAGTATTCTGACATTGTCAGCGTATGGTGCAGACATTGCCAATTCTTTTGCCGTTTCTTCAACTTTTCGTTTGTCAAAATCTGAAACTATAATACCAACTAAACGGTTAAATGGTGGTTGACCACCTGCTTTGCGTGCAGACAATTCGATGTTTAAAAATTCATTTCTATTTTCTGATGTTAGTGCCTGTAAAACAGGGTGATTAGGATTACTAGTTTGAATATAAGCGTGGCCTTTAATTTCACCTCTGCCAGTTCTCCCTGCTACTTGATGTAAAACTTGGAAAGTTCGCTCTCCCGCACGTAAATCACCGCCGCTTAGTGCCATATCTCCGTCAATAATACCAACTAAGCTTAAATTTTTAAAGTCATATCCCTTGGTAATAATTTGTGTGCCAATTACAATATCTATTTCACCATTTTCCATTTTTTCTACGAATTGATTGGCCAATTTTCTGCTAGATAGCGTTTCTGATGTTGCCATAAATACCCTTGCCGTTGGATAGGTCGCAATAATTTCTTCGTATATTCTTTCTACCCCAGGGCCACAACTTGCAAAGCAATTAGTATCGTTACAATTAGGGCAAGTTTTAGGCATTGTTTGTGAATATCCACAGTGATGGCAATTTAGTGAATTAGAACGCTTATGTTCCACAAGCCAGGCTTGGCAATTATTGCATTGGAAACGATGTCCGCAACTTCTGCACAAGGTAAGCGGAGCGTAACCACGACGGTTTAAAAATAATATAGATTGTAAAGAATTTTCTAAATTATCATTAATGTGTTTATGTAGTTCAGCGGTTATAAATTGGTCAGCAGGTATTTTATCTTTTGTTATATCAATGCAAGATATTTCAGGCGTGCCCGCATTGCTAAAACGAGTATCTAGGGTAATTGTTTTGTATTTTCTTGCAACAGAATTTTTCCAAGTTTCTAATGATGGCGTTGCCGTTGCTAGTACAATTGGGCAGTCATTACTTTTCGCGCGATAAATTGCCATATCACGAGCATTATATAAAATGCTTTCTTCTTGTTTGTAGGTTGGGTCGTGTTCTTCATCTACAATAATTAAACTTAAATCATTAAACGGTAAGTGCAATGCAGACCTTGCCCCAACAATTAGATTGATAGTACCGTTTAATACGCCTGTCCAAGTTTCTTGTCGCTTAGCAGGGGTAATTTCACTGTGCCATACTGATGGTTCAATGCCAAAGCGAGCAATAAATCGCTTTAACCATTGTGATGATAGTGCAATTTCAGGAAGCATTACTAAAACCTGTTTGCCACTAGCAAACGCATTTGCGATTGCCTCAAAATAAACCTCTGTCTTGCCAGAGCCAGTTATTCCGTCCAGTAATATTGGTTCAAACTTACCCATACAATTAATAATTGCGTCTGTGGCTTTTCTTTGTTCAGGGCTAAGTATAGGAATATTAAGATTATAATCTGGAACAGGTGGTGTGTAAATATCTGCTTTAGTTGATTGTTGTAAAACGCCCGCGGTAACCAACCCTTGTAATATTGCAGTTGTTGTCCCTGTAAGTTGCTTTAATGTTGACGCTTTTAACATTTGTTGCGGTTGCTGATTTGTCAAAGATTTTATTACCTCTTTTCGCTTATGCGATGATTTATAATCAACTAGTGGCGTGATAAGCCTGTAATATGTAGCCATTTTGGGTTTACTAATTGCGTTTGGTACAGGAATTGCCAATTTTAGTACAGACCCTAATGAATGAACAGTATAGGCACTAATAAACCCAATCATTTTGATAATATCTTCTGGTAATGGCGGACAGTTGTGAACTGATATGATTTCTTTTAGCTTTGATTCAGCTATTTTTTTATCATCAGTTTTATCCCAAATAACGGCAATTACTTCTTTTTTACCTAGTGGAACGGTTACGAAATTGCCTTTTTGTAGGTTATCTACTCCATTAGGTAATTTATATGCATAAGAATGTTGCGCAAACAGAATTGGCAACAGTACATATGCAATTTCTTGCACTATTCCTTTATTTTCTTTTTGTTGGCTGTTATCGTTATTGTTAATAATACTATCGTGAAGTTCCATAGTTTCGTGAAGTTCCATAGTTTAGCCGAATGTTAATTAGTTATATTTATATTGGTTTATTTAATTTTGAGTTATTATTATTGTACTTTAGTACATAAACTACTTTAGATAATATACTAAAATAAATAATATACTAGAGATAATATACTAAAATAAATAATATACTAGAATTTATTAATATATGATGAAAATAAATTAAAATCGTAAAATGTAAAAAAGTTACTTGTTTTTACCTATAAAAGTATGGTAAAAATGCAAACTATGATTCCACTAAGTAGGTGAATCTGGATAATGCCCTTTTATGAGTAAGGGATTTATTTAATTCTTGAATTGATGAGGAAAGTTATGGCTTTAAGTAGTAAAACAAACCAAATTGCCCGTCGTTATGCATTAGCATTATTAAACGGTGCTTTAGAAGCGAATACGCTAGATACGGTTTGCCGTGATGTTCAGGTGTTGCAAGAATTATTGAATGGAAACGAAGAATTTTCTCGAGTTGTCAAAAGTCCTGCCATTTCAATGGTGGAAGCTAAGGAAGTGTTGAATGAAGTTTTAACGTCTTTAAAACTTTGTGATTTGATTCAAGGCTTGGCTCAGGTGTTATGTGATAATCGTCGTCAATTTGCACTTTCTAATGCATTAGAAGCGTTTAATGACTTGGTTAATGAGCATAATGGTGTGGTTAAAGCCGAGGTTATTTCTGCTGTTGAATTATCTGATGCTCAAAAAGCAACAGTTGATAAAGCAGTGGCAAGCGCAGTGGGTGGCGATGTGCGTGTGGCACATAGTGTTAAATCTGCTATTATTGGTGGTTTGATTGTTAAGGTCGGTTCTAGAATGTTAGACGTCTCAATACAAACCAAGATAGATAAACTTAAACTAGAAATGAAGGGAGCTTAGGCTATGACGCTGAATGCTGCGGAAATCTCTGCAATTTTAAAAGATAAGATTGCAAATTTTAATACAGAATCCAATGTCGCTGAGGTGGGAACTGTACTGTCTATTGGTGATGGTGTTGCTCTTGTCTACGGTTTGGACAATGTTCAAATGGGGGAAATGGTTGAATTTTCTTGTGGCATTAAAGGTATGGCACTTAACTTAGAAACAGACAATGTTGGTGTGGTAATTTTCGGTGATGACCACGCTATCAAAGAAGGCGATATTGTTAAGCGTTCTGGTGATATTGTTGATGTTGCTGTTGGTAAAGAATTACTTGGTCGTGTTGTTAATGGTCTAGGCGATCCAATTGATGGCAAAGGTCCTATTAAAACTAAGTACCGCCAATTGGTTGAAGTTAAAGCTCCAGGTATTATCCCTCGTAAGTCAGTACACGAACCAGTACAAACAGGTATTAAGGCTATTGATAGTCTTGTTCCGATTGGTCGTGGACAGCGCGAACTTATTATTGGTGACCGTCAAACAGGTAAGTCTACTGTTGCTATTGATGCAATTCTTAATCAAAAAGAAGCAAATGCAGGTAAAGACGAATCTAAAAAATTATATTGTATTTATGTAGCCGTTGGTCAAAAACGTTCAACAGTTGCACGATTAGTTCGTGTACTAGAAGATAAAGGTGCTATGGAATATACGGTTGTTGTTGCGGCAACAGCGTCTGACCCAGCACCATTACAATTTTTAGCACCTTATACAGGCACAGCAATTGGTGAATATTTCCGTGATAATGGTATGCATGCATTAATTGTATATGATGATTTAACAAAACAAGCGGCGTCTTATCGTCAAATGTCTCTACTACTTCGTCGTCCACCTGGTCGCGAAGCATATCCAGGTGATGTATTTTTCTTACACTCCCGTTTATTAGAGCGTTCTTGCAAATTGAATGAAGATTATAAATCAGGCTCGTTAACGGCACTTCCAATAATTGAAACACAAGACAATGATGTATCTGCCTTTATTCCAACAAATGTAATTTCAATTACAGATGGGCAAATATTCTTAGAAACAAACTTGTTTTATAAAGGTATTCGTCCGGCGATTAATGTTGGTTTATCTGTATCTCGTGTAGGTTCGTCGGCGCAAACGAAAGCTATGAAAAAAGTATCTGGCTCTATTAAGTTAGAACTTGCTCAGTATCGTGAAATGGAAGCATTCGCTCAGTTCTCATCTGATCTTGACTCATCTACGCAAAGCTTGCTTGCTCGCGGGGCTAGATTGGTTGAATTATTAAAACAACCTCAGTTTTCTCCATTATCAGTGGGTGAGCAGGTGCTAGTACTTTATGCTGGTACAAATGGTTATATTGATGATGTAGCTATTCAAGATGTTCGTCGTTTTGAAGATGAACTTCTTACATACGCAGAATCTAACAATAAGGTAATTAAAGAAATCGATGCGACTGGTGACTATAATTATAATATCATTAAAGGTTTGAAAAATGTTGTAGAAGGCTTTAAGAAAACCTTTAAATAGGAGATAGAAAAATTAATGGCATCTTTAAAAGAATTAAAGGCATCAATTTTATCAGTACAATCAACGAAACGCATAACATCTGCGATGAAAATGGTTGCTGTTGCAAAATTGAGACGTGCCACATATAATGTAGAAGCTTCTCGCCCATACTCTGCGGAGATGGGTGCCATGCTTTCTAACTTGGCTGATGGTTCGAATTCTAGTAATCCATTATTAGTTGGAACAGGAAATGATAAAAAACATTTGTTTGTTGTAATTTCTTCTGATCGTGGATTATGCGGTGGTTTTAACGGTAACTTGGTTCGTGAGTTAGCAAAGAAGGCAAGAAAATTAAAGAAAACTGGTAAAGTAGTTAAATTTATTATTGTTGGTCGCAAGGCCAGTGTGGGTTTACGTCTTGAATTTGGTGAAGATATTATTGGATCTTTTGAAGATTTAAATAAGCCTGCACCTGATTATTCGCATGCGGAAATAGTTGCTCATAAAATTACAGAATTACTATCTTACAATTCATTTGATATTTGTACAATGTATTATAACATTTTTATTAATGCTTTGGAGCAAAGGCCAACACCAAAACAAATCATTCCTCTTTCTGTTGCAAGAAATACTTTATCTGATGAAACATCTATTGGTAAAGCTATTTATGAATATGAACCAAGCGAAAATGTAATTATTGCTTCGTTATTACCTAAAAATTTAACGGTTCAAATTTATAGTGCAATGCTTGAAAGTTTTGCGGGTGAACAAGCAGCAAGAATGGCGGCAATGGATAATGCCGCTAGAAATGCTAGCGATATGATTAGGGAATTACAAATGAAGTACAACCGTTCTCGTCAAGTACAGATTACGAACGAATTAATTGAAATTATTTCTGGTGCGGAAGCACTATAAGACAAAGGAGCAAAAAATGTCGAAAAATATAGGTAAAATTTCTCAAGTAATGGGAGCTGTTGTTGATGTAACTTTTGGTAGTGAACTTCCAGCAATCTTAAATGCTTTGAAAACTGATAATTCTGGTAAGAAATTAGTTCTAGAAGTAGCACAACATTTAGGCGAAAACACGGTCCGCTGTATTGCAATGGATGGTACAGAAGGTCTTGTTCGTGGTGGTGAAGTTTTAGACACTGGTGAAGCTATTAAAGTTCCAGTTGGCACTGAAACATTAGGTCGTATTATGAATGTAATCGGTGAACCTATTGATGAACGCGGTCCAATTGGCAGTAAGAAATTTTATCCAATTCACCGTTCTGCTCCTGAATATGTTGACCAATCAACAGAAACAGAAGTTTTAGTAACAGGTATTAAAGTAATTGATTTATTAACTCCATATCCAAAAGGCGGTAAAATCGGTCTATTTGGTGGTGCTGGTGTTGGTAAAACAGTAACAATTATGGAATTGATTAACAATATTGCCAAAGGTCACGGTGGTTATTCTGTATTTGCCGGCGTTGGTGAAAGAACGCGTGAAGGTAATGATTTATATTATGAAATGATTGAATCAGGCGTAATTAACTTAGAAGGCGATTCTAAATGTTCATTAGTATACGGTCAAATGAATGAACCTCCTGGTGCGCGTGCGCGTGTTGCATTAACTGGTTTAACACAGGCGGAATATTTCCGTGATGAAGAAGGTCAAGACGTATTATTCTTTGTAGATAATATCTTCCGTTTCACACAAGCAGGTGCAGAAGTATCAGCACTTCTTGGTCGTATTCCATCAGCAGTAGGTTACCAACCTACATTAGCAACAGAAATGGGTGCTATGCAGGAACGAATTACATCAACAAACAAAGGTTCAATTACATCAGTACAAGCAGTTTATGTACCTGCCGATGATTTAACTGATCCTGCACCAGCAAATACATTTACTCACTTAGACGCAACAACTGTACTTAACCGTTCAATTGCTGAAAAAGGTATTTATCCTGCGGTAGATCCACTTGATTCAACTTCTCGTATCTTAGATGCATCTGTTGTTGGTGATGATCACTATAATACTGCTCGTAAAGTACAAGAAATTTTGCAACAATATAAAGCGTTGCAAGAAATCATTGCTATCTTGGGTATGGATGAATTATCAGAAGAAGATAAAATGGTAGTATCTCGTGCTCGTAAAATTGAGCGCTTCCTATCACAACCATTCCACGTAGCAGAGGTATTCACAGGTTCTCCAGGTAAATTTGTAGAATTAAAAGATACAGTAAACAGCTTCAAAGATATCGTTGAAGGTAAATATGATGATATCCCAGAAAATTCTTTCTACATGGTAGGTGGTATTGATGAAGTTATTGAAAAAGCTAAAAAGATGGCTAAAAAGTAGCATAATTTAAGTTGCTTTGATAGTAAAAAATAAGGATTTATACAATGGCAAAAATAGCCTTTACATTAGTCTCTCCATTAAAACAGCTTTTCGGAGCTGAAGCAGATATGGTTCTTATACCTGCCGAAAGTGGTGATATGGGCGTAATGGCTGGACATAGTCCAGTTATAGGTACTGTTCGTGCAGGAACAATTATTGTTCATGATGGCAGTAGCGATACAAGATTGTTTATTGAAGGTGGCTTTTTAGAAGTAAATGGTGAAAAAGTAATTGTATTAACAGAAAATGGTAGCTTAGTTAAAGATTTGGACAAGAAAGATGCCCAACAACAACTAAGTGATGCTGAAAAGGAAGTTGCCTATGCACAAAGTGCAGATAAAGCATTGGCAATGACTGCATTGTTGATTGCGAAGGCTCGTGTTGATGCAATTGAGAGTCCTGTATATTCTTAAATCGTTTTAATGATATGTTATCGGAGTTTATTTAGTGTACAAATATTATTTTATTTTTATATCTAAATAAACTCTATTTCTATTTATAAAGTACATACTCTTTCTCTCCTTATTTATGTTTAAAAAATATTTTACTAATTAACTTTGTTTTACAGATAAGATTGAGTTATTGTAATTAATAACAGCACTCACTAATCCAATTTTTCCATACTACACTTTAAATAATTTTCAATTTGATCTCTACTAAAAATACCTATATTAATCACGACAGTAAATAGGGATATATTCCTTTCTAAGTTGATACTATAAACATAATTTGATATTGCTTTATTGAAAACATTACAAGTATGCCTAATTTTTAGGTAATATTTGGGGTGTTTTTTTTGTGCCATAAGGTTTTCTTATGGCTTTTTTATAATTAAATAATATAAGGTAAATATATGGGATATTTTAAATTAATTAAAGACTTGGCATCAAATAGCGGTGCTGATTATGATGATGTGAAACTAGTTAAATTGTTTTAAGCAATAACGACTATATGTCAAAAAAAGACAATCATAAATACACTACTAGCAGATTATTTTGAGGAATAAGAAAATACCAAAGCAAAAATGGCTTAAAAATCGACGGCATTATGAAACGGGGTGGTGTTGCTATTAAAGATGATATTAAAAGCATTAATGCGGTTCGTAATCAAGTTGGCGTGTGTTTTAACATTTCAACTTATTTCCACATTTAACGGTTCTTGAAAACTGTACTCTTGCACCAATTTGGGTTAAGAAAATGCCTAAGGTTAAGGCAAAAAAAATAGCAATGAAATTTCTTGAAAGAGCAAAAATTCCTCATCAAGCGGATAAATTCCCAGGACAGCTTTCTGGTGGACAGCAACAAAGGGTGGCAATTGCCCGTTCATTGTGTTATGAATCCAGATATCATGTTGTTTGATGAACCTAACATCCGCCTTAGACTCTGAAATGATTTCAGAGGTATTAGATGTAATGATTGATTTGGCTGACTTAGGTATGATTATGTTATGCGTTACACACGAAATGGGTTTTTCCCGCCGTGTTGCAGACCGTGTAATATTTATGGATGGCGGGGAAATTATTGAAGAAAATTACCCTGAAACATTCTTTACTAATCCAGGAAATGAAAGAACTAAAATGTTCTTAAGCCAAATCTTAGGGCATTAAATATTATAGTATTAATAGAATTTTGAGAAAAACAAAAAAAGTAAGGATAATTACATAATGACAAAAATTGGCGTTTTACGTGAAGGGAAAGTACCACACGATTTTCGTGTGCCGTTTTCTCCAGAACAAGTAATTAAATTGCAAGACTATTTTGGTGTTGATGTGGTTGTGCAACCTAGTCCAATTCGTTGTTTTAAAGATAGTGAATATATCGATGCAGGAATAGAACTTGTAGAAGATTTATCAGATTGCGATATTATTTTTGGTGTGAAAGAAGTTCCAATTGATAATTTAATTGAAGGTAAAAAGTACGCATTTTTTTCACATACAATTAAAGAGCAAAAATATAATGAAAAATTAATGCGTGTTTTGATTGCGAAAAAAAATACAATGATTGACTATGAAACACTGGTTGGTCCCACAGGTCGACGATTAAGTGCATTCGGTCGTGAAGCAGGTATCGTTGGTACATATAATGCATTGCGTGCGTATGGTATTAAAACGAAGTCATATGACATCCCACTTGCCCATACTTTGTGTGGCTTATATAACTTGTATGATACGATTAGTAAGTTGCCAGATCTTGATATTCGTGTGATGATAACTGGTGCTGGTGGTCGTGTTTCTGTCGGTGCGGTCAGCGTTCTTGAAAAGGTTAATTTAAAGTCATTAACAGCAGAAGAATATTTATCTAGTGATGAAAAAAGTGTATTTGTTGCATTAAAAGTGGAAGACTATATTAAGCGTATTGATGGCGGTGAAATGATAAAGAGTGAATTCTATAAAGATCCTACTGGTTTTGATAGCAACTTTATGCCTTATGCAAAAGTATCTGATATTTATGTGTCAGCTCATTTTTGGGACAAGCGTTCTTGCGTATTTTTTGATATGGATGATATTGCTGATAAAAATAATTTTCCATTACAAATAATTTCTGATGTGTCTTGTGATTTACCTGGTCCAATTCCAACAACATTGCGTGAAACAACATTAGAAGATACAACTTATGATATCAGCAGAATTGATGGCAAAGAATACCCTGCGTTTAGCGATGATGAAAACCATATTGTTATTACAGCCGTTGATAATTTACCGAGCTCTATCCCTTGTGATGCATCAGTTGCCTTTGGCGAGTCGTTGATTGAGGAAATGTTACCTTATTACTTAGGCGAAGATGATGGACGAATTGATAGGGCTACAATTTGTTCTAATGGTGAATTAGGTAAAAATTATGAATATTTAAAAGGTTACGCAGGCCTTTAGTACATAATGTCTTTAGTGTAAGAAGCCTTTAACTAGTTTATTGCCTAGTTATAGTATTGCTATTTATTACTTTAAAAGTGTGCGTTGTGATTTGCTTTGGCTAATTTGGTGAACAGCAGTTACTGTATTAAAGTTTATATTAATTCAATAAAATAATTATAGTTTATCTGATTTGGACAAACCATATATGTGGAAAAATATATTGATTTTGGAACACTGATAAATTAGCTTGTAAAATTGTATTCAACTTGTTTCTGCTGTTTGATTTTAGTGTGAATATACTGTATTGTTAACTAAATATAATATATATGAGAATAAAAAATGAAACAATTCAAATCTTCTAAAATAAATAGCTTTATTGGTATAGCAAAAATTCCAGGTGATAAATCAATTTCTCATCGTTCTATAATGTTTGGCTCATTAGCCTTAGGAACAACGAATGTTACGGGATTATTAGAAGGTGAAGATGTAATGGTAACTGCGTCTGTGTTTCACAAGATGGGTGCAAAAATAACTAAGAACGATGATGGTTCTTGGGCAGTAATTGGAACTGGGTTAGGTGGACTTCACCAACCTGATGACATATTAAATATGGGTAATTCAGGTACTTCAACTCGTTTAATTATGGGCATAATTGCAGGTCATAACATTAAGGCAACAATGACGGGGGATGGTTCACTTCGTAAACGCCCAATGAGTCGTGTAATTGACCCGCTTAGCGATATGGGGGCTAATTTTGATTCAAACGAAGGTAAGTTACCATTAACTGTTTTTGGGACAAATGAAATAATTCCAACAACATATAAATTACCTGTTGCATCTGCACAGGTTAAATCAGCAGTATTGTTAGCAGGTCTTAACTGTCGTGGCACAACAATTGTTATTGAAGAAGAACCAACGCGCGATCATACGGAAAATATGCTCCGTCATTTTGGTGCTAAAATTACAAGCGTTCGTGAAAATGGTAAAACAAGAATTACCTTAGAGGGGAACCCAACATTGCGTGGTGCTGACATTGTTGTCCCTAGTGATCCAAGTTCAGCGTCATTTATTATCGCAAGTGCGTGTTTAGTGAAAAATTCTGATGTTTACATAGCAGGTGTTTGTATGAATCCTACGCGTACAGGATTATTTACAACTCTTATTGAAATGGGTGCTAACATAAAATTTAAAAATGAACGTATTGAAGGCGGTGAGCCTATTGCAGATATATCTGTAAAGTATGCTCCGCTAACTGGCGTTGTTGTTCCAGCTGAGCGTGCTGCAAGTATGATTGATGAATATCCAATTTTATCTGTTATCGCATCATTTGCGAGTGGTAAAACTGAAATGCTTGGTGTTGGTGAATTACGCGTAAAAGAATCTGACCGCTTACAAGCGGTAATTGAAGGCTTAACAGTTAACGGCGTTAAAACTGAAAATGGCGAAAATTGGATAACTGTTTATGGTGGTACAGTAACTGGCGGTGGGTTGGTGGAAACTCATCTTGATCATCGTTTGGTAATGAGCTTTTTAATTATGGGAATAGCAAGTGAAGAGCCAGTGATGATTGATGATATCGCACCAGTAAATACAAGCTTTCCAACGTTTGTAGAATTAATGATATTGTTAGGGGCTGATTTCAGTGAAGTCTGAATTAAAGCCTGTGATAATTGCAATTGATGGAACTGCCGCATCTGGTAAAGGGACGCTTGCAAAAAAATTGGCCAAGCATTTTAATTTAGCACATTTAGATACGGGGAAAATTTACCGTGCTGTTGCATATAATGTAATTAAACAGTCTATTGATTCGAATGATATTTATGCTATTGAAAAAGTTGTTGTAGAATTAGATTTAAATGATTTTAATCGTTCAGAGCTAACTTCAAACGAAGTTGGAAATATGGCAAGTATTGTTAGTAAAATACCACAAGTCAGAAATGCTTTGCTAGAATATCAACGCAATTTTCCTCAGATTTCTGTTGATGCAGGCTTTGGCGGTGCGGTTGTTGATGGTCGTGATATTGGTTCAGTTATTTTTCCAAATGCAGACAAGAAATTTTTTGTTTATGCTGATGTAAAAATTCGTGCAAAACGGCGCCATGAAGAATTGCTTAGCAAAAATGAAAGTATTGATTATTCCACTGTGCTAGCCGATATTTCTAAGCGTGATGATGCGGATAAAAACCGTATTATAAGTTCACTTGTTCGTTGTGATGATAGCATTGATATTGATACAACTGATGTTGATATTCATACTATGATGGAAATTGCTTTAAAAGAATTTGCATAGATTCCTTGTTTATATAAATTTATCAAAGGTATTTAATTCTTGTGTTTTCCTTGATTTTTATAAAGATTTTTGCTATAAAAGAGTATCTTTTGTACAATGGTGTACATTAGACGCATTAAAGGAAAATGTGCTAAGTCCTTGTAAAAAATGATTAATAATAGCATAGACCTGTCACCTCATTTAAATGAAAGTATGCGAATCTATTATGATGCATATGGTGGTATGGCAATTAAGAAAGACATAAATATCATGACAAAAGAAAGTTTCACTTCGTTATTTGAAGAAGCATTAGGTTCAAATCAAAACATCGTTGGTACAGTAGTAAAAGGCGAAGTTATCGGAATTAACGATGACAATGTTTTAATTGATGTTGGTTTAAAATCTGAAGGTCGCGTTGCATTGCGTGAATTTGCCGTTTCTGGTGTAATTCCAACAATCAATATAGGTGACGAAGTTGACGTTTTTGTTGAGCGTATGGAAGACCGCAACGGAGAAGTTGGTATTTCTCGTGAGCGTGCTAAACGCGAAGAAGCTTGGTTTGAAGTTGAAAAACTTTATGAGAAAAAAGAACGCGTTGAAGGTGTTATCTTCGGTCGTGTTAAAGGTGGATTTACAGTTGATGTATTAGGTGCAATAGCATTTTTACCAGGTTCTCAAGTAGATGTGCGTCCTATCCGTGATATGGACCCATTAATGAACACACCTCAAATTTTTGAAATATTAAAAATGGATAAAGCTCGTGGAAACATTGTTGTTTCTCGTCGTGCTATCTTAGAAGAAGTTTCATTAGAAGAGCGTGCTAAATTGATGGAAAATCTTAAAGAAGGTCAAGAAGTCGAAGGTATTGTTAAGAACATTACAGATTACGGTGCATTCGTTGATCTTGGTGGTATTGATGGTCTATTACATGTAACAGATATTTCTTGGAAGCGTATTAACCACCCATCAGAAGCTTTAATTGTTGGTACATCTATCAAAGTTAAGATCATTCGTTTCAACGAAGAAACTAAGCGTATTTCACTTGGTATAAAACAAATGGAAGAAGATCCTTGGCAAGCAGCTGCGGCGAAGTACATAGTTGGTGAACGATTTAAAGGTAGAATCACAAATATCGCTGATTACGGTGCATTTGCTGAATTAGAAGAAGGTGTTGAAGGTCTGGTGCACGTATCAGAAATGTCTTGGGCTAAGAGAAATGTACATCCAGGTAAAATCGTTTCTACTTCTCAAGAAGTTGAAGTGCAAGTTCTTAATATTGATGTTGAAAAGCGTCGTATCTCACTTGGTATTAAACAGTGTCAAGAAAATCCTTGGGCTGAAATTCCATCTACATTCCCTGTGAAAACAGTTCTTGAAGGTGAAATCAAAAACATTACTAAATTTGGTATGTTTATTGGTATTACTGATGATATCGACGGTATGGTTCACATGTCTGATATTTCTTGGGAAAAATCTGGTGAACAAGCTTTAGAAGATTACAAAAAAGGTGATACGGTTAAAGCAATGGTTCTTGATATTGATTTGGACAGTATCTCACTTGGTATTAAGCAATTAACTGAAAACCCTAACCCAGGTCAATCTTCATCAGCTGGTTCAGTTGATCTTGGTGGATCTAAGAAAAATGATGTTGTTACAGCAACAATTTCTGCGATTACTGATGGTGGCTTAGAAGTAACAGTTGGCGAAGGTACTGCAGGCTTTATTAAGCGTGTTGATTTATCTCGTGACCGTAGCGAACAACGCCCTGATCGTTTTGCAGTAGGCGAAAAAGTTGATGCAATTGTGACATCTGTTTCACGCAAAGAAGGTCGCTTAAACTTAAGCATTAAAGCTTTAGAAACAGCACAAGAAAAAGAAGCAATGGAACAATATGGTTCTACTGATGCTGGTGCTACTCTAGGTGATATCTTAGGTAAAGCTCTAGAAGGCAAAAAATAAGCTTATTCTTATTAGATACAATTAAAGCTTCCAACTTCGGTTGGAGGCTTTTTTTTGAGATAATATTTGTATTTGAATGATTTTATTGCCGATCGGTAATATTGTTCTTGTTTTAGTATAAAATATAGTACATTAATAGTAATTATTAATTTTTGTGAGGGTGTCGCGATTCGCTCTATTTGTCCAAAAAGTCCGATTTGTTTGTTAAACTTTGATTTTACAGTCCCTTAACCGTTTCAAAATTGGCATGCCATTTAAATAATCAGTCGTTGGTTATTACGCTTTAATATGGTATTTGTTTTAATAGCCTTATATTTTACCTTGTGTTCGTGGGATCAGCGAGTGAATACGACCAAATAAATGTCATTGCGTACAGGAATTTCTCATTCTTATATGAGCGAAATTGAATGCCAACGCATGAACATAAGTTTAGAAACACTTGATAAATTAGCTAAGGTACTGAATATGCCTCCATCTGATTTGTTGGAGGACATAGATTAATGGTTGCACATATTTTCACAATTTATTTCAAGTATTAAGTATTTTTCTTTGTATTCTAGTGCTTGTGTGGAGCAAGATACATCACTAGATTGTTAAATTATTAGATATTGAGTATCGGGATTAATTTTGTAAACAAATGATAGATATACAGCGTGTATATATTTTATGCATAAATATAAAATGTTTTTATGAAAACTATACAAATATTAAGTAGAAATTTAAAACATCTTCGTAAGCAGCAAAGTATTTCACAAGAAGAAATGTCGTTGCGTACTGGAATTGCTCGCTCTTATATGAGTGGAATTGAATGCCAACGCATAAACCCAACTATAAGAATTCTTGATAAATTAGCTAAGGCATTAAATGTTTCTTCATTCGATTTATTAGCACCATTAAATGTTGGTAAAAAATAGTGGTTGCACATATTTCTACTATTGCTTTTTTGGGTTTAAAAACTGAAACCATTGATGTACAAGTACATATTGGAGATGGTCTTCCAGCGTTTCAAATTGTTGGACTTGCTGATAAAGCTGTAAGCGAAGCTAAAGAAAGAGTTCGCTCTTCTTTAGCTTCGTTAGGTTTGGCATTACCGCCAAAAAGAATTACCGTGAATTTGTCCCCTGCAGATATGACTAAAGAAGGTTCACATTATGATTTGCCAATAGCACTTGGTTTATTGACTGCAATGGGAATTTTAGATACAGAAGAAATGAACGATTATGTCGTAATGGGTGAATTGGCATTAGATGGTGTCTTAGTTTCTGTATCAGGAATACTTCCGTCGGCAGTTCATGCTAATTCACTAAGCAAAGCATTTATTTGTCCTAAACAATCCGGTGGTGAGGCAATGTGGGCAGGTTCAGAAACAAGAGTTCTAGCACCATATGATTTATCTAGCTTGATTAATCATTTAAAAGGTGAGCAGTTGTTATCAACGCCGAAAATATCTGAGCTAACAGACAGTAATATTTCAAATAGTGATTTAATAGATATTAAAGGACAAGAGTCTGCTAAACGAGCCTTAGAAATTGCAGCATCAGGTGGACACAATATGTTAATGATGGGGCCACCAGGTTCGGGTAAATCTATGTTAGCATCAAGATTGCCAACTATTTTGCCGCAGCTTTCACCGCGTGAGGCATTAGATGTTTCTATTATATATAGTGTGGCAGGATTATTGACTGATGGTGGTCTTGTGACCACGCGACCGTTTAGAGATCCTCATTTTGGAGCTTCAACCCCTGCCTTAATTGGTGGTGGGGCAAAGGCAAAGCCTGGTGAAATATCACTTGCTCATCATGGTGTATTGTTTTTAGATGAAATGCCTGAATTTGCTAGAATGTCATTGGAAGCATTACGCCAACCGATCGAATCTGGCGATGTAGTAATTGCAAGGGCGAATGCACATATTAAATATCCTGCTAACTTTCAGTTAATAGGGGCAATGAATCCGTGTCGATGCGGTGATGTGGATAGTGTTACCAATTTCTGTAAACGCGGTGCTAAGTGCAGTGAAGATTATCAGGCTAGAATTTCTGCCCCTATGTACGATAGGTTTGATATGTTTGTTGAAGTGCCCGGAGTGTCAGTTGCTGACCTTTCATTACCTAAGGCAAAAGAAGGTTCTGTGAAAATCGCAAAGAGAGTTAAATTGACGAGGAATTTTGCAGTTTCACGATTTAATAAAATGGGTTTGAAAGATGTTTATACTAATGCAAATGTAAATGGTCAGGCATTAGAAGATATGACGAAACTAAATGATGATTGTCAGAAATTGATTATAGACGCATCAATCTCGTTAAAACTTACAGCGCGTTCGTATCACCGTGTATTAAAGGTAGCCAGAACAATCGCAGACATGGAGCAATCTGCAACGATTAAAAAGCCTCATTTAGCAGAAGCGTTATCATATCGTCGTAAAAGTGTATCTGGATAAATTTATATAATTCGTTTATATATATAAAATATATTTTTGTTGTAAAAATCATATAATTCTTGTACAATTCACTCAAGTTTTATTTTATTTAAGGAAACAAATAATGATTGTTAAAACAGTATGGGAACCAAAGAGTTCATATTCATATGAAGATTTAATTGCATCAGGACACGGTGAAGTATTTGGCGATGGTAATGCATGCTTACCATTGCCTAATATGTTAATGATGTCTAGAATTGTTGAAATAAACAATACTGGTGGTAATTATGGTAAAGGATATATTAAAGCTGAGTTAGATATTACTCCTGACTTATGGTTTTTTGACTGTCACTTTGAAGGTGATCCAGTAATGCCCGGTTGTTTAGGTCTGGACGCATTATGGCAGTTAGTTGGTTTCTTTCTTGGTTGGAGCGGTGGTCCAGGTCGTGGCCGTGCTTTGGGTGTTAAAGATTTGAAATTTACAGGTCAAGTATTGCCAACATCTAAAAAAGTAACATATAAATTACACCTGTCTCGCGTTATCGCACGTAGACTTTATATGGGTGTTGCTGATGGTTATATGGAAGTTGACGGTCGTGTTATTTATGAAGCAAAATATTTAAAAGTAGGGTTATTTACTTCTACTACTGATTTTTAATTTAGAATTTTGAAGGGGATATAGTATGCGTCGTGTTGTTGTAACTGGGTTAGGTATAGTATCATCAATTGGTAATGATAAAGAAGATGTTTTAAAAAACTTGCAAGCAGGTAAATCAGGTATTGTTCATATGCCAGAATTTGCTGAACGTGGGTTTCGTTCTCATGTTGCTGGTACTATTAAAGACTTGGATATTAAAGAATTAGTTGATAAGCGTGCATTGCGTTTTATGGGCAGGGGTTCTGCGTATGCAACAATCGCTCTTAATCAAGCAATTGCTGAGGCGGGCTTAACAGAAGATATGGTTTCTAATGAACGAACTGGTATTATTGCTGGTTCAGGTGGCCCATCTGTTGAAAGTTTAGAAACAACAATTGATATTGCCCGTGCAAAAGGCCCTAAGCGAGTTGGTCCATTTATGGTTCCGAAGACAATGTCGTCTACTTGTTCTGCAACACTTGCAACACCGTTTAAAATTAAAGGTTATAACTATTCAATCACATCGGCGTGTTCAACGTCGGCACATTGTATTGGTAATGGTTATGAACTCATCCAATGGGGTAAACAAGATATTATATTTGCTGGTGGTGGTGAAGAACTGCATTGGGGTATGGCAGTACAATTTGATGCTATGGGTGCATTATCGTCGAAGTATAACGATATGCCAGCAATTGCCTCTCGTGCTTATGATGCCGACCGTGATGGTTTCGTAATTGGCGAAGGTTCAGGTATGCTTGTACTGGAAGAACTAGAACATGCAAAAGCTCGTGGTGCAAAAATCTATGTGGAAATTGTTGGCTATGGTGCTAACTCTGATGGCTATGATATGGTTGTCCCAAGTGGCGAAGGCGCAAGCCGTTGCATGAAAATTGCTCTTGAAAATATTAAAGGTAAAGTTGATTATATTAACAGTCACGGTACATCAACACCGGTTGGTGATGTGAAAGAACTAGGTGCAATGCGTGATGCTTTTCTTTCGGAAGATATGCCTGTAATTGGTTCAACTAAATCTTACACAGGTCACTCACTTGG
Organism: Chaetoderma sp. LZ-2023a; assembly: GCA_034401795.1. Taxonomy (NCBI): domain Eukaryota; kingdom Metazoa; phylum Mollusca; class Caudofoveata; order Chaetodermatida; family Chaetodermatidae; genus Chaetoderma; species Chaetoderma sp. LZ-2023a. The sequence continues at coordinate 4,592,994 of JAVVLW010000018.1, forward strand.
TGCTACTGGTGCACAAGAAGCAATTTATTCAATCCTGATGATGGAAAATGATTTTATTGCTGAATCAATTAATATTGAAAATCTTGACGAAGAAGCAAAAGGCTTACCTATTGCAATTAAACGTATTGATAAGAAAATAAATACGGTGATGTCTAATAGCTTTGGTTTTGGCGGTACAAACGCATCACTTGTGTTTACTCGTTACGAGGACTGACATGCATCTGTTATCAGCTATCCCTGGAACAGTCGACAGCGGTACAGAAGCAGTAGATCTAAAGCAGTTACCTGCTGACATTATAATTATGACTTCTGCTGATACAGAGGTTGCTTGTCTTGCGACTGCTCAAAAAAACTTAATATCAAGATATAGCGATACCACCGCGTCATTGCGTGTAGCTAATATGTTGTTTTTGGGTCACCCATACAGCGTTGACTTATACCTTGAAAATACTGCCTGCGATGCTAAAATTATTATAGCTAGAATATTAGGTGGGCGTGGATATTTTGAATATGGTGTTGAACAGCTGTCATCAATGTGCGCAAGTAAGGGTATTACGCTTATTTTACTTCCTGGTGATGCAACATTTGATGCGGATTTGTTTTCCTTGTCTAATGTTGATGAAGATACTTATCGTACTATATGGGCATACTTTGTTGAGGGTGGTGTTGCTAATAGTGAAAATTTATTATTAAAAGCCTCTGAACTTATTGGTAATAATTATTATCCTGCTATGTCGCCTTTACCGTTATTGAAGGCGGGAATATTCTATCGTGGTACAGACTATAAAAATATTTATGAATTAAGTTTAAAAAAAAATCAGCCAACTGTAGCAATAGTATTTTATCGTGCGTTAATGCAATCGGCAAACACTGATGTTATTGATGAATTGTGCCACAGCTTAGAACTTTTGAGCGTAAATGTAGTTCCAATTTATGCTACATCATTAAAAGATCATGTTGCAGGTTCAATTGTTGAAAATATTTTGCAATCTGTAAATACTGATGTAATTTTAAATGGTACAGGGTTTGCCTTAAAATCACCAAGTGGTGGTGATGTAAAAACTCCATACGATAGTAGTGATTGTCCAATATTTCAAATAATTTTTTCTGGTGGGGCTAAACAAGTATGGGAAGATTCAACAGGTGGATTATCGCCCCGTGATGTGGCAATGAACATTGCTTTGCCAGAAGTTGATGGACGAATAATTACACGAGCAGTTTCGTTTAAAGATTCGGCAGAAAAAGATAACAATATTCAAGCTGATATTGTTAAATACAAACCAGTAAAAGATCGTTGTGATTTCGTTGCACGCTTAGCAAAAAATACCGCTAATTTGCGTTATAAAAGTAACAGTGAAAAAGTTATTGCAATGGTACTCGCAAACTATCCAAACAAAGATGGTCGTATTGCAAATGGTGTTGGTCTTGATACACCAGCAGGTGCATTAGAAGTACTTAGACATCTACGAAAAGATGGGTACGATACAGGCATTGATTTTAAAAATGGGAATGAACTTATTGAACACCTTAAATCAGGGGTAACTAACGCCGATGATTTTAATAAAGATATAAGAGTTGTTCTGTCACGAAGTGATTATGATAAGCACTTTAAATCCTTGTCTAAATTAGTTCAGGAAAAAATTATTGAACAGTGGGGCGAATATGACAATGATCCGTTCTTCCGTGATAATATAGATGCTTTTGCTTTACCATTAACGAAAGTTGGCAACATATATATAGGGGTTCAACCTGCTCGTGGATATAATATTGATCCAGTAAAAACATATCACGATGCGGACTTAGTTCCACCTCATGGTTATTTGGCGTTTTACGCATTTTTGCAAGGTACTAGTGATGCAATAATTCATATGGGTAAGCACGGTAACTTAGAATGGTTGCCAGGTAAATCAAACGCTTTGTCAGCGGATTGTTTCCCCGAAGCAGTACTAGGGGCAATGCCACATTTCTATTCATTTATTGTTAATGATCCAGGCGAAGGAACTCAGGCAAAACGAAGAACAAGTGCGGTGATTATTGACCATATGACGCCACCCCTTACTAGGGCAGAAACTTATGGGGAAATGAAAAATCTTGAACGCTTAATTGATGAATACTTTGATGCAATTACTATGGATAATCGTAGGGTCAAAATGTTAAAGCAAGATATTTTAGACATTGCATTTAGAACAGGAATTGCAAAAGAATTAGGGTTTGAGATAAATGAAGATGGCGAAGAAAATTTACAAAAATTAGACGCTTATTTATGTGAACTAAAGGAATTGCAAATTCGTGATGGCTTGCATATTTTTGGAATATCGCCAATTGCGGAACAACGCCGTGATTTAATCATTTCTTTAACCAGAGTTAATCGTAATAATGGTGTGAAAAAAGATGCATCACTTATTAATTCGTTGGCTAAGGATTTCAAACTTGATTTTAAACCACTTGACTGTGATATGGGCGAAATTTACACTGGTAATAAGCCATCTGCATTATCGTATGAAAAATTAGGTGCGTGGCGAACAAATGGTGACAGTATTGAACGTCTTGAAAATTATGCGATTGAATTATTGGATGGTATTGTTAAACCAGCAGGTCAAGACTCACAAGTGGTTTATGATGCAATTGCTAGTGATATTGCACCAATGATTGACAGTTGCGGTGCGATGGAACTTGACGGGTTATTGCGTGGAATCAATGGTCGCTTTGTTCGTTCTGGTGCAAGTGGTGCACCTACGCGTGGTAGGCTTGATGTATTGCCGACAGGAAAAAATTTTTACAGTGTGGACACTAGGTCTGTGCCAACGCAAAGTGCGTGGAAATTAGGTTGGAAGTCTGCAAATCTTGTAATTGACAGATATATTCAAGACTTTGGTGAATATCCAACAACAATGGCGGTGTCGGCATGGGGAACAGCTAACATGCGAACAGGTGGTGACGATATTGCACAGGTTCTTGCTTTAATTGGTGCTAGTCCAACTTGGGATAATTCAACAGGTAAGGTAACGGGTTTTGAAATTTTACCATTATCTGTATTAGGTCGCCCAAGGGTTGACGTTACTTTGCGAGTATCAGGGTTTTTTCGTGATGCATTTACGAATCTTATGGACTTGGTTGATAATGCTGTAAGGCAAATTACAACCCTTGATGAGCCATATGACCAAAATCCGATTCGTAAACGATATGATGAAGATATGAAGAAGTATGTAGGGCAAGATGATGCGGAGTTCTTATCAGGAGCAAGGGTTTTTGGTTCTAAGCCCGGGGCATATGGTGCAGGTATGCAAGCCTTAATGGACGAAGGGATTTGGCAAGATGATAAAGACTTGGCGGAAACATACATAAATTGGGGTGGTTATGCTTATGGTGCTGAAAGTGATGGTATTGAAGCGAAAAATGCATTTGCAGATCGTTTAGAAAAAGTTGAAGTGGTACTGCAAAATCAAGATAATCGTGAGCATGATATTTTAGATAGTGATGATTATTATCAATTCCATGGTGGGATGGCAGCGGCAATTCGTCATACTAGTGGGGCAAATCCAAGCTTATATATGGGCGACCATTCGCGTACAGATAAGTTAGTTATTAGAACACTTAATGAAGAAATTTCTCGTGTTGTACGTGGGCGTGCGTCTAACCCAAAATGGATTAAAGGGGTTATGAGGCATGGTTATAAAGGGGCTTTTGAAATATCTGCAACAGTTGATTATTTATATGCTTTCTCTGCTACTTCACAGGTTGTTGACAATCATCATTTTGACCAATTATTTGATTCTTATATTGGTGATGAAGTAGTTCGTAAATTTTTACTAGACAATAACCCTGATGCACTGCAAGATATTCTTTTGAAGTTCAAAGACGCAATTGATCGTGATTTATGGAGTGTACAACGAAGAAATAGTATATATAATGAATTAGAGATATTACTAGAGGGAGTGAAAAATGACTGGTAAGTATACACATTTGACAGAACAAGAAAAAATAGACCGAAATAATAGGAAAATGGCTAAGAAGAAGAATGTTCGCGATAAAATGCTATCCCGCAAAACTAAAGAAAAAGGTTTGGTGATGGTTCATACGGGTAAAGGTAAGGGTAAAACAACCGCTGCTATGGGACTTGCTGTTCGTACGATTGGCAATGATTTAAAAGTTGGTATTGTTCAATTTGTAAAAGGTGGCTGGAACACAGGAGAAAAGAAAGTATTAGATGCTTTTCCAGATTTATGTGAAATCAAAGCAATGGGTGAAGGCTTTACTTGGGAAACACAGAACCGAGAACGCGATATTGAACTGGCAAACATTGCGTGGGCAGAAGCAAAAAAAATGATGGTTGATGAATCATTACATATGGTTATTTTGGATGAAATAAATATTGTATTAAAATACAATTATATTGATACAGATGATGTGGTGAAAACTTTAAAATCAAAGCGAGAAGATTTACATGTTGTTCTAACAGGTAGAAATGCCAAAGAAGAAATAATTGAAATTGCGGATTTAGTTACTGAAATGGAGATGATAAAACATCATTTTCAGGCGGATATAAAAGCACAAATAGGAATTGAGTTTTAAAGTTTTTTTAATTCATAATCTTAAAAATCAAAATTATATTTATATAAATAAATAACTATTAGTTGAAAATATTATAGAAAAGTTATATACTTAATAGGAATTAATATTTATTAAAGTTAGGAGATACTTAAACAATGGTTTTCAGAATTAGTACTGTTAAAAAAGCATTGGCATCAATTGCCGTTGTATCATTATTATCTGTGACTGCTATGGCGGACGATGTGGAAGTAATTGAACTTGAATCAGTGGCGACACCACAAACAGAAACGGTTCAAACACAAATTACAGATACAACATCTGATCTTTCAAAGGCAAGATTAGATGCAGAACGATTGATTAATGGCGCTTATTTCACATTGCGTGAATTTGAATCTCAAAGAAATTATTCAGAAATAAAAAATAATTTGAATGAGGCTCGTGCTGTTCTTGTATTCCCAGAAGTTTTAAACGCAGGTTTCTTTGTTGGTATTGGTGGAGGTACAGGTGTATTATTTGCACGCAGTAAAAATGGACAGTGGTCATACCCAACATTTTATACATTGACGCAAGGTTCATTTGGATTGCAATTTGGCGCGGATAATTCACGCGTAGTTATGCTTGTTATGAATGGTAAAGGCTTAGGTGGATTAATTGATGATAAATTTCAAATTGGTGCATCTGTAAAAGGTGCCGTAGGTTCGCAAGGTGAAAGTGTTGGTATTTCAACAACATCAAACTTCCGTAAAGATATTTTATCATATTCGATTTCAAAAGGTGCGTTTATAGGAATCTCATTTGATGGTGCGTCAATTGTACCTGATAAATTATTAAACGAAGCCTACTATGGTAATAATTTTGCAAATACACAAAGTGTTATTATTGATGGTCAATACTCTAACCCACAAGCAGATAGCTTTCGTGAATATTTAGACCAATTTAAATATGAGTATAACTAAACATTAGTTTAGAACTGTTCTTAATAATAGTTTTTCAATAATTTGTTATAATCTTACTTATTTAAATTTTAGAATAAAGTTAAACACACCTGTTAATAGTATTATATATATAATGCATTTCAATTAATCTTACCGTCCATTATTAACGACCATTAGGATCAATTAATAGTTAGGCTTAAGTACATTATTAAATAGCCAAAGTGTGCTTTAAATTTCTTTAATACTATTGTATGAATAGTTAAGGTTTGGAATGTAAATAAGATAATAGATGCTGATTTTAATATTAGAGCAAGCGTTATTGTGTATGTTCCTGACTATTTACGGATAGTATTAGAAGTACTTTATTATTCATAAAGTTTCTTTATGCTTTTATATTTCATAGAGGTTATATATATTATAGACGCTAAATTGTACTATTTGGCATAACAAATTTGTCGCAAAATTTTATAATTATTACGAATAAATGTATTAAATGTTGAAATAATATAAAATATTAGCGTGCCACCCTACCGTCGGAATTCAAGTTTTTCCTCGGAGCCCTGTAAACAGGTGGGTGCCGTGATACTTAAACCACGATTTAAGCAGTGACAGCTCCCAAGGAAATGTATAGCTCCCGGGATTAGAACATACCTAACTAATAGGGTCGCACTATAACTGTATATATTAATTTATGCTTGAAAGTCAAGTTTTTTCTATTTTACAAACAATTGTTTCTAGTAAGTTTGCAATTTCTTCAAGGGAATTCAAAGTTTGCTCATCTAGACTGTTTGTTTGATTTGTCTTGTTATTAATTTGTGTTTTATTATTATATTTTACCGTTTGCAATTGTTGTTCAATAATTTGCATACTAACTTTTTTAGTTTCAAGTTCGTCAAGTAGCATTAAACTACCAATGGCAAAAATAGTTGTGTCATTTGCGTTGCCAATTTTGTTTTTCAAATCGTTAAATCTGTTATCAAGGCGTTCACTGATTGATGCAACTTTACTTTCCTCGCCGTTTCTACACTGAATAGGGAAAGAACGACCGAGTAATTTAATATTGATGCTAGCCATTATCTTTGTCCTGTTTCTGATTGCTTGATTAAAGTTTCTAGCTCAAACACTAAAGAATCTAATTCTTTCTTGATACTAACATTAATATCTGCTTGATTACCTTGTTCAGCATTAATTTTATTGGTATCATTTAACTTATTTTGAATATTATTTATACTGCTTTCAATTTTTTTTGATGCGGTTTCTATTCTATGTAATACTTCTGTTATCTTTGACATATGTTTTCTAATATCTATTGAATGTTTTATAATTAAGTTATTCTAATGTTTTTAGCTATTTTCGTCAAGAATTAAGCTATTTTTTTCTTGAAAAATTAACAATTTAATTGTAATATTAAGGTAATTAAAAATCAATTCATTCTTTAAGGGACTCTAATGACTAAAACATCACTAAAAAATATGGCAAATGCAATTCGTGCATTATCTATGGACGCAGTACAACAAGCTAATTCTGGTCATCCAGGAATGCCAATGGGTATGGCTGATGTGGCAACAGTTTTATTCACAAAGTTCTTAAAATATGATGCGAAGAATTTGAACTGGGCAGATCGGGATAGATTTATTTTATCAGCAGGTCACGGTTCAATGTTACAATATTCACTAGCTTATCTTATGGGTAACGAGGATGTAACATTAAAAGAAATTAAAAATTTCCGTCAAACGGGTTCAAAAACTCCAGGTCACCCTGAATATGGTCATACAGCAGGCGTTGAAACCACAACTGGCCCATTAGGTCAAGGTATTACAACTGCAGTTGGTTTTGCTCTTGGGGAAAGAATGTTGAATGCACGCTTTGGCGATGACTTAGTAAATCATAAAACATATGTTGTCGCAGGTGACGGTTGTTTAATGGAAGGTATCTCGCAAGAGGCTATTTCTATGGCAGGTCATTGGAAGTTGTCTAATTTGGTTGTTCTTTGGGATGATAATGAGATTTCAATTGATGGTGCAATTTCATTAGCATCTAGCGAAGATCAAAAAGCTAGATTTGTTGCTTGCGGTTGGAAAGTTCTAAGTTGTGATGGTCATGATTTTGTAGATATTGAAAAAGCATTAAATGATGCACAAGAGACAAATCAACCAGTTATGATTGTTTGCAAGACAATTATTGGTAAAGGTGCTCCGACTAAAGCGGGAACATCTGGTTGTCACGGTGCACCATTAGGTGTAGAAGAAATTGCTGGTGCAAAAGCTGATCTCGATTGGAATTATGGTCCATTTGAAATTCCTGACGATGTATTATCAGCGTGGCGTGATGCTGGTGTCGCTGGTTCATCTGAGCGTTCTAATTGGGAAGGTCGTTTGAATGCATCTGCTAAGAAAATAGAATTTGAAACAGCACTCAACCCTGACCTTGGCACGGATTTTCTAAAAGCAATAAATGCATTAAAAAAAGATGCGGCAGAAAACAAACCGAAAGTGGCGACTCGTCAAGCATCACAAATGGTATTGAATGCAATTAGCGGACATTTACCACAGCTAGTTGGTGGTTCTGCTGATTTGTCAGGTTCTAACTTAACAAAAGTAAACGATATGAGTGTTGTACAAGCAGATAATTATGGTGGAAATTATATTCACTATGGTATTCGCGAACATGGTATGGGTGCGGTAATGAATGGCCTTTCTTTGCATGGTGGCTTTGTACCATACGGTGGAACATTTATGGTATTTACAGATTACTGTCGTCCTGCAATACGCCTTGGTGCATTGATGGGTGTCCGTTCAATTTATGTAATGACACACGATTCAATTGGTTTAGGCGAAGATGGTCCAACACACCAACCAGTTGAACACTTAGCATCATTGCGTGCAATACCGAATTTATTAACATTCCGTCCTGCTGATTTAGTTGAAACGGCTGAATGTTGGGCAATAAGCTTACAGACGGAAAGTTCTCCAAGTATCTTGGCGCTTTCAAGACAAGGTTTGCCTACTTTCCGTGATATGTACACTAGTGATAATTTTTCTTCTCGTGGTGCATACATTTGTCGTGAAGCAGATGGGAATCGTCAAGCAACAATTATTGCTACTGGTTCAGAAGTTGAAATAGTTATGAAGGCTCAAGAAGAATTACAAAAAAATGGAATTCCAACGGCTGTTGTTTCTATGCCATGTATGGAATTATTTATTGAACAAGATGAAGATTATAAAAAATTAGTGCTTGGAAACGCACCGCGCGTTGGTGTTGAGGCTGGTCTACGTATGGGGTGGGATTCAGTTCTTAGATATAACGACGGTTTCGTTGGAATGACTGGTTTTGGTGCATCTGCCCCGATTGATGAATTATATGAGCACTTTGAAATAACAGTTGAAAATGTTGTTTCACAAATAAAAGAACGTGTGTAAAACTATTAATTAAATCAATATCTACTAATTTTTTATAAAATCTAAACTTAATATATAAGGACTTTGAATAATGACAACAAAAGTAATGATTAATGGCTTTGGCAGAATTGGACGTTTAGTATTGCGTGCATTGGTTGAAACTGAGCGTATAGATATTGAAGTAGTTGCAATTAACCACCCGCGTGGTGTTGATAGTGCTAAGCACCTATATAAGTATGACTCAATTCACGGGATTGCTACAAAGGAAGTAACTGTTGGTGACGATTGGATGGATGTTGGTACCGGTAAAATGAAAATGCTTGCTGATCATAATCCTGAAAATTTTGACTTATCTGATATTGATGTTGTTATGGAATGTACCGGTATTTATAAGGAACGCGACCAAGCGGAAGTATTTATCCGTCAGGGTGCAAAAAAGGTTCTTGTTTCTGCACCATTAAAACCTGCTGATAAAACTATTGTATATGGTGTAAACCATTCTACGCTAGAAGCGTCTGATACAATTGTTTCAAATGCATCTTGTACTACTAACTGTCTTGCACCTGTTGCAAAAGTATTAGACGAAGCGTTTGGTATCGAGCGAGGTTTTATGACAACTATTCACGCCTATACTGGCGACCAAAATACATTAGATGCATCACATAAAGATAATCGTCGTGGGCGTGCGGCGGCACTTTCTATTGTACCTACTTCTACAGGCGCTGCTGCTGCTGTTAGCCTAGTATTACCACAATTAAAAGGTAAAATGGACGGCGTAGCAATGCGTGTACCAACACCAAATGTGTCTTGTATAGATTTAAAAGTAGATTTGAAAAAAGCAACAATTGTTGAAGAAATAAATTCTGTAATGGAAACGGCAAGTAAAGGTGAACTAAAAGGCGTACTAGGATATGAAACAGAAGAACTAGTTTCTGTTGATTTCAATCATAACCCTAATAGTTCAATACTTGATGCGACACAAACAATGGTAATGGATGGAACCTCAGTTCGTATTTGTGCTTGGTATGATAATGAATGGGGTTTTTCAGTTCGTATGCTGGATACTGCTATCGCAATGATGGAAGCTTGATTTTATTTACTAAAATTAAGGGATAGTAATGGAATATTATTTAGAAAAAATCATAAAATAATTAGGTAATATATCGTACGTAATAGGAAACACACCTTCAATTTATCTGGGTGGTATAGAGAATAGTTTGTGGTAATTATTACAACCGTGTATTGTATTAAGTCATTTGAATTCATTATTCCATTTTTAAAAGATGTATCAATAGGCTTTAATAAATATATCAAGAAACAGAAATAATCCAAAAGGAAATACACACTATGGGAAATATTACCTACTATGTCTCTGAAAAAGGTGGGGAAATTTGCCATTGGTATGTTGGGACAACTAATACTGTTAAGACTGTGGAAAATGACGATGCTACTAAGCATTTTAAATATTGGATTTGTACTAGTAAAAAACGAGCTGATGCAATTGAGTAAAAATTAGAGGAGAATCTCCGTTATTTTTAGTAGCCATATGGCTACTAGGATCCGCAGCTAACATATCTTTAACTAGTTCTATGTCCTTTGTTTGAATAGCATATATTAATCTACTTCTTATAGTATTATTTGTCATAAATGTATGCCTTTAATTTTGTAAAGATTAGGGGGGGGGGTAAATACCAAGGGGGTTGTTAAAAAGTTTTTGCTCTGTTGGATAACAAAAAACAATAGTACCTTGATAATGTGATAAAAGGTAAAACAACACTCCGGGATGACAAACTTTTTATAATTCAAACTAGATAATATGTAATTAACAAATATTAAAATAATGATAAAAGTAGTAAAGGTAAAAGGAAATGGATTAAAATTTAAAACTTTGGTAATGACATAACGTGCAGGAATAAGAATCAATTTTAAACATTACTAAGGAATCATAACGAAGGTTGCTCGTTATCAGATGATAAATTATGTACACAAAATTTGATGTTATAACCTACACAACGTGTTATAGCTGTCTAACATATCAAAAGGTAAAGAACGGCTTGGGAATACCCGTCAGCCGTTGTAACCGTTTGCCCGTTACTTTTGATTGTATATCAACCGATAAAGAATGGTTTAGGGCTGCCTTAATCGTAGATTCTAAATATAGACCAAGTGCGAGATATAGCAAATGGTTGATTCGTGTATGTTTATTAGCAGAGACAAAACTCTGCATTATGTACACATGTATACAAATTATTTATATACCGGCTAAAGGTACTTTTGTTAATAAGTTTGGATTATAACCAGTCATATAACGGGTTTCGTCCGCAATATGGTCTTTCGCTGCGGTGTAGACATCATCTGGGTTATGGGTACTTCGTTGTAAAGTCGGTATAGTTCTTATGAATTGCAAACAGTTTTCAAAAATAAACATGCCAGGGTATTCCATAATCTCCGCGGAAGCGTTATGTAATAAAGCTCGCATATTATGCCACCCGGTAACCCTACTTCCTGGGGCTTTATAGGCTTTTTGCCCTATCTCAGAAAATATATTATGGTCTGCACACCATCGTACACCTGGTGGTAGTTTTTTCTACTTCTCGTTTGCTATACCTTGGGCAATATCGGTCTCCAACATCCGTAATCCAGTGTCTGCTGTGCCGTTCCACCCATACCACTCGTCTATACCAAACATACTACCGCTAGAAATGTTTTAAGGTACTGTCAAAGCCACCCGTAACCGTATCACCGTAGAAAACCATCCACCAGCCGATAGAGAACGGTTTAGAACTACCCCATCATAACTTCTGTATATAGCCCAAGTGTGGGGTATCTCAAACGGTTTAGTCACATTCTTATCTCTATTCCACACATCATCAAACATACCACCGGCAACAATATCCCAGTCACCCCTCAATCCAGGCCTTAACTAATCAGTCCTGCCCACTAGCGCTAAAGCAACCCTACTTAAATAATGTGGGTCCGATTCCTGTATAATCTTATTATCCGACAATTTGGATGGAATATAAACTCTTCGTGATTCCACCGAAGTACCATCTGGCATCTTTGTGTATACAGAAAAGGGTTCTAAGGGCGGGGAAGGATCTATGTATTGTTTTTAACCCAGTTGTGCCCCCTGGTAGCGGTAGCAATAAACCAAGGTACTCTACCGGTGGGGATCTCAGGCAGGCCCTTAATTTATCTATGGGTTCCGGGTGGGGAAAATTACACATCTCCTCTATACAAATCCATTGATAATTATGACCTTGAAACTTATCCGCATCGCTGTCGCGTTTTAATTGCCTAAATTTTAGGGTGGCAAATCCATGTACTTTTCAAAAACGAAAAGTTTTCGTTGCAATATTACTAAGTCGCGACACCGGAAAACATCTTTTTCGCCTCATTGATAACATCCTCTAACTCTGGATAGGTCCTTCTAACTAACAAACCCCGGAATATGTCATTTAATTCATATTTACAAAAAGTATCGTGAGCCCTTGCCTCAAAATGACCAAGCGAACAGTGAGTCTTACCTCCACCATGCGCGCCACCAAAGAGAATATCACGTACTGGGCAAATAAGGAAATGTGTTTGAGGACTCGGTTGCGCTGCAAATTTTATCTGTATTAATGTCATATGTCTAGTTTCTCTACGTCTTGGGTATTCCCCCTGCCTTCTCTTCCGCTGTTTTTAAAATCACTTTTATGGTCAGTGGATTCTATGGCATCTGCCCAACTAGTTTCATCAGCTGATTCTTTGTGTTGGACAAACACGTGTGTAATATTGTCAGAGGCTCTGATACATGTAATTTATTATTCTGCTGAATTACTGGGTTATATGTATCCGGTAATCTAATCTTTAATAAAGCTTCGGAAGCAGCAGTACTAATTACCTGTAAATGAGTTTGCTAAAATAAGGCAAACACTGACTGTACCGCCTGGTATAGTTTATGTTTACTACTTTCAAACTTTGGGTATTTCCCTGTGCTCATAAAAGTATGTTCTCTATCCTGATTTTCTTCTCTTCCCTATAATACTCACTTTTCCACCATAGCTGTGGAAGCCCCAGCTAACCGACAAGCAGATTTAAAAGGCATACCAAGCAAAATTGAAGCTGATATATGCTGTATTAAATCAGAAGATATTAAATCTTTTTGTTGTTTTCTAGACAGTTTTTTATGTTGACCTGTTTTGATAAGATGGTCTACAACACTTTCGCTGTGTTCTTTTAAACTTTTTAGTCATATTTGATATTCTCCATAAATTGTTATCATTTACTTAATGTTATGAGTTAATTAGGTTAGTATTATTTAAAATAAGCAAGATTAATTTTTCGTGTCAAGCAAATAATGCAAAAAAATAAATTAAAATATACAAAACATAAAATAGCTAGGCTACGTCTCAAATAAAATATCACTTTTTATTTGATAGGCAGTGGTTTTTGTTATATTGTAGTTATATAACTTGATTAAAAATGACACTATCATACTGATTTTTTTATGTATATTCCCATAATCCATAATTTTGTATCTAATAATAATCACCCACGAATCAACCTTTTGCGATCCCTCACACTTGGTCCATAGTCAGAATTTACATTTAGAACTGCTCTGAACCTTTTTTTATCGGCTGGTGATTTTTTTTATATAAGCGGGGAGGCGGTTACAGTGACTGATGGGTGCTTTAAACAGTGTTTAAGGGGGTATTTATTTAAAAGCTATCAGTCTTATGACTTCATTATATATTTTATACCTAAAAAATGATGTTTACGACAAAGATTTAAAAC